>JAQMYM010000007.1:15402835-15440221 GCA_030014255.1 Parauchenoglanis ngamensis
TAGTTTTGATGTATTCAGTAATGTTTTACAACGTAGAAAGCAAAAAAAATAAAGAAAAACCTATGAAAAATAGTAGGTGACCCCAAACTTTTGACCAGTAGTGTATGTTAAAATCCAACAATGATTCACCCCTATATCAAACATGAAGAAATTCTATTTATTAGCTATGAAGTTAAAGAGCTGAAAAAAAAAAGTGAGGCTCTAATGGGATACAGGTGATAAGACACTTAAAGGGAATAGAGTGGATTATTCTCACCCTGCACCCACTGGCTGACAGTTGTGACGACGAAGTGTTCTCCGTAACCTGAGTGGAAAGTATGCGAACTCCTAGCCTCTGATGAGGCCTTGGTTCCTGTATTTTAGAACCACACACACCAGAAGCAATGTCAGTGTTAGCAACTTTACCTCAGCAAATGTCACCAGAATTAGTTTTCTACTGAGTGAATTCATGAAGAGCTTCACCTTGATAAACGGCGTGATCCTCCACCACTGACGATGTATCCCCTTTCACTGTAATAAAACTCCACGGGTGCCTGGAGACACAGAGGCCGATAAGGAACAGTGGGGACAAGAGAAAATAGCAGACTAGCAAAAATTGATACAGAACATTAAGGTATTGAGGTCAAAGAACACGAACATAAAAAGAGAGACAGGCATGGCAAGAATTCTAGTCAGAGGGTTGGCTATAAATGTGAGAGCTGGACAGTGTGAAAGGGTAAATGATGCCTGATAAATGTGTTCCACTAAACTGTCAGGGGTCAGGAGGAACTTCTGACATGTTCAAATGTTCTGTAGTATGAGACTAAAGATACTGTATATATGTAAACATAAAATAAGTAAAGAAGAGGAAACTCTTTATAGGAACTGTAAGGCTAAGTTACTGCTACCACTCCAAAGATGATTATTTTCCAATAACACCACGGCCTGAAGTGTTTTATTCCACTTAGATACCAGCAATTTTCCTGAAACTAAAAATTTTGTATCTATTAAGGAATGAGACGTCGTACTTTTTTATCCATTTACAGTTATGTTTAATGTTGTAGAACATTGGAATGTTATTTGCAAGTTAATAGTACAAAAAATGCAGTTTATCATGCAAATGTTCTGTCCTCAAGAGGTTCCCATGTCAGAGAACTTTGCAAAGTGCTGGCACTGAAGAGTCCTTCCAAAAATTTTGCATTTTACTCCACCACATCAACAATTACACTCATTTTTAAAACCTTTTTTTGCAGCATTATCCATACAAATTGCTGTATAAGTTGTTAGGATATAAATGATATAGAATGCATTATTTGCTTTGCTTCCAAACGGCTGTCCGAGCCAAACGGTTAGAAAACAGAAAATTAATGACCAATGAGATTAGAGAATTAAAGATTAGAGAAGAACAGAGGTATGGCATAAAAGAAGTGAGTGAGACGTCTTTCTTAGACAAGCGCTTAAATGAAAATGACATAAAGTGTGATGGCCATCTCAAGGATCTCTGGACAGGAAGGGTAATTACAGTGGGAGATTTTCCCATCTTCCCCCTAGTGTGATTGTCCCCTCTGAGGGACAGAGAGATAGAAAAAGTGCCAGACTTAGACGAGCTAGAGGCACACTGCAATTTTGGTGACCGACAGGTGTCTCTGGTTCAAAAAGAACCAGATCACGTGAAGAATTGAAATCTAATCAGCCAATTGCAAACCTGACCATGTGAGATCACATCACCCCAAACCCTTATTTTCACTGATTGAATATTTTTATATGAATTAGTTGTCTACTGGCTTGCTAATGAACTTCTATTTCTTACATCCATTCTTTGAGGAAAGTCATCAGGGCACCAGTAGAATATGGAAATTGGGTTCTTGGAGTGCTATTGCTGTAAGAGTATGAGAAATATTTCTTTGGCCACGGCAGGATTATTGCATATGTATTGCATGAAATGATCCCTGGCACACTGCCAGTCTTTAAGATGTCTTGGTGATGGTTTGTGTCCAAGTGTGTGGCTTAAAAAGAAAGATGGAAACCTCCATCCATTATTTCTTATTCCCTTCTCCCTGACTTCTCTAGGTGTAAATATTTAACTGTAGGTGGAAATATTTGGAAGAACTTTAAGCACTAGCCAGAGTAGCGAGTGAGTTTTTTTCCCCCCGGGAGACTGTTACAGGGGATCTTTTTTTAATCTCCTGAGACAAGTTCAGAAACAAGTTTATATTACCGATTCAAAACCTGCAAGAATGCATTCATATAAATAGCTGTTCCTGTGCATTCAGAAAGCAAAAGAATGTTGATTTATATGGGAATATATGTCTAATTTCGAGAACATATGATACTGACACTGCTCTGTTGTCCGATATACCAAGGATACATTTAAATCATCCAACAATTCAATATTATTTGATGTATTATAATGATTCAATATTATGCAAACAGGTTGCAAAAGTGCCTCAACAAGTAGGAGGCCACGCATCCTTCACTACTTCATTACTTGATGAGAGAGCAAGAATGAGACAGAAACTCCCAGTGCATTTCACCAGGTCTAAATTAGGTCTTGTGATTCCTCAGAGGTGCAGAGGAGGTTCTAGATTGGAGCGAAAACCATCTGCTCCCGTTTATTAAATCCGGGCTCCAACTCGGCCTGGGATTCACACAGTGGCTCTGTGCTGCATAGAATTTATTGATGACCGAGAGGCAGCTGCTATGAGACTTGGACGTGGACTGTCTTGCCTGAGCCTAATCACGGCATTTGTAATTAGTAGAGAAAACAGGGAGTTTGCCGATTGCAGTGAGATACAGGCAGATACATGTGCTGCCTGATAGAGGAGCATCCAATTAAGAGCTTTGGGTCTGGCCAAATGCTAACATTGTCCATTTTCACAAAAAAATGTTGACAAGTAAATTTCTCAGAGAAACAAAATACTAAACTAGCAATGATAACTAAAGAATTCTTTAGCCTTGCTTGCTTCTAAAGGAAATCAGAGGTAATTGTTAATAAACCATCTATGATGATTTTTCACATACAAATGACACATGAGTATCTTTTGAGAAAAAAACAACAGAACATTCAATTAAATTCATATTTTAAATGATAAATATGCCATCTCGGTTAGAAATGTGCATTCAGCTTAATTTTAATATTTCAATACGCGTGAGAGTTAATGAATATATATTCATTTAACCTGCAAAACAGGGAAGGAATAAAGCATACAGTGCAATATAATCCCAATTACATCCATTTCAGTTCCAGGTTGTAATGATGTGAGAGAAAGTCATGTGGAAGGTGAATATTTATGCACTCTGTGTTTGATGTGGGCTAACAGTGCACTTTTCCCACTGCAATTAAATGTCTCTGCTCAGACTGGCACATGTTTATGTAATGGAAGTAATAAGACGCACAGCAAAAGCGTTATTGGTTGTCAGGTCAGTATTTCAGCCCTGCTGTAACAGTCCATGCCCTGGCATCTTTGAAAACTCAAACTCTTGTGTCACTGAGCCTAATATTTACAACACAGAAATGAACACTGTACATGAGAGCAGCACTTTGTGTAAAGGCAAAAGTGTCACGAAGCAGCTGAGTCATGTCCGGTGTAAAAGGACTTAATCTGCAAACACAAGGTTCCTGATTTATGTCCAAGACTTTTAGAGATAGTTGTACTGAATGTTACTGAAAATGTATTATCTCGCTTCTGTCCTACAAGCTTTATATCTGACCAGCCTCTCCTGCCTGCATGAGAATAAAAACAACTGCTGTTCTCTGAAAATATTGCCAGACAGGGTAATATGATGATATAATATCAATATTATTATATTGCATCACAATATGCTTTTCTGAGATATCCTGGATATTGTGATCTTTATTTATTTATTTTTAAATGAATATAAAAATGCTCTTCTATGCTTTTTTTAATCAAAATAAACATTAAATAATGTTTTTTTAATGTAACACCACTGACAATGTAACACTTGCTGGCTGTTTGTTGGCAAACCTATACATGGTCATAGAAATGTCATTAAGAATTGTGATATTTTTCCCACCCAGAATAACCAAATAGTGATTTCTGTATTCAAATACTGGTGCCTCGAATGGTTAGGCGGTCTCAGTGAGAACTGACTGATTATACACATCCAATACTGAGCCAGTCTGGGCTCACAGATGGCACAACTATCTAAGGGTTTGGCCTGCTGTTGGGAGGTGAGACTTTTTTTTATCCCCAATGACACCTTAACTATCTGTGACCAGAAGCCAGGCTTGCCAACATTCTGTCAGCTCAATATTGGAAAGAACGTAGGTTTTAGGATGGATAGTATGCTGGGAGCCATTAGTTCTATAAGCCTCGCTATAATAAGGATGGTAATAATCACCGCTAATACCACAAGAGAGAACTTATTTTTTATATTTCCAACATAACACAGAAGCTTGCAAATTTAAGCACAGCCAGAAATTTCAATTGTTCTCATCATTTTAGCTTTTAGAAAGTCTTGGTGCATGCTTGGTTTATTTGGTGCATGCTTTCTGGACACACCAGTAATGTGATAGCTGCTGCTACTTGTGACACGCTCTGCTAATTAACATACTACTGTATATGCAGAGCCACAGTGCAAAAGCAGAACAGTTAGCACTTTTGGCTTAATTAGTTTCCTGCACTTGTATTTAACTGCCTATTGCCACTCTAATAGCAGGTCTAATAATCAACCATACTTTACAGCACTAAGAGTAGATGTATAGGGCGCCTAATGAGTGTCACAATTATCTTGTAGCTAACTCTGCTAATTGCACTCTTTTTCTTTTCACTTAAAAAATGCAAGAGTAAATGTTAGAAATAATGTGCTAAGACTTTACATAGCCTATTATGTCAATGATTGAGAGTATATTTTATTAGACAACATTTAAACAGCTGAGACAACATTTTCTACTATAGTCACTGGCAATAAAGTGACATGCAGTAAATAAATTTTTTGGCAAGCATGCTGTTAACCTAAGACAGCATAACTGCCACTGATCTCTAAATGGGAAGGAAAGTCTTTCTATCTCTTCAGTAAATCAGAGAGATGCTAGCCAAATGTAGGTGTCTGTATATACATAGAGTAGGGCAGTTAGTGCTCTCCTCCAAACATGTTCAGCAGTCCCAGGACAGGTGGCTTCCTCAAGGAAGAATTCGTCTTCTGTATAGATTGGTAAATGTAATGCAGTAGGGGAGGCTGAGCCAGCAGAAATTGCAGTATATATTTTGTATATTGATTGGGAGATGTCATACAATAGGAGAGCTTAGCTAGCAGAACTTGCTATATATATTTTGTATATTGATTGGTAGCTGTCATATAATAGGAGAGACCTGCAGAACGTCTATCCATTATATACACTGCTTATCCAGGGTACACCCTGGGCAGGTCGCCAATCTATCGCACACAGCTAACATAGAGACAGACAACCATTCACACTCACATTCACTCCTATTGGCAATTTAGAGTAGCCAGTTAGCCTAGTCTGCATGTCTTTGGATTGTAGGAGGAAACTGGAGTGCCTGGAGGAAACCCATGCAGGCATGGGGAGAATATGCAAACTCCACACAGTCGGCCGCCAGATAAGAACCCAGAACATTGTAATTTGTGCTTTTCAGCCATTTTATGTTGGTCCTGGTCCATTTTGAACTAGCCCTAGGAAGATCAAATCTAGCTCCGTTAAGGGTCATTTAGCGACCTTAAACATTGTCAAACACTACAACAATTTGTTTAGGTAGCATTAAGAATCTTTAACTGTAACAGGAACCTCTTGATGAACCTCTTGGTGAAAAATGGGGTGAAGAGTGTATGTTTTGTGTCTTGTATGCAACAATGACATTTGAATTTTCCACATCCTCAAAAGAAGAATATTTAAAAATATTCACTATAGCAGAAATATGGGATGCCACAAATGTCTGACTATAGATGAACGTCATGACAGTACATGGTCCCTAATGAAGCATGAATGGGCTTGAGACATGTCCTGTCAAGTTTCAACTGATATTTATTGAGGTTGTGGCATTTTCAAGGAAAATTCTTAACTAGCTCTTTCTCCCTGAGACTCAGTGGGACTCCTAAACATGTACCTGAAGCCAAGCCGATGAAAATGATGGCTGCCCAGCTTGACCAGAGTTTTCCTAGCTGTGTCTTCGAGGTTGTTCGAGCCCTCATCATTCACCATCATGGCCAGGATCTGACCATCCTCCACTGCCTCCACATACTGGGCCAGGCGCCTGCTTTCGTCCTTACTCCGGTATGTGTCAAACCTGCAAAGTAGGTCAGAGAGAAATATCATTATCTAGCTATGGAAGGTTCTGGAAGCCAAACAAACATTCCAGGCAAGTTGGAGTAAGTTGTTGTTTTGAAGGCAAAGTACAGCCAAAGGCCAGGTTATTCTTCTGTGATGAGAGAAAGTGATTACAGGCCAATCATGCAGGGCTGGAAGGACAATTTTGTTTTGACAATTTGTCTAAAGTTTCTGTTTCCTGGTTTAATGCCAGCCAGTCAATAAATCATTATTTTGTTGATGTTGATGACCCACAATCTATTATATGGCCAGAAAATGGATTAGTAAAAAGAAATGCAGATCATAGAAAAGGCAATGTCAAAGGAGACAGATATAGAAGACACCGAGGAAAGGGATAGATGGAGAAAGGAAATGAGATGATGTTACTCATGATGTAGTGACAAAGACAGAGACAGGCAGACTGGTGGAGTTATATAAAGATGAACAGATAGACAGATTTATACTTAAGGGAGAGACAGCGATGGACGGAGGCTTAAACTTGATGAAAGGAGATACAGAGCTGTATATCAAGAGTTAGAGACATCCATGAGGAAGGCATTTTTAATCATCAAGATAAAACAAGTGTAATAACACATAAGCTCCACCTCTTTCCCGAAGTACAGCAAGAACACCAACCTATCAGTGCGTAGCACCTCTCCTGTCGTGGGCTTGATGACATGGACGATGATGCCTCGGTTGCCCCAGCTCCTCTCGAAATGGTAGCTGTTTTCATTTCCTTCTCCGGGATGCAAAGTTTTGTTAAGGAACGTCCACGACAGCTTCGTCTCAGCGTGAATCTCCAACGTCCCTCCTGTTCCTACACCAACATATTTTCTCCCAAAATAGCTGTGCTCATCACCGGTGTCATCAGATCTGTTATGAAAAACACAGAAATGAGCTGATAACACAGCCAGCTATATTCAGTGAATCTACACCACAACCTTTTGGTCCTATAATAGTATTTCCTGTGAGGGACTGAATAGATGGGGGCTAAAAACTGCATAGCAACAAATGGGTTAGTAATTCTATCCTTACTGAGTGCCGCTATATGTTTACCTGCTGAAATGGACATTAAGTGCAAGTGGATGTGAATGTAGAGTGCGCTGTAAACAACCATAATACTTTTATTCCAGAGATATTCTGCACTCTAGTGAGGAACAGATACCACGTGGACAAGAAAAGGGCAAAGAAGCAGACTCTAATGCTGATATACCAAAAAGGCTTGGTATATGGCTAAATGTCTATAGTCGCACATGAATAAACATACGATAAAACACCATGTGGGAAATAAAATGTTATGATATTATTCATATTCATTGTCATTCACCAAAGCATTATCTTAAAACAATAATTCAGCCAAATTGTCCATCCATCCATCTGTACCGCTTTATCCGTCTGGGGTAATAATAAGGGGGGAAGCTGGAGCCAATCACAGCAGACTTCGAGCGAGAGGCGGGGTACACCCTGGGCAGGTCCAGCCAAATTGTGATTTATTAAATTTTCTATATAAAAGTGGTTGATTAGTCATGATTTTGAAATTTGCATCTTTAGTTTTGTACTATACAAAGCTAACGTAGGAAACAAGTAAGGGAAGCATATAGCTACCAGTTTAGCATTGTGCAGCAGACACTTTGGCTTTGAAGACCAAATTTGGCTTGGAAATACCATTTTTACATAAACAGGGATCGCAGGCTGACAGAAGTAAATGGTTAATAATAAAAACAAACAGGCAAATATCAACAGAAGGGAACTCTACATATAGAGAACAGGGAAGTCGAATGAGAAAAATGCGGCTTAGACTTCACAATATAAAAATACACAATAAGACTTCGCAACAGGACAAAGTAACAGCAGGATATACACAGACAAAAGAATCAAGAACTAAAACAAAACAGGTGTATATGAAATGGCTGGATATGGGTGGAACTCAAAACAAACATGAGCACAGGGAACTGCAACGCAAAGCAGGGGGGATCCGTGACACACCAGATTGATACGAATCTACGTGCTGAGGAAGACAGTGACTCCAGCTTCAAGGTGGCTGCTACCGTGTTAGGTCTGTGACATCCATTTTAAAAGATAACAGTGTCATTCTGTATCACACACATGCAAACAGTAGTAAGAGCTGACCTATGTATGCTGTAGGCACAATGCAAAACTAAATCCTGCAGGCTTCCATAAGTTGTAACCACATTAGCCTTGTAGCTCCAGAGTACAATTTAAAAAGCAAACATGCATGGCTGATTGTCTACATATTGGGAGAACTGCGTAAATTCAATTTTTGTCCAAACCTTATTACAGAAAGCAATATCGTATATAATACCTGCGTATTATTGTGAAGTGTCTTATGTAGATGCTTCTGCATTACCTGCCATAGAGCGAGATGGTGAGGTTTCCTTTATATGGACACTCAGGGCTGCCGATATGCAACTCTCCGTTGTTCCCCATGAGGATGTGTTTGGCACGAAGTAAGATGGGCTGGTTAGTGTCAGCGATCACAAGTTTTCCTATAGAGAACACAGAACTCTTGCATGACTTGATCTCAAACCCAAAACATCCATAAGCTTTCCTTTTAAGGCCCTGGAGCTGCAGCATTAGCCCAAACATGCTCTTTACCAGCAGAATAGATGTAAATGGATTTCTCCTTCAAGTGAAGCATATGATCATTTCAGTTAAACACACTTCACTGTAAATCCCCTGTGATTGATTTTACGATGCTTGAAGGAAGGCAGTAGAAAGGGGAAATACCTCCGTTGAGGATCTCGATGGAGTGAACGGTGGCAGAGGAGGTAAGCAGCAGTTTACGGCCGTAGCCAATGGTGACACGGTGAGATTCACTAAAGCCAGGAGTCCAGGGCTGCAACCCGGGCATCTGATCTGGACAAACTGCAGAGTGGATAAACAAGACAAATAAGATGTATGTAAGTCGCTCTGGATAAGGGCGCCAAATGACATAAATGTAAATGTAAACACACACAGTATATTCACACAGGATAAATGTGATTTGAGTAACCAGACACACAAATTACAGTTTAGTGCCTGATGTTTATTGCCTTGCATAAGTATTCACATCCATGGAACGTTTCCATATTTTGTATTGTTACAACCTGCAATTGAAAAAGATTTAATTGGGATTTTGACATTTGATTTATACAATATGTCCAACATTTGCAATTGGTAGCATAATTATTTACCCACTTTCACCTTTGGATAAGATCTCCAGGAATAATTAAAATGACACAGATTTTATGAAAGAAGCCATGTGTTTTTAGAGATGACTTAATGACAACAGTGCACATTTTATAAAGCAAAGCTTTTTCTGTCCTGTTGTTTATTGTATCATTATTGTTTTATCATAAAATTAATAGCAAGGGTCAAAGTAAAAAAAAAAATCATAATTAAAAAAGAAGTAAGAAAAGTTATTTGGCCATTAACAAGGGGTGATTTAGTCATTTGTATTACCCCAGTTCATTTTTATCATGTAAACAAGAATTCCGGATATTCCCACCTTATTAACTATTGGTTGTATTTCTTGTTTATAATTTCTGCCTCTTTTTTTAAACCTTAAAGATAAAATGACCAGCATTATGCTTATACATAGGCCATACATAACTCTTTACCCAAGCCTAACAAAAAAGGCGTTCCTTCTCAGAAAAAAAGAAATCTCAATCTTCAGTTCACATGAAATGCCATTCTGAATTTGCAGCTAAACTACCCAACAAGGCATGCAGATATCTTGTATTTTTAGCCTTGCTATCTTAACATCACGAGGACAATAAAGACAGTAAGACACAGCAAGAAATGAGCTGTTAAAGAATCCCTTTTCAATTTTTTCTGCCTGGAAATCATTAGTGCAGAGACTCAGAAATACTAAGAAACGTTGTTACCTGAATACAATTTAATCTGTAGGTATCCCTAACGCATCTGAAATATCTAGTATGCCCTTAATTGACAGCTAACTTAGCTAAACATTTTGGTTATTGTAAAAAATAAAATAAAATAAAATAAAAAAAACATGCCAATGCAGTTGAAATAAACAGGCGTTGTTAAAAGTGGGACTAGAGATCTTTAGTTCATTTTCTCATTAATTACAACGGATTATAAAGATTTGTTTATTTTTAGTAACTTTCATCACTAACAGCAATCAAATGCAGAGCATTGTGCAAACATACCTGTTCACATAAAATATGAGAAATAATCTTGTGACATTTCTAGTATGTACACATACAATCCCCTCTGAACACACTGAAACGGCAAGGCCAATTCTTTTTGCCATACGCTGACGACATTTGTGTTTTGAGATGAAAAGCTTTCAGTTCTTGATATTTACATATAGATGTGGTAAACAAACATGGAATCTATAATGGCAGGCCACCCAATTTTATGTGGGCAAAAGTATTAGAACATAAAGTAAATAACACAAACGGTACATATTTGGTTGCATATCCCTTGCTTGCAATAACTGCATCAGGTCAGTGAACCACTGGCCTCACCAAACTGTTGCATTCTTCTTTCCCGGCTTGTACCGTAGCTTTTCAGTTGTTGGGTTTTTTTTTTCTGGTGGGGGTGGGTGAGGGTTCTCTTTTCAGTCTCCACTTCAGGATGAGGTTCTTCTCAGTTAGATTGGTTGCATTTCTCTGTAAATTGGCAGACATAATGTTTGTGTAGGCCTCTGTATTCATTTTGATGCTACCATCATAAGTTACATCATCAATAAAGATTAGTGAGCCCGTTCGAGAAGCAGCTAGCCCAAGCCATGACGCTTCCTCCACCATGCTTGACCGATGAGCTCACATGTTTTTGAATCATAAGCAGATCCTTTCTTTCTCCACACTTGGCCTTTCCATCAATTTGGTAGAGGTTAGCCAAAACCAGAAATGATTCTTTCTGCTGATGAGTGGTTTGCATCTTGTGGTATGGCACCTATGTCTGGTCTCGGAGTCTTCTTCAGACTGTGGATTGTGATAACTTCACCCCTGTCCTGTGGAGGTTGTCGATGAGGTCACTGACTGTTGTTTTTGGGTTTTTCTTCAGAGCTCTCACAATGGTTCTGTCATTCACTGCTGTTGTTTTCCTTGGCTGACCTGTTCAATGTCTGGTTGTTAGCATACCAGTGGTTTCTTTCTTTTTCAGAACATTACAAATCGTTGTGCTAGCAATGCCTAATGCTTGTGCACTGATCGACTCTCCCTCTTTTCTCAGTTTCAAAATGGCTTCTCCCATAGACAGCTCTCTGGTCTTTATGTTTGTTCATCCTTTTGAACAATAAATTCAGTCTTCACAGCCAAAACCATCAAGAGTAGACATTCAGAGCTACTACCTGTTTAAAGAATCAATCTAACAGGGCACACCTGTGCAACAAAGGAACACCTCTCAGTCACATGTTCGGTAATATTTTTTGTTCACTTGAAAAGTGGGTGGGTTCAAACAAAATGTGCCATGACACGTTGTTTAACACATCTAGCTATAGATATCAAGAACTGAAAGCTAAAATTCTTATCTATCATCTTATATTCATATTTTGATCTCAAACCCAAATGCTTTCAGTGTAGAGCAAATACAAAAGAATTGGCCTTGCCATTTTTAATCAGGTTACTCAAAAGCAACCCACTCACAGTATACCCCCTATCAAAGTCTGTGCGATGTCATTCTTAGTGCACTGATGTTTTGTAGGAAGGCCAGATTTCTTAAAAGCAGACATGAGCAGTGCTGTGATTACAGCAAATCAAACATCCTTTAAAAAACTCCATTTATGCATTTGGTCAATTACATAAACCCTTGCCATCTTTGTTACATGCGTAAAAGTAAGCATGACAAAAAAGGAATGAAGGCACTTTTGATGCATTAAATTTCTCTGCCATCCTATAAAGAGGATGAAGAATCATTTCTCCATGGCAGAGGAAAGCGAGCAAATGTTCCAATGCTGACTTCTGTTTGCAATTACAATAAAGTGGCTGAAAGATAGGAAAGAGCATGTTTATCCCTCTATAAATATGAAAAGGTTGAGTTTGACCTTGAACATCCATAACAAAACTTGACCACAAAGAACAAGTGGTTAAATGTCAGGGCTTATTCAAAAGCCCTCTCCTTCATGGCAGTTTGGTAATTTTTTACAGACTTTTAGGGGTTCCTGCAGATTACAGGGTTTAGATAATTCTGTGACCTGGTGTAACTACTTATCTCCAGCATATTTCTTAACAGATAATCAAAACAAATGCTCAAACTTGCATGTTTTAGTGAACTAAGTCCACAGAGACCAATAAATCTCTGTAAAGCAGCATGGTTGGTTCGCTGGAATTACTGGACTGTTTCCATACTGGAAAAAATTGTTTTTACAACTGGATTAGTTTTAAAATTGGCTAGAAAATTAGAGCTCACAAATGGCTGCTTTCACTGGAAGACTTTCCTATTTAACATTCAATATGTAAGCTATAAAACACTGTGCAGCATGCTGTTATTGGAAAGTAATCAACAACAGGATTATTTCTGGGAATATGTGTCTGGGATTCAGTGATGGAAGAATGGCATCCCAGAGAGTTTTATTCCTCTTATTCCACAGCAAATTTAGTATTTACCATTTATTATTTATTAAAGATACATCCCCTGTCCTGATGACCTTCCCATGTACAACTACAAACTACAGCTTTACCTCTGACTGTTACAAAGGGCTGATACTAGAGACTCCTTCCAAAATGGTAAATAAATGTATCTTCACAGAAAACATGACCATATCAACAATTCCATGTGTTTTTTAATTAATTAATTTATTTATTTGTTTGGACTATCCATCATGCAACTCTTTGTGTAAGCTGTTACTATAGAAATGATAACATATTAGAACGAGTAATTTAATAAAAAACTATAAAATGTGTGATCCACATTGTGTGTACAATATGACGTTCCTCATTTTAAAGTGTCACACTTTCATTGCACACTGGTGAATTTAGATATGCGATCATAAATAAATAATTTTAAATAAATAATGTTTCTAACTATGGTGACTTTTCCCTACACTTCAGTATTACAGGCTTATTTGGTGTAAATTCATAACATATAATCACAATTAAGCCCAGTTCCCTTCCAGGTTGTAACATTACAAAATGTGGAAAAGTTCAAGGGGGTGAATACTTCTAAGAGGCAAATAAGATCTTGGCAAATACAAGGGGTTTTGTTTTTATTCCTGCCATGCTTTGACACTTGATAGCCAAAAAAAAATCTGATCTCAGGCTTGAAGATGAACAGAGCAGTGTATGATGGTGTGGGTATGAAGCAGTGAGAGAAAGCCAGTGAGAGAAAGGGACAAAGAGAGACATGTTTAATGTCAGATCTAACATCGCAACATCTCATTTCTAATAATGACTTTCATTTTTACAGTCTCTACAATAATTAAGTGTCATTTTTAATATTCCCAATCTTTGGCATTACAAACCTATCATTATTTCCATGTCAATAAAGCATGCTGAGAGAGAGAGAGAGAGAGAGAGAGAGAGAGAGAGAGAGAGAAACAAGAGACATACCAGTCTGAGCAATGGGCAGAAAAGCTCCAAGAAGTATAAGCCAGATCTTCATTTTTCAGTGCTATCAGTGGAGTTCGGCCAGACAGAGTTTCAAGGCACCTGCAGAAAGAGACATCAATAAATCATTCTGGGCCACACCTGAGCAGGCTGCGTTAGTACACACTGTGTGTTTGCTGGTTTGGGTGTGTGTCCCTGTGTGAAAGGTATAGAATCAGATTCAGATCAAAATCAGCTCTGAATAGGTTTTACTTTTGAGGGACTTGAATCAGGAGTCGCTCACATTGACACAAATAACGCAACATGCCAAACATAGACAGACAGAAACATACATTATAGGTAGATAGATAGATATACGTATGTACATACATAGTTCAAAGACCTTTGCAGGCAGTAAGACTAGCACATTTGTTTAACTATGTTCATGTAAAGAGTTGCATAACACACACATACACAGACACTGCATAAAGCAGACGCAGCCTGCACTAATGTTGCTGATTTAAAGTTATTGTTCAGCCAGAAACGATAACTGGCACAGTTTACACAATTTTCCTTACTTATTAGCTATACCAGCCCAGGGCAAAACAGGAAAAAAAAACAAAAAAACATCACATATCAAACATATATTGGCTAAGCCACTACATTTGTATTAAGAGTAAAACTGTAGATATTATTGGCATAACTACTGTATGTCTTGAACTTTGCTGACACTACTTTGCTTTATGTCAATAATAAGTATAATACATCACAATGTTTAACACAGAAAAGCAGTGTAATTGTTTAACTTTAATAAGTATAGTAATTATAAGTAAGTGACATTTGTTTTATTATATTTTTATTTTCATATCATGAAAAGATTTCACTGACAGACTTGTAGATCATTTATAGATCATTTGTATTTTTCTTCAAACCTGCCTTTTTACTTCATATTTATTTGATTTGTTCATCTATTTAAGATTGTTGTCAGACCTTGTCTTCTTTTTTAAAAATGGCAGAACATCTAGCTGTGTAGGTAGGAGGTGTGGGAGGCAGAGCTGCTATTCAGAACTGCTTTAATTTAATCTTCAATGTGAAGGTGGTAATTAGTGGTAATTTCACTCATGATGTGGCATACACATACACATGGCTAAAGTACTTTCAAGATGTTCTTCCAAAACATCACTCGAGTTCTTTCTTTTCTGTTCAAAATGCAGTTCCTTCAAGTATCTCTGACACTTTTAATCTATTTTGTCCTCTTCATTTGATATTCTGCTGTGATGTTTCCTCTCTGAAATATTCCTTTGCTCTTCTTAACAGCCTCCAGTCTGTCCACACAGTAAACTGTCCTGTCTATTATCACAACTGCTTAATGTTGTGCTGAAAATCTCTCTGCTTTCAGCTTATTTGGATTCATTTATCTGGTCTTAGGTGTTTATATGTTCCACAGATATGTTAATTTCCTATTCATATTTTTATAGGTGTTATTTAAAAGTCGATAAGTTTCAATGCATTGCAAAGTGGTTCAGTGGAAAAGTATGCAGAAAATGGCATGAACCAATGGATATGATTCAAACCTTTTGAGGCTTTAAAAGCAGTTTTTTATTTTTACATAAAAAGATCGTGGATAAATGCTATGAACAGGCTGGGCCAGCCTTGCCAAGTTAAATTTGACAATTTATTATGGCAGCTAAACAAACTAAAGTAGATGCTCAGCGATTTTAGTAACAACTGACATACTTGTTTTGTTGCGAGTGCATTTTATGACACACTTCAAGTAAGTGTCGAGTGTTTGAGGCAGAGCATCTGTTGAGTTCTCAGAAACGTAGGAAAAATCATTGTTCTTAAAAATGTAAGCTCAGCTCAAAATTATGCTACAGTTGCAAGTTTCAAGCTAGCTGTTCGCTCCGATTTGTTATTTAGAATAATAATACTCGACTTATAGTTTTTTGAAGACTAGTTCAACACAAATAAGGTCTCAAACTCCTGATACATGCAAATCAGTGCATATACAATTTCAGACTCTTCATGAACATGCACAGAAATGCACAGATTTGTGCAACAGTCAAACAAAACAAGCACTTCATATGAGGTACATAGGAGGTGCATTTCATCAAATCAAACTACATGTGAAATGTAAGACAAGCCTCAGGTCAAGAGATCCCAACTGGCTCTACAGTGTGCACTGGGACTCAATGGAGACCTAACAAGAAAGGTGTGGAAACGGGCATTTTTTTAACTATGCAGGCGGATTGAAAGGAAGCACATGTGATTACTGTGTTCATTCATTCATCTTTACTAAAAGCTATATCCTAGCATGGTTTAAATGCTTTGACAAATAGAGACACCTAAATTAGCAAATATCATGGGCAGGTACAAAAGATGATAAGTGTGGGAACAGTCAGTATTGATCAGGATTCCTCCAGGAGTGGACAGGATTGGTCAGAATTCCTTCAATTCCTACTTCTTAAATCTTATCTGTGGCATGGATTTGGTATTCAAGAATGCTGGGAGTCCAAGAGAGCCTAACGGGAGCTGATGGGAAGCAAGGTACTGCTTTGCTGATCAGTGCTAGATAGCTAATTGTAGGTGTCTGCCAGCTCATTTCTACAGAACAGGGCAGTATCGCTATGAAGGCAGTTGCATATGCTGAAAGATGCAGTGGTGTCACATACTGTATCTTGAAAGACGCATGTCAGAGATCGGTTACTTTTGTGGAGTTGTGAGAGGAAATGGGCTATGGGTTTTAAAAAACAGAGGTTATAGGAGGTTATAGCACAAGCCCACTTGCTCACATTGAGTCCTGTCTTTGCTGTTGTGTATATACAGTGTGGTCCAAAAGTTTGAGACAACATTGATAATCTTCTGGACCCCACTGTACGTGCACCTGTATGTGCAGGTATCAATAAGTGGAGACTGGAGACTTGGGAGGCTTGGCGAGTTTATTTGAGATCACACATGCTTTTGGAGAAGCATAAACCAGCAGGTGCAGGTTGATTTCTTCCCACAGGGCAGCTGATGTCCAGCTGGGTCACACAAACCATGTCTGTCTCACAATCAGATCAGTGCTGCAGGGCAAAGAAATGAAGACAAAGTTTAGGGCAGATGAACTAGCAATCAGCAGAAACACCACTGTAGCAAATTCCAGACACATCAAAAAGTCACTCCTCTGTCATTTTCTTTCACACACACACACACACACACACACACACACACACACACACACACACACACACACACTCGCTTCCAAAACTATATAGATGCTTCGATTGCACCCGTAAGGCCAGGGTAGGCACATCAGCAGCGTCAAAGTGTAGACAGTATTAGAGTGCACATTTACATTTACATTTGCAGCATTTGCTTTGCAGGTAAACAGATGATAAGATTTTGCTCTACGCTTATGCACATCAACTAGTAATGATAACAACCCCCCCACTCCCTGATCACCTGCTGTTCAAATATAAAAAAAAAACCCATCAGATGGCTGAGCTTGTGGCCAGGCTCATTTGTGACTTCGAAGAAGCATTGAAGATGGAAAGAAAATCCCTTTGTTGGGTTTGCTAATGCACAGACTGATTTCCCCTGAGCCAAATACCTGCTGAGGACACGAACACACTGCAGTAAGACAGTTTTTTTTGGAGGGGTTTTTTCCAGCAAATCAAAAGTGCAGGAGCAGAAGAGTGTGTGCTGATTTGTCGGCCATTTGTTTCAGACGTGTGTCGATACACTGTTTATGACACACATCATTTTTAACGCTCATTTGCATACAGAATAGTGTGATGGTACAAATACCATTAATAACAAATCTATTTATGGATACTTCAATATTTATGGCTTGATCTGCACAAAAATCGATAGGCATGTGACAATAATGGAGAGTTTCCCAATAGAACACCCACCTGAATTTTGTGTTTTCATTGCTCTTATTGTTGGGTTTTATTGTTCTCCACACCACTACAGGACTGATTTTGAGAACTATAATGTTATGTAGTGCAGTATATCATGCTACATCAAGCATGGTCATTGTTAATACACTTTTCAAAAAAGGTAAATATAAAACCCTTCAAAAACAAAGCACATTTTCATTTATACAATCATGAGCTGCGGTTCCTGCCTGTGCATGTTCTTCCTGTGTCTACAAGCATTTTTCTCTAGGTTTCTGGTTTCCTCACACTTCCCAAATATTTTTTAATATAATTTTTAATATAATTTTTTAATACATAATAGTGCCCAATGTTCTGGGACAGGCACCAGATCCACTGCATTCCTAATCAGGATAAAGTCGTTACTGAAGATGAATCAATGACTCTTGCGATAGTGTGGCCTTACTCTTACAACCTTACTTACTCTTGCCCAATAAGTTTGGGGTCTGAGGTTTATTTCTTAGGTTTTAGCTACAAAGCTAATACAGCAAACAAGAAAAAGAAGCTTATATATTCTAGTCTATCATGGGGCAAACCGAACACTCGCCTCAAACCACATCAGGTTGTTTATTAATCGCAGACATGTACTGTATGTGGTAATTGACACTGTTGCCTTAAAATACTGACAGAATGATGTCAAAGAGCTAAAAGCAGAAACAGCCAGAATCACTTTCTTCCATGGCATGTGGTTTGCCTCTTGAAATTTCCCTCAAGAGTGTCAGATTTTGGTTAGTGTGGCCCAAAGCCTGCAGACGGAATTTTACATTACAAGTAATTTAGATCCTGAGTGGTGTAACAGAAAAGTGTTCACCCTCATCATCTGGCAATTGCAGATTGGAATCCTGATGATGCCACAGCCATCTATGGCCAAGAGTCCAAGAGAGCAAAATTGGCTATAGTCTGTTGATGGAAGTGATGGCATTAGTCTCTCCCCTGTCAATCAGAGAGGTTCATCTGCATTGTGACTCAGCATGAGCAGCAGATTGAAAAGATTCTGTGGCTGGCTTCATGTGTCTCACCCTTCCTGATTGGTGACCGACCAAATGATCAAATTAGAGAGAAAGGGGGGGGATTCAGATGATTTCATAACAACAATTTGTTTTAATACAGACATACAGTGTGCACCATTTATTTACTTGTTAGATTGACTACATTTAGGGAAAGGGAAAAATGCATTTCATTGTTTGCTGAACAATTTCTTTTAATTAGAGACGCAACCTAACTAGAAATGACACTGTAGACTCTTTACTGTAGACTCTTAAACCCATTGACATTTTTATATGCCTTTATTCCAGACAGCTTTGTGTGAATCCTCCAGGCCTGGAAGTCACGCTGCCTGAGCAATACGTCACCCCAAAGAGGAGCAGAAGCAGTGTGATAACAGCCCGGCACTTGGGATTTGGCTTTGCTGTGCTATCTCTCTTTAAGCTCAATATCTCTGACATAGCTGACTATCTTCTCAGAGAAACCGTTGACCCGCACTGCTCTCTACTATCCAGCTTGATAGGCCATTTCCACATCCTGCCTTAAAGCTCACCCTGCTCTATCAGCACCCGTGAGTACACAGACGTTCTGAAGTGCAGCCTGTGGATTCAAATACATTTCAAGTACCATTCAGTTTCTGAATAAACCATGCAAGGCTGCTGGCAAATTAGCAAGACTATTATGAAGCAAATAATTGTCACAGGATTCTGAAATCGCATTTTGATTTGGTTTGGGAGGAAAAAGTCTATTTTGAATTAGACAAAAGTCAAGAAGGGACAGCCTTCATTATATTTTGTTCTGTTCTTTGGAGATAGAGAGAAAAATTATTTTATATATACAAAAAAAGGTTAATAAAATATAATAATAAAAAAGATTTTAAATTATTAACTATGCAGAAGAAGTATAATAATACAAAATAATGTGATTCTATGATTGGGGTATCATTTCTTAAAGAGACTGAGAAAAGAAAGTGATCTTGTTCTTTCTCTTTTTTCAATGGTATTGTGAAATTCACCAACTGGGTTGTTCAAATTGTAGGTTGAATGTAATTTATGAATTTTAAGGAAATCATTATAATGTCTTCAATATACTCATTCCATTACGACAGAGTCTTCTCAACCTGTGAGCAACAATTGTGTCTTCCCAAACTGTATCCTAAAAAATTAAACCGTGTCACTCATTTAACAGCAAAACTAAGCAAAGAAACTTTGGAAAAACACTGTTAGCTGAGATGGGTTAACACATTTTTGAATGGTTAAATGCATACTTTCCTAGATACACTGTTGAAAAATAATGATGAATAATGTTTCATTTTTAAGAATTACAAGGGCTAAAAATGCACCACAGTGACCTGCTGGTGGAACTGACCACCCTTATGACTAGTTACCTCACTGTTTTCTATTACCTCAATATCACATCATTAGAAGTCCCTTCTGACCAGCTTCTTGATCTTCTTCTTCACTTCTTGAAAAAGTGATCTTTCACTTTCTATCTCAATCTTTTTTTTTTTCCAAGAAAACTACTAAAAACAACAGAAAAATGATCTATTATAGGCCTTCTCTGGACTTATAATTTAAGATGATCTCCTGGTTCTGCAATGCTTTCCTTTCATAGCTCTTTTAGGATGGAAGAGTATATTTTAAGCACACGATTGTGTTTTATGGGACCTCAACCAGCAATTACAAAGAACTTTATTAACTCCGAGGGCCAGTAAATGCAAAAGGAGCCACAACGCTTCCACATGGACATCACCTCAAGGGAAGGAAAACGGTACTTGTTTTCGATACTTATCCTCATCCTGAGCTGACATGACAGAATAAACAGCAACCACGCTGGAGACAATCCAAAGAGGCACGCTGACTAAAATGACTTCATTATATAAATATATAAATACAGCACGAGAATACGGCACCGTGTCATTAGGAAAAGCTATAAAAGAGCGAGGCTGATGAATGGCTCAGCAGATTATAACCCTCTTCCCTCAACACAGGGAATCCGGCAGAAGGGTGTGGACGAAAAACAGGAGTCTTTGGAATGTTCCATATGTAAGAAACAAAAGCTGCCATGGAGAAAGTTGCTGATGCGTCAGAACTGTGCGAAATATGCACTCTTAACTGCTTCCATGTGACTTTTTGGCAACTACAGCAGCTCAGAAAACAAAAAACAAAACCTCTTCTCCTGTTTATTACTCATAGCTCAAGAGGTCTGCAGCAGGGTCATAAAGGCAGAGCGGCCTACCAAAACATTATAAGTACTCCAAAACTTGCATTAAAACTGGCTCTTTATTATTCAAGAATGCAAGCGTGAGCATTCCATTTTTAGCAACAAATTGCTATAATGCCAATAATTCATTTTGTATCCTCCTCTGTGTTGTGTTGTCATCCTTACTCCATTCACTTACTCTTACTGCTTACACTGTTTAGCACATCATCGTTTTGCCAAATCACACCTAGCCTTTCTTTTGGCATCATTTAGCATGAAATACTGGCTTTCTGAAATATTAGCTGGGCTAGCCATCAAACTATGCATACCACTGCACTAATATAAGCTAATTACCTTAGCTACTATTAACAGTATCTCTACAGATTGAAGCAGCTATCTGACAACAAACAGCTATCCAAATTTTCTAGAAGGCTGACTAGCATTAGCCTCTCTTTAACAATTCTATTGTATAATTAAGATGCTAGAGACAAGTTTAAACTTCAGCTCTTCCATGTTGATTTAGAGACACCAGTTTATACTGGTATGTTTGTAGTGGACTTTTGTACCCTATGGTATATGAGAGAGCTGAAACTACAAAGCTTGTGCCTTAGAGAGCCACGAGCAATGATTCTGGATTCATTATGAAGATGCTGATGGTGTCCTCCAGAGGCCATTGAGGAATCTGAACTCTCGGACACTGCTGTTGTTAAAACAGCTATTTTTACAGCTATTTTTATATACAGCTGATCCAGGCCAAGAATGGAACATGGAGGAGTGCTGACAGAGGCTTTCGGATTGAGCATGCACTGCTAACACTGCACATCATATCACCTTCAAACTCCAACATCTACAGAGGTCATATTTCACAACTGCTATGTAAACTCTAGATGAGAAGCTGGACCTCTTCCTGTCCAAACTGTCAAAAAAGTTGTGACTCATTGTGTGTCCTTCAGGATACTGTTCAAATGACTACACTGGAGATGGATCCAGAAGATTTGCGATTTATTTATTAATGTATTGATCTACTTAAAAAAGTCAATTACTGCAAGTGTTAGTTACTTTGTTAATGTTGCTTATGGTGTTTTAAAGCTTTCATGTTAACTAATTTGTTAATAATGTCAGTTTAGGGAACCATAATTTAAAGTGCTACCAATACGTTCCTTGTGAAACATCTGAAATTCACATCAAAGCAATGAATGGGAATCTCACTTTATTATGTCATAGCAGTGTGAAAATATTTCTATAGCAAGTGTTGAAACATGAGCACACATAAGCAGGACAAATATACGTCTCAGCAGTGAAGATTCTAACCATGCATGTTAGCCAGGTGGAAAATACTTGAGATACCTTCTCAATCAGGCATGAAGAACAGAGAGAGGGTTTTGACAGTCTCTGGAAAGTTCAGATATGAGATAAGAAAGGTGAAAAAGTGCAGAATGTATGCAGGCTACTGGGTGAACTCGCAAGACCTAGAAAAGAAGCTCAGAGGCAAATCACTGAGCCTACACAGATTGCCTTACACACCTGAGACCACTCTAGGCATTGCTTACATCATTTTGGCTTACACTCTCTTTGTGTTTCAGTGTGTTATGGAACAAAAGGGTGTACAGGAAAGGGAGAAAAGGAGCAGGTTGTTTTAAATGCCATACATGCTGCCTCAACTCCTCCATGAAGTGCCGAGCAGCAGGCCAGCCAGCAAAAATAAATTTTTTTTTTATCCCAAACGCAACAGATGGTGCTTGCGCAGATAAGAATATGAGCCAGGGATAGTGGATTAAAGAGAAGCTTTGTCAGACCAGCAAGCACAATGCTGAATTTCAAAATGATATAAGTTTCAAGCTCTTTCAGAAAGGAAAAACGGCAGCACAATCCCTCATTCTCTTTGAAAGTAGCAGTGTGCTTATCACAAAGCACTTTTCCTAAAAGGGCTAAGGCTTCCAGCTTTATTATCAGTTTAATTAACTCAAAGGTGGGCTATGACAAAAAAAGCAAAACAGTTAAAAAGAACATGCCAAAGGCTGGGTTTTTTTTTATTGAAGTTTATGTTTTTTCAAGTTTTTCAAAGGGTTTTTCAATCACAGTTTGACAGGGTTGAATGGACAGTGAGAACAGCCTGCGGCATGTTTGAACAGCAGAGTAGAAGACCACCTGCAAGCTCCTGAAAACACCTGGACCAACACACACATCTCAAAGGCACATGGGCTGCTTTCTACGACTTGATCTCATGCAAAAAAAAAAGCTGATTGTTCAAAGCTAACCCCGCCCCTCAACCTAAACAAGCTATTAATACATAACTTTTCTTTGTTTGTATGAAAGTGTTACCTTTCTGTCTTGTGAATTAAAGGTGTACTTTCATATGTACTGGTCACCAACCCTGTTCCTGGAGATTTACCTCCCTGAAGACATTAGCTCCAATCAAACCCACCAAATGATACAATCAATGCCTTCAGAAGTAGATCTCCAGGAAAAGGGCTGGTAACCACTGTTATAGATAATAAATCTGATATGTCTTTGATCATATACACTTAATGGTATAAATTTTCTGATTTCAGTTGGTGCACTGATTTCAGTATTCATGATACATATGTACAGATTCTAAAACCCACTAAACCCCAGTAAGAAGACGTGGTCCTGTGTCTGTCAATGCCAGCACATAGGCGAGGCCTCTTTCAAGGATGTATTTTTTTCCAAAGTTAGTTATTAAATTACACACAATGGGCCCATTGTAATAAATTTTAGAATAAATATTAAATTATACATTTTTCACAATAGAACGGTAGATATACAGAGTACAGGTGTTAATTTTATTCACCCAATGTCAGCTGGGATTGGCTCCGGCTTCCCCTCGCAATCCACAATGGGTAAGCGGAATTAGAAATGGATGGATGGATGGATGTTTAATTTTAGTAATTTTAATTTTATAGAATATAGCAGAAACATCAAGTCACATCGTAATGAATAGGAAACATGTGAACTCCTCAAGATCTTAAACCTGCAGAAATCTGCATGTGACACCAAAAAATGAAGTTTAATAGTAGATGCATGTGCATGACTACTTTTTAATTCCACTCCCATTCATTCCTGGAGGAATTCTGACCAATCAGTCAGAACGTTTGACCAATCCCACCTACACCCATAGATGATCCTGACAACACCTCCTGTCCTCCCCAACAGCAAGCTTGCACAATCCTTTCCTCTTTAGCAGACACTCTTGGCAAATCTTGTCCTCTTCTGCAGAAACCAATCCCACCAGATCCCACAGAAAGTTTGATAATCCTTGCAGAGTCTTTCTTGACCAGTCCCACCCACTCCAGCAGACATTCTTGACCCATCCTGCCCAATTCTTCAGAAAGTTTAATCAATCTCGCCCACTCCGACATACATTCCTGCCCAACCCTTTCCTTTCTTACATACATTTTAACCGAACCCAAGTAATCCTGCACAAAGTTTGAGCAATCCCAGCCATTCCCATAGACACTCTTAACCAATCCCACCTGATTCCACAGAAAGTTTGACCAGTTCCACCTCTTCCCACAGATACTAATGACCAAATCCTGTCATCTCAAGAGAAATTTAGAATCCCATAAAAAGAACAAAAAGACAAATCCTTTCCATCAGCCAGTTTTGTCTGTTCTTGCTCACAATGGCTCTGTTTACACTTGGTTTTAAAATGCGTCTTGAGCATTCAGGTCACAAATGGACTGCCAAGACACATCACCATTTACACCGTCTTGCACTCCAACTACGTACATCGGAGCTCCTCTCCATTTCTTTCAAGCGTGTCCCACTGTTACTAAAACAATCACCGTGTCCAGCATCAATGATGTATATTCCTGTTATGTCCATGCTGCGGGTGCATAGGAATGCATTAGCGTTTACACTACAGAAGGTATGTGGTTAAATGCATCCCAGACCAACTCGGCAAGTGGTTTGAGCGACTGCGTCATGAATGCATCTTGGAGGTGGTTTACACTTGTATTTAGCGCTATCCAGTTGTGATCAGATCGCCCAAGACTCATTTTAATACCAAGTGTAAACAGGGTCAATATGTTCTGATAAACTTTGTTGCTCCTACTTCCAAAAATCATGAATTTATACTACAGAATCCCTGGTTATGAATGAAGTCCAATTTACACAAGATGTGCTAAACATGTCACGCATACTGCAAGGTGGTTTTTCTTGGGTCCTATGGGATCCCAGTCCAGATGCACATCTCTACATAAATGCATCATCATGTACATTGACAATCAGTGTAGCAGTCTCTGTGAGTCTGATCATGGTCATTTTATTCACTTCATTTATGTTATAAAGGCACTAATGCTTTTGGCATTTCTATCTTCAGTATCTATGATCCACTGGATAAGTTGAGTGGTTACACGTTTGGCTGCATATTTTATTTTTTTTTTGGTTATTGACTCTTTGGTTACTTCATACTGAGGGTAAATAAATAAAATTGCTTAAATCCTGTTACTTACAGCCAGCTTAAAAGTAGAGAATTAGTGAAATTGTCCTCTAATTGGAATGAACAGTGTGCTTCTTACATTGAGTGTAGAGACTGGATGAGGAGAAGGTGAAAGGAAGAAACAAGCCAGATTCGTTTGCACAAACATTCCTTTCCCACATAGTGTACATTCTGCACTGTCCCACAGATTCATCTCATGAAGGTACATTGAACAGAAGCACTCACCCTTCACACGCACACACACACCCACATACACACACACACAAACACAGGGAGCCTGAAAGCAAATTAACCATATGCAACGATTGACACTAAAGCCCACTTGATCGCACATATGTATACTGAATTTCCCACTTGCGTGTACACACATAAGCACAAGCATAGACTGTGATATTCTTAGATGAAGACTTTTACACCTGTCAGACTCAGCTGAAGGCAGAGTCTTTTATTTCTGCCACCATCGAGTTCTGATCTGTAACCCCTTTGCCCTTTGCAGAATAGAAGATCGGTTTATCTGTGAGAGGAAGAAAGGTTTTTATTTTTTCAACCACCTTCCTTGCTTTAATCTCACACCGTGAGGAAACGTGCAGATGGAAACCTGTGAGAGCTGTGAGAAAACTGTCAGCAAACGGTCCTCATTATGAGAAAGTCCCTTCAGCAGTAAAAGTTCAGCCTCAAAGTAGACGATGAAAGAATGAGAAATTAGAGTGATGAAATGTAAAAGGCAAGGATGAAACCTCACTACTCCGGAATCATACGACGGTTTCAGAACAAAAATATGCACAAATGAGTCGTCTGAATTTACACCACAACTGCAAATTTAATACCAGTGGAAGTGCAGTGATGAAAGTGAGACATGCGTGTAATTGATGCAAATCCCATTAAAATGGTGTAAGAGGCCTTGATGAATGTGCTTTGACAGATGCCACAAATCAAAGGAAAATCGTAAACCATACTGTTCCGCTCATTTTGACTGAACAGTTCAGTTTTTCTTTGTCAAGTTGTAGGAGTTTTCATTATTTTGACATTTAACTGTGCTAACTTTTGAAGATGGTGCAGACACTGTCTCTGTCACATTGCTAGTGTCAGTCAGTACTCAATGGCTTTTAAGAGAGAATCATTTTCAATAGGAGAAATAAAGAATTTTGGATTTTGCACTCCAATTTTCAGAATGCAATATAATCTTCAAATCACTTCTGTAATTCTGGGTATTTGCCAAAAGCTATAAATGTAAATGTAAACATATTGATAATAAATATATTCAGAGTTCTGATATTCAGACTGTTCCGGGTGGATTTCAATTCTCTGTTGCATTGATGCATTAATCATGAACCAGCCAGAAACAGAGAGATAACAAATAGGCCAGAGGAGGATCCCAGCCTTGATGCTGCTTATGAATTCTTAAGAGTTTGGCTTATGTGGGTATTTAAATGTCATGGTTATTAGAGAAAGAGTGGATCACGTCGAATTACCTGGCCTGGATGGTAAGGGAAAAAAATCTTTATGTAGAGCTATGATGTCCAGATTGGTACTGATTCAAACAGCAAATAAAACAATAAAATAATGATTCAGCTATAGTACGTACAGCCTTCGTACCACGATTTTACTCATAAAGTAGCCTATGAGCTAAAAGACAAACATTATTTAATTTCCCCATTCTACAATAGCTTATAAAATTGTAGCAGGGCAGAAAGGGTGTAGTCACCATCCCGAGACATTGCTGCATGTACTAGTACAAGATTGCCACAGGACAGCTCGTAGGCATCCAATGCAAGTCAGTGAAACTTCTGCGGGCGACTGAGGCTCCTGTTTAGTGCAACATGACAATAACATCAGTACAGTATAGTCTCTTTTGATCCAGGTCTCAACTGCATTCATGCCTACCACAAATTCCACCTCTTCAGAGAGAATGGAAGCTCCCATGTCATGTCACGTGTTTTATCTTAGGTTCTCCATGTGCTCTTGTTCTGTCACATGCCTTTCTTTCTGTTTTGGTCCACTCTCCACCCTGTCATGTCATTGTCCGTCTGTCCTTAACTGTATTCGCCTTTCCTGTATTAGTTCTTGTTTAGTTAGCTTTTTTTTTCTTTATATCCTTTTTGTGTGCACTGTTGCTGTCATAGGCTTCTCATGCTTTTGTCTTGTTATGTCAGATTCTTGCTTTCCATGGTTCCTATTTCTGTATTCACCTGGCTTAGGCCTTTGTCAGTTTTCCTAGTTTCTGATTATGGATTATCCCTTGTTTAACTTTGCCTGCCTGTGTTTTGACCCCTGCCTTGACTTGCATCACGATTCTTGGATTTACCCCCAAATAAAGCCTATACAGAGTTTACACACGTGCATTCTGTCTCTACTTGCTGCACATTACAATGCCTTTATCATTCGCAAGAGAGAAACAGAGAGAGGAAAAACAGGCCAGAGAGGAATCCCAGCTTGGATGTTGCGGATGCATTCTTAAGAGCTTGGCTTATGTGGAGATGTGAAGGTCATGGTCATTAGTGAAGGAATGAATCAAGTCAAATAACAGCAAGAGAACCAGGCCAGGACGTTATGAAAAAAAAAATTTAAATGTACTTATTATATGACTAATGAAGGACTGATATATTTCACATAATATTACACTTTCAACACATAACTAGTGTATGATATCATGCCCACAAACTCCATACATATGCGGCTTATTGAGTTTCACTATGAATAGGCCAAAATTGCTGGCCTGAGAAGAGAGGTTGGTACTAATAACTGGGTCAATGCCTGCATTTAAATTATTCTCAAAAGGAAACTAGCAAGCAGTGACTTCATATGAATGAGTTTAAAATTGTGACAGTGACTCATAGCTCACGGGTCATTCTTCAAGACTCTCCCATACATGATCACTTAATGAATTCATTTGAAAAGAATTCACGACACACACACAAGAACTTGGATGCGAATATGATAGAAGCATTACTGAGCAAATAAAAAAAAAAGCACAAAAGATTTGGGCCAAGAAGCTTCTTGAGCGTTCTTCACAAATGATGAATCAATTATTAATTAAAATCGCTTGTTTTAATCTGTTTATCTGTACTTCCAAGATGAAATGATTTGATACAATATCATTTGGAGCAGTTATATTATGATTATATTGCAATATACTGCACAGTGCAACGTGATTCAGGCTTGTTTAAAAACAGCTTTAAAGGGAGGAGTGCAATGCCATGTCTCTTTCAATGTGACAAAGAGGCCACGCATCCTTCACTATGACTGACAGAGAAGTAGCCGCACCTCCTACACAGGCCAGGCATAGAGATTCATGGAAGGCATCTAAATAAAAGTACACTGTTAAATCAGTTCTGCTAATTGGAAACATTGTGACTGGTCCGCCATTTTGAATTACAAACAACTCGTCAAAATTAGCGATGATAATTCTGCCGCTCTCTCAGCATGGCTCTGTTATCACAAACATTCCTCCAACATCCAGAAGCTTGTCATGTTTCTTGATGACTGACACTTAGTTGGTCCTTACAAACAATGGCTGCAGTGTATGTGAGCTGGGTGAAATCATGCTCAACAGGTGCTGAAGGTCGCTTTCCCCCTGAGGTGCAACTCTGTACCAATGTACAAGGTTATGCTAATCATCTGCCCTAAAGTCAGCAGGATAAAGAACTGGTAAGAAAGAATCCTCACTCGCTGGGGAAACCACTGCCTGAAAGAATGATTTTAAACTCCCATCTCTCTCTTGCTTCCATCTCATATTTAAGAATGCAAAGAATGCTTGCTTTGAAAGTAGGTGACAGCATTTCCACATACATATACACACTTTGCATGCAGGTAAAAGAATCAAGCCCAAAGCAATCAGCCTGCCATGACTGCCTGCAATCAAATTAAAGAGTGCTGCACATTCAGTGGCAGGAACGAGCAATCACAAGTGTAAATGTGTCCTTGGTTTGTTTGGGCTTCCATCACCAATGAGAATTTAGCATTGAACATGAAGTACTGATTGAACCATTTCTCAATATTTAAGTATCACCACCAAATCTGGTCGCACAAAATTGAGGAAGTAGAACCTGTTCAAAATCATCCAACAGAAGGTTTTTGTTTTGATGCTTTTCCTTTGTTGCAAACTGTGGGTCCTAACATGGCTTGACATGCTAACAAATAACTCGAGCAAGCGCCTGATGAATCGCTCCTGACGCACAACACTGATAACAGACAAACGCCGCCACTACAACGAGCTCACCTCATTTCCACAAGAGACAGGCATTAATGCAAAGGCCTCTCTCCAAATTGTCTCCCATTTACAAGTCTGATACGGGCATTAAATGGTTGGTTAGCTTGCTGTCCTGGTGCATGTGGAAGATGGAAATTTGGAGCTTACCCATTAATCTACCACTGACACTGACAGTCTTGCTCTTCACAAAGTTGGAATATAGCAAAGTGCTTAGAACAGATATCCATGATCTATTATCCGTTTTACAGTGAAGCAGGTTGAAGAGAGTGTAATAAGATAAATAGTGAAAGCATGGACAAGGACATGTTTCAGGGTCAGGTTATGATGGATGATTGACTGAATGCACCAGTGGAAGACGGAAAGTGGTGGTTTGAAGGGTATAAAGAAGGGAGCGATGCAGTGTGTTGCATAAGCATTCACCTCTATGAACGCTATGAACTTAGAAATGGATTTAATTGGGATTAAATGTCATGAATTTACATATAATAATCCACAATATGGCACGCAGATGTCCATTCAAATTCATACCCAGATCATTGACTTTTGCTGGATGGTTTACGTTAGGTAGATTCATGATTGTGCCACATTCTTCCATTTTTAATAATAATCCATTATTATTATTATTACATAATTGTGCTTTGGTGGGTAAATAATACTAGAACTTTCCCCCAGATATGTTTTGATAGCTTCTTGGTCTTTATGGTGCTCTTTGTTTAGGTATGTTCTCTAACAAAATATGTTACGCTTTAAATCAAACTATTATGTGACTTCTGATGGCAACTGGTTACACGGGAACTCATTTAGTTCCATTTTGATTTCACAGTGAAGGGGTGAATACTTCTGCAATCACAACTCTCAATTCTGCTTTTGCAAACGATATAGATTTTCTCCTTAATTCATTATTATGAGAAATTTTATTTACATTCATGACAGTTATGTCCATTTCATTTCCAGTTTCATTAGCCTTACTGCTAATAAAACAGATTTTAGATATCAAATATGTCTTGGCTGATCCATTACCTTTGGAGTAAATAAAACTGTCCATTTCATTTTCACATACTAAAATGTGGAGAGGGGGTGAATTATGCAAGGCATGGTATTTAACTTCTACATTTACACATTTTTACAAGTTTCGAATGCTAAACTGATGCTTGTTCATGATACAGGAATCCCACCAATGCTATAACTTTATACATATATACTGTGCTATGTAATTATTACAAGTCTACACAGGATGATGGCATGCACTCTGCTTATCCCTACATCTAAGCTTACCAGAGCTCAAATGGAGCAACGACAGTCATCAACATCGATCCATATTCCCAAAATTGAGGCACTCAAGAGTCCAAAAGCAGGCACGCAGGTAGGCTGTTTAACAACAGGATGCTGCTGAGCGAGCAGAGAAAAAAAGACAACTAAAATGTGAAAAAGACTGCCCTGATTGCAGCATGCTCTATCTTGCCAAAAGCGTCATTCTGTTCTACACATGTTCTCATGCTGAATACCCTTGAATAGCATTCTGTACATTCTGTGCCTCTTGACTTCCCTCTCTCCCCTTTAGAAACAAATATCCATGTTATCACATACCAAGTCAGTCAGAGTTTATAAGAACAGGTGTTAAATGGAAGATTATGGTTGTTAAAAAAAAAAACCTGCAAAAATCAACATCTCAATAAATCAACATGTCATGTGTACAAAAAATAAAAAATAAAATAAGGTTTCATTTGTCATTCATCTCAATGCCCTGACTTGTTGGCTGTTGCAGATTGTTTTATTAGGATGAGGAGGTGGATTGGAGAATTGTCTGCTGAAACATGGCATTATTTATGAGTCTATTTTAAGAATCTTCTTTTAAAGCATGCTTCTCTCAGCACCTAAGAAACCAGAAGGAGAATCAAAGCTCTTAGCAGGATGCTGCCTCAAACAAGCAGGTGCTCAAAGTGTAGGTGATCAACTGAGCTTGAGGCCCAGCGCCAGAGAAATAAAAGAACAAAGAGGATTGAGAAAAGATTGGGTGAAGAAGAGAGAACAGAAACTGTACAGTGCTCTAAAACCGGACACCTTCTTTTGCACTGTAATTAAAAGCTTGAGGTAGTGAGCTGCTTAAAAGGTTTCTGGCATGTATAATTGGCTGTGCATTCCTTTTTCATGCAATTTGTCTACTAAGTCACACAAGAAAAGGCAGCCTAGAGGATGCCCTGAATTGAGGGCCATTTTATGTGGAGCGATGATGGTCTTCCACTTTCTCGTTACATGCACCTTTTCCAAGCTACTCCTTGGTCTCCGCGTTCATTCGTCCATTACCGATGGCTGTTTGAAAAGCCACTGTGGCGCTTAAAAGCTCTGTGAAACTGACGACTGGCTGGAGTTTGAAGATTAATTCTTTTAAACCTGCTCACTTCACTCAACTCGTTTAAGTCATTCTTTGGCAAAGCTGTCAAATTCAAATGGTTGTTCAAGGCACTGAGACACACTATTGGGCAAAAACACCTGTAAATTGAGCCACTCACAGTTCTGCTTGACGGAAGGGCATGAATATCTTGACAAGGGTGCTTATCTTTGATAGTCTGTAATTGCTTCTCCAAGGCCTGTTCAGTTTGAGCCCAAAGTACCAAGATCCTAATGGCAATTGGCACATTAAGTTAATGCTTGTCCTTGACGATGAAGGTTACAGTAATAATTTGGGTAATGGAGCAAGTGAGGTCTTTCAAATACAGACAGACATTTCTCTTCTTGCTTCTCCAGGGTATGGTTTCTCACTTTGAAATTTGAAAAGAAAAAGTCAGGCAAAAGAAGGAGTCAAAACCTTCCAAACAAGCTTTCTGTCTAATCAGCCTTAACAGCAGGCACATTTCTTATTTCAAATTTCTTAATGTCCAGTTACATAAAATTCCTTGCTCCAGATAAGTCACTAACATGACAGAATGGTGACATGACAACAGTTCCCTTCTAATGCCTCGTCATTAATGTACAGGTGCCTGGGAGTCTGTGGTAGCTCAGTGGTTAAGACGTAGGACTAGTGATCGGAAGGTTGTGAGTTCAAATCCCAGCACCGCCAAGCTGCCATTGCTGGGCCCTTGAGCAAGGCCCTTAACCTTCACTGCTCACATGTATAAAATAAGATGTATGTAAGTCGCTCTGGATAAAGGCCTTTGCCAAATGACATAAATGTAAAAGTAAATGTAAATAGCAAAAACAAAAGAATTAGCCTTGCTGTCCCAATACTTTTGGAGGGGGATATTTCATGTACTGTATACAGATCATCCTTGACTTGTGTTTTGTTTTTATGCCGTACTAACCTCTCCAACAGAGATTTAGGGCTCAAAGTACTCTTATTCCCTGATCTAGTGAACTAACACAAGGATGTGTTTTTGCTAAAAAATACAATGTGCTTCTGTATGTTGCTCTAGATAAGAACGCCTACTAAAGACACCCCACCCTGAAAAACTTATTTCAGAGAGGAACCCCTTATTAATAATTAATAATTTTAGTAATAATTAGCAATTTTCCCTCAACGGCCTCTCTTCCCAATCAGGATGTTCTCTCACACTCTTGCTATGTCTGTCACTCACACCTGCACATACGCAAGCCCACACACACACACACACACACACACTCACACACACACTCACACACACACACACACACACACACACATACACACATACACACATACTATCTCACTCTCTCGCCATCATAATTGTGCAAAGTTGCTCTCAAAAAATATTTCCAGGACATCGTATACAATTTGCGGGAGTCAGGAAGCCACTATCAATATGCAGGAGACTCCCAGAACTTCCGAGAGATATGGGATGTCTGTTACTAAATGTTGTAAATGTAACAGATTATTGCTTCTAATCTGGTTGTGTCCAATGTCATATGTGTCTAATAAACATAATACATAATTTTATTCATCATATTTTCATATTACCTCATTTTACAGTTTATTTTCAGGTACACAGTAAAACAGTAAAATAAAAGTATAGAAAAATAATATAACTGAAAAATTCCACAACATAAATGAATATACCAACTTCAGAAAGTGTGCCAAATGGTCTTTGTGTCAGCTGTGTATTATAATATTGTTTTTATTGTTAGTAACTGAGATAAATATACATCGGCTCAATATAGATGAAAAATCAAAAAAGTATACAATTGTTTCCTTTACCAAATCAAAACAGAAATCCTGGATCAATGGGACACCCATTACTAAGTTAGTGAACTCTATTTTGGTTGCTTTTAACTGTACCATTGAGATTTCAGGAAAATTACTCACCAAGGCAGGGAACAACACAGTCTTCTTTTTATCCCCTGTACCAACATCTTCCACAACCACCACCTTGCCATAAAGGTCCTCATTCTGCTGTGGGTCACCATCATCATCTTCACTAGATGAGGAAGAGGATTCTTCCTCTTGTCTAGGGTTCAAGAGAAATATGTCTCATTATAAACCATTTAAAATCTGTCATGGCATCATGCATTAAGTATGCAAGACTTCCTTTACATTGAACATAAAATAAGCATTTTACCTAACAAACATCATTTATTGAGAAACCAAAGCAATTTAAAATTAAGAAAGACATTTATTACAGACAACAGAACAAGTAATACCGTGCAATTCATTGTGTGTATGTAAACCTAGACAACATGGTCCTAAAAAGGAATCAATCAGAAAAAACATAAGCACACAATTAACACAATATTATTAATTGCAACTGTGACTTAATTTAAATACAGCAAATAATAAGTGGTCAAACCACATACTGCTGAAACCCTATTATTAGGAGTTCGTATCCTTTTTATTGTGATTCACTGCAGAAGCAAATTACAATTAGGCCCATAAGTATTTAGACAGAAATTTTTTTGTTATTTTCCTCTGCATACCACCACACTGGATTTTAAATGTGATCAACATGTGTATGTGTGTAGATGATGTATAGATGATGTGTGATGATTTCAGCTTTAATTCAAGACATTTACCAAAATATTGCATTAACCATTTAGGAACTACAGCCATTTTTTAAATATAGTACCTCCATTTTCACAGGCTCAAAAGTAATTGAACAATTGACTGAAAAGCATTTTCATGGCCAGTTGAAGTCAGATTCCTTTCATGACAGATTAAGGAGACAAAAGGGCTGGAGTTGATTCCAAGTGTTGAAATTGCATTTGGCAGCTGTTCATGGGAACACTTAACATAAGGCCCAAACAGGTGTCGATGGAAGTAAAGGAAGCCAGCATTAGGCTGAAAGATAGCACAAACTTTAAGAATAGCAAAATCAACAATCTAGTGCATTCTTAAAAAGCAGGAATGCACTGGTGAGCTCAGCAAATCCAAAAGGCCTGGAAGACCATGAAAGTCATCTAAAGGGGATGATTGCCAGATTTCTTTCCTTGAAGAATAGCCCAATCACAACATCTAGTCAAGTCAAGAACACTCTTGAGGACATAGGCCTATCACTGTCAGTTTACAATCAAGTTTACAATCAAGAGACATCTTCATGAATGCAAATTTTTGTTCGGGACTCCAATTAGGGTTCGGGACTCAGACAGTCTCTGTTTAAGTCTAGGCTGAAAACATATTTGTTTAGTCAAGTCTTTTATTAATAGCCTTCTATTATGTAAAGGAGTAGGTTTGGAGGGTTCTCAGGCATAGAGTGTTTTGGTAAACTTGGATGTTTGTACGCTGTTGTCCCCCAACTCTCACGCGTTCACTCAGGTTTGTTGACAGTGTAGTGGCTGGCTGAGGACAATGTCCCAGGGTGCCCTCATGTCTGTCATATATAATCTGCTTTTCTCTTCTCTCTCTCTCTCTCTCTTGGTTTGTCTGAGATACCAGTGATCCTAACCCCCTTCTTTCCAGATCTGCCTGATCCAGCCTGATGTCCTATTTCTGGTTGGAGTCATTACTTTAAAACCACTTGGTCCTGTTGAGGATGGCACTATTTGAACTGCTTCACATACACCTAGTACTGTGAAGATGGCATTGGACTGCTGTTGATATTGTAACAGCGGTTCTGCTAAAATGGCATAGGACTTAAATTACCACGAATTACTCAAATCTCCCTCAGTGAATCAGCTGAGACTATACATACTTTGTTAAAACTATATTGAATTATGCAACTGTATTTTTTTGATCATATAACATACAGGGAGAGATCCATATAACATACAGGGAGAAAACAAAGGAGAGATCCAAGATGGCCACTGCCACTCCAGATCTGAAATGGTGTTATTTTGTGCTATTTTGATTCTTGGCGCGACTCCTACGGCATATGGACACTGAAACAAATGGTGTTCATGTCTACCCACGACAAACATTGCTGGACATTAAGGAACATTCAAAAACTGACCTCCAGGATGACCTGTTGGAGACGCTATGCATCCTCGGGTTGGTGCGGAAACCAGGCCTCCAATCCTTGGCGTCGCCTGATGCCAGCGGCCGGAGGAGGGTTACCAAGCAGAGCCCTGCCCCCACCTCGGCAACTCAGACTACATCTCTGTTATGCTACTGCTAGCTTACTGATTGCTTGTCAGACGCACCAAACCGGTTCTGAAGCAGGTGAGAACCTGGCCATCTCTGCTCTTCAGGATTGTTTTGAGCACACTTACTGGCATATGTTCAGGGAGGCTGCAACCTATGGAGACAACAACTTGGAGGAGTACACATCATCAGTGACCAGCTACATCAGCTACATCAATCTGTCCGGATTGGGAACAGTATCTCCAGCACCACCACACTGAACACTGGGTCCCACCAGGGCTGTGTGCTCAGTCCACTACTGTTCACTCCGCTGACTCACGACTGTGCAGCAATGCACAGCTCAAACCACATCAAGTTCGCAGATGACACGTCTGTGGGGGGTCTCATCAGCAAGAACGATGAGTCAACATACAGACAGGTACAGCAGCTAACGGAATGGTGCAAAGTCAACAACCTGTCACTGAATGTGGAAAAAACCAAAGAGACGATTGTTGACTTCAGAAGAGCCTGGAGTGACTTCTCTCCACTCAAAATCGACGGATTCTCTGTGGAGATCATCAAGAGCACCAAATTGCTTGGTTTTCACCTGGCGGAGAACCTCTCCTGGTCCCTCAACACCAGCTCCATAGCTTAGAAAGCCCAGCAGCGTCTCTACTTCCTACGAAGGCTGAGAAAATCCCATCTCCCACCACTATCGATGGACTATCAAGATCATTCTGAGCAGCTGCATCACAGTCTAGTATGGAAAATGCACCGTATCGGACCGCAAGACCCTACAGCGGATAGTGAGAACAGCTGAGCTCATCGGATTCTTCCCTCCATCACAGACATTTACTACACACGCTGCATCCGCAAAGCCACCAGCATTGTGGACGACACACACTTCACCCTCCTGCCATCTGGCAAGAGGTACCAAAGCATTCGGGCCCTCACTGCCAGACTGTGTAATAGTTTCTTCCCCCAAGCCATAAGACTCCTGAACACTCAGGGACTGGACTGACACGCACACACATACACACACAAATGTATACTCATCTACCATTTTTGCACATTAGATTTGGATTAGCGCTGCACTGTCTTTTGTCTTGTGATGTTTGCACGGTTTGCACATTTGCACACATGCACTTCATGTTGTCTTATGTTGTCTTTTGTTGCACACGTGCACTTTGGTGCTTTACTCACAGACCTGTAACTTCTTCTGTAAGAGGCTCCTCTGTCCTCCACTCGTTACCCGTATTAATGGCACCTGTTTGAACTCGTTATCAGTATAAAAGACACAACCTCAAACTGTCACACTCCAAACTCCACTATGGCCAAGACCAAAGAGCTGTCAAAGGACACCAGAAACAAAATTGTAGACCTGCAC
>JAQMYM010000007.1:15446761-15482494 GCA_030014255.1 Parauchenoglanis ngamensis
AGTAAATTATGGAGAAAATCTGGAAGTCCTGATGAAAAAATTGGTTAAAAAAAAAAAAAAGGTCTGGGACAAGCTTCAACATAAAAGTCCCCTTGAATCACAAAAATCAAAAACACAAACCAATGGCAAGATATTCACACTTGGCTCTGAATTGCTGTCATTTTTTCCCCGCCATCTCATTCCTCCAGCGAGTTTGCACAAGCATGGTGGCTTCTCAGACTATGCAGAGTAAAGCTTGCAAAACAAATTATGTAATGTTACATCCCCTGGAGAGGAATATCGTAAGACGGGCCCAAACTCACCTCTTTCTACAAGAGAACCAAGCAAATATGCACTCAGCAGTTCATACTGACAGTAGTAAGCACTGTCAGTAAGGATGGTAAGTTACCATCAGGCAATCTGTGCAAGAACTGCTTCAAAGTGAGACTTGGAGAGAAGGACATGAGGACATTGGCACCTAAGCAATACGGAAAAATGGAACCTTTTACTGTGTGTTGCATAAATGGAACTAGAATGAGCGTAAAATAGGAATTTACAACAACGAGCTACATAGATTTTTACATAAAAGCTCTGAAAATGGGATGCAAGTCGATGACACTTTAGCAGAAACACAAAGAGGCTCTGGAAATAAATGCTTTAAGAGTTTAGGACTTCTCTGGCATCCTGTGCATGACAAAGAATGACAGAAAAGAGGCTTTAATGCATCTGTAACTGTGTGGTCAAAATTGGTGGTTAGATCAGTAACTCAGATTATGTCTGCGTATTGATCAAACACAAAGTGTAATTCAGGGATTGCACTGACCAGCAGTAGTAGCGGCCGAAGCTGCAGACTTTCTATTGTTTGCTATGGTTTGGAAGAGGAACAGCTAACAACGCTAGTGTTATGCTAGTGACATAGGAGCATAGCTTTGGTTCAAGTTGAACTTGATTCAACTTTCTGAACATAACCCATTGCTCATCAATTTCAATTTAGTGTATGCTAGGAATGTTTCAGGCATTTTGACCAATCAAAGTGGTAAGATTCTTAAAGGGGTAGGACGTTTGATATTCTCTGTCCCAAAGCTACTAAGAACAAAACTCTAGGTTCTAGTATTCATTTTTCCAAGTCTCTTTTATCTGTTGCTGTACAGAACGTTAGTGCTTCGCATCACTTGAGTATGAGATAAAACTTCATTGAAGTATTACGGTCTGAGCATTGAGTTACTTTTCAGTGTGATCGCCCCTAACTGTAAGGATAGCAACAAAGTGCATTTCAGGACAATGTGGTGAAACCACTAGATATTTGACACAGCAAAGATATATGGGTCTGGTTTCACTTGTTGTTATTTTCTGTATTTTAAATTCTGTGAGTGGGAGCAGGTTCAAAACCTGATTCACCCTTAAAGAAATCGATATCTATGTGTTGATGCATCACTGAAGAAAAAGAGAATTGATTTTATATCTCTAAACCACATTAATGCATTATCTTTTGAAGACGTCTCTCTTTAGGCTCTCTGGCGTCACCCAATGACTTTTGCGTGTGGCTATTTTCTGCACACAGGTGAATATCGATCCTGACAGTATCATGGTCAGTGCCATGGCAATGGGTTAGCAATTGATCTTTCTGTTTCAGAGAGTCATTTGCATCTCCGATGGTCTTCTCCTGTTACTCTTCCAATCCTTTGCTGTAGAATCCAGCGTTATTATTTTTAGAAGAGCTGAAAGTATGGAGATAATTTGTTTGCGAAAAGTATGGAACACAATTGCAAACCCCACAAGACGAAAATACGAGCAGTATAAAAGCCTCTGTGATTCTTTGTTTCTATGATATTTGTTTCTAAATCCTGTTGGTTTACACTGTCGCAAAATTGTTTTTCCTTCTGCCTATAGCATACTTTCAAATTTAAGCAATCATAAATATGTTCCGCCAGAACAACATGGAAATGTTTTTATCCTTGCCTATGCGGCCATGCTGCAATGATCATTTTGGATACAAAGACAGTTTAACACATGTGCTGGTAAGAAAAAACTCAGTATGCCTAAAGATTTAAAAACAACAACAAAAAAAACTTTACGAGCTAAAGGGTAATTTCTTCACACAGTGAATGTCAGATTTTGACCGAGTTGCTAGATATCTAAGTGACTGACATAAACCTAATCAATTTAGTTTGTAATCAGATACAAACTGTCAAAATGCCTGTGATACTCCTGTGCCACAGCTGGAATTGAATATCTAAACATGATTTTCTCTTTGCTTCTGTGTATAACTAGAATTTTTTAAACATCTTATGGAGAGAAACCTATACATTCTAGAAACCTATATAACATATATGTTCAGTTCACGTATATAGTTAATTATATGTAGTAGAAAATGTCAACTAAAGCATATTTCTGTTAGCTACGTTTTGCTTCTGAGCAATGTCGGGTGCATTTCTTCATTTTGTTACTGAATATTCACTACCAACTGCTACAGCATATTGCCCCAGAAATCTTGGAGACATTTGAATGTCAGCGTAATATAGTCTGCATTGCATTTTAGAGAACTGTCAGCTTTTATCTCCACACAAAGGCTAACACACCCAGTTCCTTCCATCCTGCTGTGCATCTTTTCAATACACCCAGCTGTTCCTCCCATCCGTTTGCTTGATATTCATACTCCTTCACCCGTCTCTCGTTTCCTCTGTCAGTCTCGGAAAACGTATCTCTAGCCTTGCCACCCTCTGCCTCTCTCATGAGATCAGTTGGACACCAACGTTCACCTCGGTTTCCTTGCAAGAGTTTATCACGCTGACGTGCCATGTACACGCACTCTCCCTGTCTCTGTCTGTCTCTCTCTTTCACATACAATCACACACAATCCTTTCAGCATAGCAGGGATTTAGCCAACATCATCTCATACAGCAAGGCACACTTGAGAGAGACAGAGACACCACCAAACAATACACAATTCCCATGATGCCACAAACAAACCCTCCAAACGTCCACATGCTCTTTTCGCGATTCGCCTGTCAACACCTGCTGTGTGGAGCAGAAAGGCACCAATGTGTAGGATGTCAGTGAAATGAAGCACTACCTCTAGGTACTTCAGGAGGAATGAATTAAAGTACTGTGTTTTCCATGCTGTAGGTCAAACTGCTATATAAGGCACACCCTTTCCTCAGAATTTTGAAATACGTGTTATCCGAATTGTGAAATACCAACATGCACAATCAGAGATGCCATGGTTACATTTTTTAAGTTAAAGAATTATAGCCTATTTTTTACCCTAGAAAAATGTGCTTTAATTTAACCATTCATTCATTTATCTTCAGTATAACTTTTATCCTGATCACGGTCATGGTAAAACCTGAGATGGGATACCAGTCTATTGCAGAGCACCATTTGTACACTCATTGACACCTAGATGCGGTTCAGTATAGCTGATCCACCTAACAACATGATTTTAGGAGATGGGAGGAAACCAGAGAACGTGGAGAAAACCCATAAAGAGGCGGGGTGAAAGTACTAAATTCCACACAGACAGCAACCTGAGCTCCGGATCGAAACCGGGGACCCAGGAGCCATGAGGCGTCAATGCTATCCAGTGGGTCACCATGCCTCCCCAAGCAAAAATCCCATGAGCAAGAGTGCCGACTTAGCTCAAAGATAATCCAGAACAAATCTCATGAGATCATACAATGAGATTACGCATCTAAAACATTATCTTGGCACCGACTGGAGATAAAAAAAAAAACCCAACTCATAGTCTGGAAACTATAACAGGCAGTGTAATATCTTCATTCTCCCTTCTCTAAAGACGTTTAAATGGCAGAGAAGCGATACACAACATCATGTTGTACACACAGACCCACATTGCTGTGTGTGATTGTGAAGTGTGATGGTAGTGATTACAGTGATTATAACCACTCCTCATAAGTGGAGGAGAGGACAGACACAGTGTTTGATGAAATAGCTGTATCACACCATGTCCAGAGGTAGACTGCTGGGAAGCTGAAAAAATGCCACAGTGTCAGATGCCTTATATGTGTAATCTTATGCAAATTAATGCAAATAGCAAACACAGACTGTCAATTAAAAAGAGAATAATCATGTTAATATTTTTTTTAAATGCAAGGTAAGAAAAACTCAGACAGACATAGACTCTGTAAGGGTCAATGGGAGTCAGATTTAGCTTCTCCAACAACCACAAACTGCAGGGCTGTGGCGTATTTCTGACACACTCTAACCAAGCAAAAAGGCAAAAGGTCAGGTTGGCTTCAGGACAAAATGTCACTAAGTGTAAATAGTGCTGAGGCTGCACTTCAGAAAGCACCACCTGCCATTTTCAACAAGCTACACAAAGTCAGATAAGCACAAATAAACACACTCCAGGATTTGAATGTTATTGTAATGGCTGGAGGAATAACCCACCTATGAGGATAATAACAGGACAGAACAGGGCGGCTGCTTATCTGAGTTTAAGAGCTTACGTTGCAGTCCTGCAAGCTTGCTGTAGGAGAAGACTGCCATTTCGTGGGAGAGATGAATATCATTTTAAAGCCACAGTATTGGGTGGAGACCTAGACATACACACACGCATTGTGTACTTCCATTCACATGGAACCTTCCCTTTGTCTTGCACGTTCAGAATTGAACACGGGTTCATGACTAGGTTTAGTACATCACTACTCACTATTCTGGGTTGGTGTCTGGACATACAAGAGCAAAGACAGATTACTACTGTATTTATCCGTGTCCTAAAATTTTGAGTCCAACTTATGTATTCTGCTTATGAACAACTAATAAGACCATTCTTCTTAAAATCCAAGATTTTGTCATTGTTTGTTAAGGTTATTGATTATGTAGGCACATCGTGACTGTGGGCAGAAGTCCAAGAGCCACTGGTTTCAGCCTCACGCTCTCTGCCTACAGTTCACAGAGCATCTGATATCTTTTGTACACTTGTTTTGGCCACAAGATTCAGGACCTTCAATGCTGAAACCTGATTGGGGTTCCACATGTCCATGTATTAGGGATGTAACAGAATAGAAACGCATTATTCAACAGGGTATCTGGTTGACACTAGAGGTGTGCTGGGACACTATAAAACACAAAAAACAAAGTTATGAGTATATTGTTTACCTTCATGTGGGCGCATGTAGTGGTGCTACAGATGTATTTACAGTATCCTTAGCAACACCCTGGTCAGGGGTGTAGTGGTTTATATTAGTTTGTTTCACTCGTTTATTTTGGGTATAAACAAAACCAACTAACGCTGTTAGAAATATATATATATATAGAAATGAACAACAACATTAATTGTGCAAACAGATTAAAAACAAACAAACAAAAAACATTCCCCCCACACACTAATTGTTGAGGCCAATTATGAAATTGAGTGACGTAGCTAAGGTTGAGGAGCTGTCATGAGTCCGAACTCACCAGCTACGTTATCAGTGCTGGAATTTCTGCCTCTGGTTTTAAAAATCAGTATTATCCTCTATTTCCAGGGGCAAGGTTCATAGTTCATTTAAAAAAAATTCCTGGGGTAGGCCACGCCCACTTCAGGGTTAAATCCAAATACAGATACAACAAGAAGGGTACTTGGAGAGCACAGACCTATGGAACAATAGTCACCTCTTCTATGATATGCAAATTGGCAATTACACAAACGTATTATATGTCTAGATATATTTCTGTTGTTGTAATCGTATTTTTACATTGGCTACGTTTTGTCACTACTGAACTGGTTTTTGAGATGTATGGAATTGTTGAGTGCAGATTTCTGCCAAGCCTCTTGCAACATTAGCAAAAGTGAAACTAATTTCATTGAGCCGGTCTGACTTCGCGCCAAAATGTTATTGGTTCTTCCTTGGCCCATGCTACACCTTGCCACCAAGTTTCATGGAAATCATTTTGGTAGGTTTTGTGTAATCCTACTTCAAGTCACACAAAAAACAGAGACAAACACACCACACCGAAACCTGGATAAAACATGGATATTTGGAGCTTCTTTGCACCAGTATTCAGCAGGAACACAAACTTTTAAAGCTTGCACTAATCAATGGAATTAAACTTCCTGGGAACGCATTTTTAATTGTGATTTATAGAGCTTTATTTGTAGCAGTTAGCGTTAAGTAAATGAAGCAAAAAATCCATGTTACCACAGATGTTTGTGGTTGGTTATCTGCCATCAGCTAAACTGGCTCTTTATTTGAAAGTAAGCAATTCTTAGCCATGTTTATTGACAAGACTTTATTTATTGACAAGACTTAGAGCTATAGACCTGGCCCTGCTCTCTGGGTGGAAAAATGGCCTAAAGTTCTCCTGTGATCATGTACTGGCAGTAGTTTGAAATGGCCTACAGCTTAATGGGTACTGGATGAAGAATGTGCTAGCCTTCACCCTATATGCATTAGCGCATACTTGGCTAGTGAGTATGCATTGGCTAGGATTGTATTGGGAGAAACCTGGGCAGAAATAAACACACACACACACCGCACTACGCCATTATGTTGCAAAGTAGTAACCCCAAAGAATGGTCTTTTCAGATTTTGCCAATGCCTTGATTTATGTCAGAGTACTCAAATAAAACTGGATTTTTAAAGTGCTAATATGCATATTGCAAGCCTCCAAGATGTATCAGCTTTAAATAAGTTATTTCTGAATAATAAGTATCATCGGAGCTAGATTAGAATTTGATAACTCCTTAAATAAAAAGTTCTTGGACTCAGACTTTTAGATCATGACGTTACACACTGATATGTCCATAAAGCAAGTGAGGATTGGAATATGAAGAAGATAGGAGAGAGAAAGTGTGGAATTATTGAATACAAAGGAGAAGGAATGAAATGGCAAGAGAGAGAACAAGAGGGCAAAAGAAATGAGAACACAGCAAGAGAGTGGATAAGAGAGGATAAGGAGGAGGGTGTGCAGGAGTAGCGGGCTGGCACTAATCCAGAAAGAATCCCAAGTGGACAGAGAGAGACAGAGAGAGAGAGTTCACACTAAATAAAAGAGCTCAGCAAGGGCACACAACCTCGCGCACACACACCTGGTGTGCCAAATTCATTAGTGCCACTCATTTCACAAACAGTCAACTTTAGCTATTGTCGCACCTGTATGTTCCTAATTACGATTCAGAAAAAAAAAGAAGTTTCATGATCGATGCAAATCACACTGTAATTACTGCAAGCATCCAAATTCAAGCACAAATGCGATCCTAGTCACATTACAGACTAATCATGAGCTAGCTAGAATACACACACACCTGTGCAACTGTCTGATGTTTTTAATACAGCATGAAGTAGTGAAGTGCAGACAGGCACGAGGCAATATTATTTTTTAAATCCCACCAATAACCAATGATTTATTATGATTTTATCACAACTGATTGTTCCCAAGCCTCATGTTATTTTCTTGGACCATTGATTCTTAGGAGAGCTTGGTTTTGCCAAAGCCAAAAACAACTGAAAACAATTAGCTTTGGATTTATGTGTGGTAATAGACCAAGGCACATCTTCTATCTGAGAAAAGCCAAGTCATTACAAATGCTGTTTAGTGAGTCAGTAGATGAGAAAAGAGCAGTCTTTAGGATTACAGCTGCAGTTCTTAGATACAGAGCTACAGTAACCAGGTGTGATTATACACTGAAGCAAGGGGAGGACATCAGAATAAACTGTTTTTGGAAGTGTAAACATTTGGGGATCCACGTGAAACTAACCACAGCATCCGAAGGTAAGCTAAGTGTATGAAAATACTCACAAAAGCTTGCTAGTCTTTTTTTTTTTTTACATAAACATGCTTATTTTATTCTGTTGAAATAGTGGTTAGCGTGGAACTAGTACTGACTACATAAAAAGCTATGCCTGGTCCCAGCTATGCCTGAAATTTCAAGGTGACAGTTTTGTCTGTCCAAAATTAGGAACCGAATTACAGCATTGTATTCACCAAGAAAGACCAGCCAAATTTTGGCAATAACTGGACAGCTATCCTTATGCTGCACAAAAAGAAATCAGTGCTGCTTAGCTAGACTGACTCAGGGCATAAGGGGTGATATTTTGAAATGTGCACTTTAAAATAAAGGTTCTGTATATTCCAATAGCCAATAATTGGCACATGTCTTGATGCAGGTATGTGTTTGAAAAAGGGAGAAAACTGTCACCAGAGATTATACCATGTCAAATCTGACACTTCTACCATGTCAGGAATGGCATTTTGAGCAGGCAATGTAGCAAGACGGTCAATATTGCAAAACTGCGTCTGCTCACCAAATGACACCTCACAGTGATGTGATATTAAGAAACCCCTGCGATTTTTGCAATAACATGGTATTGAGAAATGTCACAGTGCAGGACTGGCTGAGTTAAAACCCACTGACCCACTGACAGAAAGTGAAAAGTGAAAATTTTATTCGGACACACGTTCGCCTCGTCATCTTGTAAAATATTCCTTGCTCATAACACATTCATGCCTCCGTGGCAGGGGGACCAATCTCTCGGCCAGCAAATATTTATCGCGGCTCACGAGGAATCACATTACGGACGTGTCGACTGCAATAAATATTTGGCAGGAAGCGGGGAAAAAATTGAGGCAGGCAAAGAAAGAGCGTGAAAACGAAAGAGACAAGGGCAGTATGATTATAAAGGGTGTTCATTCAGTATTAAACTCAACAAGCGTGCTCATCCATCTCTTTGTTTACTGCCTGAATATTTCTCAAACGCTTTTCATATAAATGTAGCGTAACGACCCAAAGTGGGCTGCTCTGCCTCGCTTCTTCATGTGAATGACCCACTGTGATTCGTAAACTGCTGCTAGAGCTCCATTCATGCTTTTCACAGGAGAAGCCAGATGAGAGAACACATTCAGGCGAGCTGGTATATACTTACTGTATAAACAGAACTGACCAAGCTGAAGCAAACTGTTCATTTATAGGACGTTCATGTGTATTAGTTAAAGATGCATATTTTTGATAAATAAGATATATACTTGATATATATAATAAGATATATACTTGAAGGCATTCTATAATTAGTCTTACAGTGAGTGGGTTACAAAAAGAGTGCAAAGAGAAGAATTTACAACATGTAAAATACAGCGCAAAACCTATTCAGAGACCTGTGAAAACAAAAACCTGTAAAAAAAAAACCAACATTTTTTTAAACTTTAAACTTAGTTTAAATGTTGCCTGTAGCCGAATGACTTATGAATGCTCAATAGATGATTTTGGAAGATGTTTTCAACTTCCATCTTGAAATCGAACAGTGAATAAAAATACAAAACCTTCACATAGTGCGTGTTTTATAATTCAAACTAAATAAATAAGCCATGCTTTTTCCTGCTACACTGTACAAGTCACAAGGATTTGTGGTTTTATTTTCAGAATAAGCCACAGATATCTGTGACAAGATGCAATTTAAAGTAAAATCGTGTTTTGTTATTCACTTCTCTATGTCAAATAATTCCTAACTTTTTAAGCAATATGTAGGACACGATCATGATCTTTCATGGTGTAGGTTCCACTTTTACCATACTTTTAAATACATAAATCATAAAAGTGCATACAAAGAAATACAAAGTAGTCATAGTTTCAAAACAGGTAGGTTTTTAGACCTGGAACGGAGGAATGAAGATACAGGACCATTCAGATATGAAGGGGAAGCTTCTTCCACCAATAAGGAACTAGGATACTGTAGCAGCCTGATCTTATCTCAGAATCATGCTGAAAGTTTAAGCACCCTGACTTTGTAGACCAGGTTGGTGTGTGGATGTGTAGTTCTGAACCATGGTCCATAGACAATATGACACACTTCAAGGACACATATATTAAATTTAATTCTTGCTGAAACCAGGAGTCAAAAAGAGTACATTTGATGTATAATAATGAAAGAAATGTAGTGCTTCTTAAGATAATGGTTGCTGAATACAGCACACCGAGCATGCTGTTACTGCTAGCAATTACAGAAAGCATGACAAAATAATTTATTAGTTATTTCTGTGCTCCTACTCCTACAAATTCTGGCATAACTGTGCACTTGAAGCTATTGAGCCATGACTAGAAGTAGTCTCCTTAATGGTATACACATCACTAAACCAAAAAACTACTACAAAAAGGAGGGGATAAACTCGTGTTGTGCTATTTCCTTTTATTCATCATTTCTCTGCTTGGTTTTATGAGTGACTTTAGAATTGTTTATTACCTTGCTTACTTCTCTACTCATGAGCAGTACAAATTCATCTTACCAAGGTTATGCCAAATCTAGACTTTGTTACTACAGTGAATTGTTTAGTCATCATTCTTTTATAGCTGATTTCATTTTATTTCAAAACTACTTGTCTATTTTATTCTCCAGGTAGAGTTTAGGCATCAGATTCATGTTGCTTTGATTTCAATCTTGACTCACCAGTGACTCAGTGCTGCACACCAACCCTAAACTTTATCTTCAGTTATACATAATTCCCTTATCTTTTGACTTGAATCATAACCAGACTGCATGCTCTTCACAATGCAATTTTTAACTGATGTGAGACCTATTCATGCCTCTATCCACTTTGGTCTTTCAAATTGGGAAAGCATTGAATTTGAACATTTTGCTTAGGAGAGAGAGTACTGATGAGGTTGAGACAGCATGAAGCACACAGCAATCTAATCCTATTTCACAAGAAGGTGAAAATGGTGCACTGCAAAAAAATTAAAACTGAATTTGAGGAGAAAATAACTTAATACTAGTGAAATTATCTTGCTGCATGGACAGATAATTTTACTTGACAAGACATCTTGTAATAAGTTGGTTTCAGTTTACAAGTAGGTTTAACAGTCTCAGATTTGTCGTCTTGTAATCTTCTAATAGGAAATGCTAGATCATTTCGACTACATTAAAAACATTTTAACTTGCTAAGATGGTTTTTTTTTGCAGTTTGCATTACAGTAACCAAATATCAGCCTTATAAAAAAAATATAATTAAGGTCAGGGTGTTGTGTAAGCTTAGAACAGCTATTCTGACCTCATTCATATGAAATTGATTAGAATTCAAGCTGTAATATTTACAAAGGTCAATAGGAATTCTACATTATTGTATATAGCACCCTAGCACAAGAGCAATGCCAGTACATCAGTAATAAAGGTCCACTATGTAGGATTTTGAGGGAATCTATTAACAGAAATGGAGTATATATTCCATAATATACTTATGAAATTCATAAGTATGTTTTCATATGTTCACCTCTAACTATGAATCACTGTGTTTTTTGAAAGCTTAGAATGAGCCTTTTATATCTACAAGGAGTGCGGGTCCACCTCTATAGAGTTGCCATGTTGCGCCGCTACAGTAGCCCAGAATGGACAAACCTTTAGAGAGCGCCTTCTGGGTTTCACATTATTATAAGCAGCAGCATGATTCCAGAAGGAAGCACTGGAAAGACGACAAAGAAGATGAAAGGAGTACAATGAAGAATAAATAAGGGGAATTGGTGTTTGCTGGTGCTGACTAACAAGTCTGAGAACCTAAATTTTGAAAACTGGAGGATCACTTGGAGGACGGAGGATACTTATTATTTAGCATTGAAAAAGATTAGGAATGTAAATGTAAGTACTTGGAAGTATGCTATGGGCACCTGCCAGCCACCATATGTTCTGATAAGTGCTTGGAAAGGGAGGGGTAGGGAAGGGGACATTGCAGTGGTTGAATCCTACATAGTGGACCTTTAACATAACAAACTTCATCATCAAATCAGTGAAGCTCAAGAAACTTCACAGAAAACAAGATACCAAACACATCCAAAATATAAACAACTGCTTTCTCTTTTATCCTATTTAATCACCCATCTTCTGCTCATCCAAGCTGTAATTACCATCATTAAGCAGCAGTCTGTCTGGACCACTGCTGAACATGACATATTCCAATACTGAGAATCAGCATGCTAAAAAGAGGTAATTACTATTTATTATAATAGCTTTATTTTCCTTTGTAAAGTCCTTAAAAATTAAACTTTCTCCATTCACTATGTACCTTGATTTGATGGGATAAAAAGCTGTCTTTAAGAACCGAACCAGAACTGCAGCATTTGTTCTCCCATTACACTTACTTAATACAACACCGCAGTGTCTCTTACTAATAAGCTACTAATAGGATATCTATTCATACAAAAAACAAAACATCCCTTGTCTTCAAGTCCTTGATGAGCGACTTGTCATGTCACGACAGCAGAATCTAAAAATATCGAACCAAATTTTATTTAGAAACCTTAGACCTTCTGTAAACAAAAGAGCCAATAAACGTATTAAAATGTATTATCCAACAAAGGAAGGGGAAAATACAATTAAAGAATGCTAATGATTTGCTAATGTGTGAATATTCCCCAAGGATCTGCAGCGACCCTTTTGCTCGTGTTACCATTTAAGCTCACTTTAATCACACTGCACACTGAGGCTCGCTTTAATTCGCTGTTCTTTTGGAAGTTTAATGAAGGACGGTCCATTACTCTAATACAAATCAGCTTAAGCCTGCTGAAGTGGTCAGACAAACGGGTTTAGCATCAGGCAGGCTTCTGACTTACAGAAACTTTGTGGATTTGTGGCATATTCAATCAGAGGCTTTGACAAAAGACACAGGATATAAGACATCTATGGTTTGTTTAAAATCCCAAATTCTCCTTCATACCTTCTACGAGAAAGAACTATAGTAATATAATAGGATTACTACATAAAAATTTCTTAGCAATCTTATAGTAATACTACCAATAACTATAGCACTCCTATAGGAAGCTTATAGTACTTTGGGAACTATTATTAGACTGCACTATAGAAACACAATAGATGGGATGAATACTATAGCGGTATTACACAACACCAGAGAAGCATTATACATTACTATAGAAATCTTATATTATTGCTATAGTTCTTTTTCATAATGGCAATTTGGAATGAGGAATACAACATGCTAATAAACAGATCCATATTTATTCAACACAGATTCAACTGGGATTCTGCAAGCTGTAGGTTTCTTTTTTTTTGTTTTTATTTTAAAGCACTAAACACTTTCCAGGTGCTGCGTTTTTAGACTCTGGCCCAGCTGATCATCATCCCAGTTTGTCACAGCTTCCTCACACCCATCACACTTTTTTAACTACATGTAAGAACACTTCAGTCACACAAAACTACTTTTACTTCACTACAGGAAAGAGATGTGAGTGCCTCTCATAGCTGCTAACAGGGTATGTGCACTCACTAACAAGCCCTGGATCCATGAAGTGGTGCACATTTGCAATTTAGCTAAGCAGATTGATGTGAGCAGGGCCAGGTGGAGTAAACAAAACACTGATCACACATCTCTTATTATTCACGCTGATATGAAAGCTGAAGAATAGTTTCCAAACAGCAATTATGGACTTCTGTAGGTGAATTTTGTTACGAGTGTTACGAACAGTTAAAAGTCACCACAAGCCTGTTTTGAAGACCGTTTTTTCCTAAATTGAATAATAAATTGCTTGATGTGTCCGATCCAGAAAAAAATATCATTCGAAAACAGATCTGATTAAGTATTTGACTCCATTCAGAAGCTCTTGCATATTTACCCTTTTCAAGAAATCTATAAACCCTATGAATGAGAAAATTAAACCGCACACAGAAAAGGTGTTGATTAATTTTCCATAACAGCATGGCTCAGACAATAGTGCCAGCTGTAATACAAATAAGTTTTATATACATGTGTGTGTGAATGTCCTAACATGCTATCGTTACTATAGTTACAACTCATTCACAGAGACTTGTATGATAGAATAGATAGATCATCCAAGACTAATAGTAACCTGAATGTGTTATTTAATAAAGAAATTTTTTTTACAACTATTGATTTAGGGAAACTTTCTGTAAGGAGAGGTCTCCACTGTAAGTGCTTTTTCCTCCATGAGAGAGCCTTAAGGACAGGGCAATTAGCTTTTTTTTATTTTGCATGTTTTTTGATAACATGACAAATTGCATTTTTTATGTTTACCCTGTTCATCGCAAAAGATAGGGAAAAAAAGAACGTCTGTTGAAGGAGTGATGATTTATATTTTCTATAAATGAAGTAGTAACAGGAACTAACTGCATCACAGACAACATTAAATGTAACTATAAAAGGTTAAAAAAAGGACATTTTAGTCATTTTCCAATCATTCGGCTGTGCTATAAAAGGAATAGAACACTTCAGGATATGCTGTTATAGGAAACCAATCACCTTCGGGGTAGTAACAGTAACTCCGCTTTTTGTTAAGTCGTATCACACCACCCCGTCATAAATTATTTTCCTATAGCAGCACACCCTGTCATGTTTTATTCCTTATTTATTACAACAGCGACGAGTGAAAATGGAGTCATTCGTGGTTCCTTGAGATTAAAGGAATGTGGTAAAACCTCTGCAATTCTCACACTTTGACCAGTCTGTGCACTCAGATAAATTCCCTTGAAATGATTTCATCATGAAAAGCACATTTTCTATGGTTTACTGTAGAGACTGTATATTAGGTAGTGGGCTGGGGCTTGTTTTGCTATGTAGATGGAATCTCTATAAGATTAAAAAAAAAAGCAGGAATTTCAATAGGCATTCTAGCAATTCTAGCATATTTTCACCAAAAAGAATTTATACTTATGGTATAAAGTACAGATATTACATCAGCACAGCTTTAAGGTTTTTTTCTGCTAAATAATTCATACCCAATTTTCACCCACCTGCTAGATCTCAATAGCTGTAATAGTTGGGATGCCAATTTGCCTTGTAATTATCTGATCTTGGTAAAAGAACTATTCAGAAAACTATTTTATTAATACTGCTTGTTAATAGGGCTGCTATTATCAGAGCTGGAAAACCTGGTGATAGCACACCAACACGAACAGTTTCCTCATGTGTAAAAAACACTCAAAACACTAAACAGGATTTCTCTGTTGCTGACAGTTTTCTAAATGTTATAAAAGCCGAAGCCGAACACAACAAAATGAAAACAGTTTAATTGAATGAAGTTTATCCTGTACTCAGTCTTTTAATTAAATTAAATATAATTAATGCATGCCATACTGTTTACTAGTTTTGATATGTGATTTTATTTAGTAAGACGTTTAAAGGTCCACTATGTAGGTTTTAGCAGAAATTTATATAGTACTCATAAGTATGTTTTCATTACTGTATAATTTACCTGTAACTACAAATCGTTGGGTTTTGTAAGCTTAGAACGAGTCGTTTATATCTACTTATGGAGCAGGTCCACTCCCACGGGGCCGCCATGTTGCGCCTCTACAGTAGCCTAGAATGGACAAACCTCTAGAAAGTGCCTACCATGTTTCTTGTTTCTACAAGTGGCAGCATGAATCTGGAAGGAAGCATTGGAAGAATGACAGAAGAAGAAAGAAAGACAAGGAAGAAGAAGACAAGGAAATTTGGAAAATTCCAAATTTCAGAAAATTGAGGATCATACTTATTATTTAGCACAGAAAAAGCAAGGGAGTGTGAATGTAAGTACTTGGAAGTACACCACAGGCACCTGACAGCCATCGTAAATGCTTGGACAGGGAGGGGTAAGGGAGGGGTAGCGGACCTTTAATTATGACCATGTTTTTGTTGCTAAACTTGCCTTTCTTCAATAGTCCCTAGCTCTTTGATGGTTGACCATTTCCCCTACTTTACTGTGGCATTTAAATCGCTGTTTGTGCTTCCTGACGCACATGCATCCGGCCCTCATAGTCCATATCAGGAAGTCGGCAAATAAAAAGAAGGAAATCATTGGCTTTGCATGTTGCAGATTTCTAGCTAACATCAGCTAACCAGACAGATTTCAGGTTTTTTTTTTTCATTTATAGTATTCATAATCATCAGTCCTAAAGGAAAGGTTAGAGAGTTAGGTCTTGAAAGGTTCAACGTCTGTTTTCTTATCATAATAGATTGAACCTAGTAGACAGGACACTGAGAAAGCTAAGTGAAGAAGTCACTCACGGCCTCGCGATGACATCACCTCCTTTGCCAGTTCATTGTTTTACAAGGCTATCGTGATTTGTGACAGAAATCTGTGGGGAAACAGAAAACAGGTGGCCTTTTGCCCTGTCTGAAATAACATCCACAAGGAATAGAAGCTCTCTGAGGACATCAGAGAGAATGCTCTTGAGAAACTCTGGCTAGGATGATGACGACACTTTGCTCCCAGACGGTAGCACACAACATGATCTCAGTGAGAAATGCTGGGTAGCTCTAAGTGCCCTGAGATTTCTTAATAAGTTGGGGAAAAATTAATAGACGAGTACATCCATCAACCACTGCTAGGATGATAAGAATATAATGCCATCAAGAACATCTGTTACTCTGTTTATTACAGCTCCTCGTAATCCATACGGCTATTCCCCTTACATTTCAAGAAAGTAAAACTTTTGGTTTTGGCTATGTCTCTCATTCCTTTTGGATAAAGACAGCTAATATCCTGCACAGAAGACAGAGCAGAATAAAGTACAGAACTCTTCAAATTTATGCAAATGAGAAGTGACTAAAGAAGACTATTTGACTGCACATCAAACTGAAGATACACTTAATGATTAAAAAAGTGTACAGACTTTCAGCACAGCTAAAGCAACTCTGCGTGCACTTTGCTCCAATCCCCTACTGCGGTTCAAGGAAGCATTTTGCTTCCCTGCAATTTGAATGTAAGCATTCAAACATGTTTTCTATTTTCACAAAATAGCAAATCAGACTACAAAAGCATTTATGGAAATGACAATATCCTGGCTGGGCATGGCTCTGAGTGAGACTAAGTGCTTTGAGCCTGTTTTCAGGTGTAGTTAGACATCATTCTGCATTAAAAACTTAAGGCGTACAAGCATAAAGACAGCAACACACAAAGTTCGCTTCTCTCATACATATGCATTTAAGGGAGGATTGACTGCTTAAAATGTAAATTCAGAGCAAAATGTATGGAGCCATTTTTAAATTGCCAGCATTCACTATCACATATATTATTTATGACTAATTCTGTAATACTACAAGATCATTATTTGGATCTTGGTAAAAGAACTATTCTGTTAAACTATTTTTAATACTGCTTGTTAATTGGGGTGCTAACAAAAATTCTCATGTGTGAAAGAAATTCAAAACACTGAACAGGACTTTCGTGATGCTGCCAGTTTTCTAAATGTATGTTATAGAAGCTGGAGCTCCACACACACACCAACACACACACAAAACATTAATAGCGTTTAATTGCATGAAGCTTATTCTGTACTCAGTCTTTAAATTAAGTAGAATTAATGCTCTCCACACCATTTACCACTTTTGACATGAGATTTTATTTAATAGGAACTTTAATTATGATCATATCTTTGTTACTAAACTTGCCTTTCCTCGCTACTCCCTAGCTCTTTCGTGGTTGACAAATTTCACTACATATATCCGGCTCTAACTCAGAATGGGAAGTCATCAAATAGAAACAAGGAAGTCACTGAATTGGCTTTGCATATCACAGATTTCTAGGAAAACTATTTTTTTTTAAATACAGCTTGTTAATTGGGTTGCTGTTGTCAGGGCTGGCAAACCTGCTGATAGCGCACCAACACGAACAATTTCCTCTTGTGTCAAAAAACTTCAAAATGCTAAACAGAACTTTTGTGATGCTGCCAGTTTTCTAAATGTTATAGAAGCTGGAGCTGACCACAAAAAAATGAATACACTTTTGTTGCATGAAGCTTATTCTTTACTCAGTCTTATTATTAAATACATATAATGAATGCCCTTCACACTGTTCACTAGTTTTGACATGAGATTTTATTTTAATAAGAACTTTAATTACGAACATCTTCGCTACTTAACTTGCTGTTTCTCAATCCCTAGCTCATTGATGGTTGACCTTTTCCATGATTTCACTATGGCTTTTAAATTGCTGTTTGTGCTTCCTGACATACGTACATCCGACTCTCTGAGCCTATATCAGGAAGTCATCATACAGAAAGAAGGAAGTCGTTAGATTAGCTTTGCAGATCACAGATTTCTAGGAAAACTATTTTTTAAACTGCTTGTTAATTGACTGCTAAAGTCAGAGCTGGCAAACCTAGTCATAGCACACCAACACGAAGAATTTCCTCATGTGTTCTGATGTGAGATGTTATTTAATAAGAAATTCAATTATGAAGATATCTTTGTTACTAAACTTGTCTTTCCTTGATAGTCCCTCTGGCCCTTTGAGTCTATATCAGGAAGTCATCAAATAGAAAGAAGGAAGTCATTGGATTAGTTTTGCATGTCACAGATTTCTAGCTATCATGAGCTAAACCTTTTTTCCGATATTTCAGAGAGGAGTTTTGTTTTCAGTTCATAATGTCATAATCGTCACTCCTAATGGAAATAATGATTTGTATGCACAAATCAGAATTTACACAGACAGCTAAGTGCTATCGATGTCGTTTCCTCACGTCATGGTTTTAACTCCTGCTGTGAGAAATGTGACAGCAAACAGAAATAAGGTAACATGCTGGCAAAAATCGTTGCATCCTGGAGATTTTGTCTCCCGCTAATGGAAAACAAACTGGCTGCCTCCCCTGCAAGACCATTATCTCGCAGTGAAACCCATGTTGCTTAAGTTACACTGTGGAGAAACACAGACGTATGCTCTTGCCATTAGTGGATGATTTGCAAATTCTCAGATGGACTATGAAATCCTCACAGAAGCCTTTCTTAATGATGAATGAAATGTGGAAGGAGGAATAGGGAAAGGAGGCAGCTGGAACGCATGTGTAGAAGTGTATAAATTTAGGACTGTCTTCTGATGCTGGGGCTGTTTGGACAACAACAGACGGTTGGAACCATGTGTTGAATGTTTCAGCACATGCATTGGTAATTGTGCTGAGTAGCTTAGCACATGTTGTGTTTGTATAAGGATGGAGTGATTAACTTGACATCACTTGATATGTCGACTAACCACGTTTGACGACTAGTGACATTCAGAGGAGAATGACGTGTATAAACTTAGTTTTATATATAAATATAAAACTTACCTGTACAATGAATAACATATGACTGAATTCCTTGTGATCTTAGGATTTCTAAGCCATACCGTGAGCGCAAGAGCCGAGCCATTAAGGTTTATAAGGGGCAGAATGATTAAAGGCACAGTCCTTTGATGCTTTAGCGCCTGGGTTCTTCCAGCTCTCTGACCCACACTTATCCTTCTGTCCTCCTACCAAATATGCAACCAATAACAGAATAAGCTACACTGAATCCACACTGGTGAAACAAATGTTCTGCAGAGATATTCTGTGTCTATATTTATAATAAATCGTGTATAGCCCTCCAAACCATTATCAGAGATGGCCATAAACACATCTCGCAGGTCAAGAGGTCAGCAAATGAAATATGGATCACACAAGTGCATTCTACTGAGCTGAAAAGTCCAAGGGATTCGTGTGAAGGTACAGAATGTACCTTTCTGGGGAAAAAAGAACAGGCATCACAAGAACACAGAGGACAAGCCTCCCAAAAAAAAGAGATTTTTTTCTAAGGGCTGTGATTTTTAGTGATCTCTGACCCTGGGTCATGTTAGTAGAAAGGTTTTTTCCTGGAGCTAAATTATACAAACTGGGCGTAATGCACGGGAAAAAGGAACTAAAGTATAACTAACACGTAAAGAATATGTATTTTAGGACCTAGCTGATCCATTGTACTTTGAAAACTCAAATAGCTTGAAAATATGTATTTAGAGAATTTACATAAAAACAGAATAAGAAAAATATAAAAATATAATATAATGTATATAAAAGATAGATGGAAGAAAAAATATAGAATATATGTGAAATACAGTGGAGATAGGAGGTCTAAATAAAAACTAAATAAAAGACATTTCCATTTTGTATTGGTAAAATAACATAAAAATTCATGTTTACTAAACCGAAGAGGGGTCAACTTGTAGTACTGGCAGAGAAACTCATTTATGGTATTTTGTTTACTTGTGATGTTTACCAGACTTCAGCAGACACAGAGACTTTTGATGCCTTTTCCCCAACCGACTTACATATATTGAAGGTATGCTTTTAAAGATGTTCTAAAGGGTTTTTTTTCGGGTTTTTTTTTGTCTATAAAGATACTTATAAAAAAAATCATTGCAGTATCATCAGGCAATAAATCTCTAATTTACATTTAGGATTTCTTCTTTTTACACTGGCCTCAATCCAGAAAAAACCCTACACTGTTTAGACTTATTAATAAAACGCATTTGGGCAATCTTAACATAAGACGACAGCACAAGTGTAAACAATCACCAAGACGCATTCAAAACGAATTCACTCAAACCACTTGGCGAGGTGGTCTGAGACATGTTTGACACATATCTTTTGTAGTGTAAACACTAAAGCATCCTGATGTCTTCATGCATCCCTGACAAAGACGTAACAAGAAAAGTGATGAAGGCAGTAAAGAAATCTGAACACAAGTGGTCAGCTGGATACCTTGGAGACAAATGATAGGAACAGGTGTAAACAGGTGTAACGATGTGTCTCGGCTGGCCACTTGTGATCCAGTTGACGCATTTAAACGTGTAAACATGGCTAAAGTTGTCTTAACAGTTAACGCACAAGGCATGCATAGTTTTCAAATGGAAGAGAAATTCAGTGATTTTATTGCAGCTGGAATTAAGCTCCTGGGCAGCAAAGGGATCTGCTCCTTCAAGGACCAACATCTTATTTCTGAGGATACTTTAGAATAGGAACATCTGCTTGAACAGTACCATTTTTTTCTAGGAAAAAAGGATTGTAGTAGATGTAAGTAAGTTTTTAATAGAACCCAGAAGGTTGTGAGTTCAAATCCCAGCACTACCAGTTTGCCACCATTGGGCCTTTGATCAGCCTCAGTTGCTCCATTACACTAGGCATGCCACCTCTCTCCAAGTTACTAACAAAAAATTGGCGTATACATGTAGAATATAGTACAAACATGCCATGTAGTAACTTCCATAAGCACAATACAAGAGTTCAAATCTCCCCATTGTCACTATAATCAACACTTTGAATTTCAGCTCTTCCACCACTGTGATTCCTAATCGGAGCGTCTGCCTGCTGCTGCTCCATTTATCAGCACATCAAGCAAGATTACAGATCAAATATTCCCCTGTGCAAACCCTCAGTATAATCGATTTGCACAGATTAATGCCGCAAGGGTTGGAAATGAACACATTTGCGTGAGAAAGATGCAGAATGACATCACTGGTTCGAAATTTCACAGCAACTGTCATTCTCTCTCATAGCCTCATTTACAGTCATCAATAATGTAAAGGGATGACTGCATCAGCTTACTGCCGTGCTGAACACACACAAAATAAAGCGGAAATGCAGCTCGCTCACTTGTTGTAAGCGAGTCAGTGTGGGTTCAGATATATGGCTTCATTTCTGGCTGCTCAATGGCTTCATTTCAGCCATGCTCCAGCTTTTACTGCAGATGATGGGGGGAGATAACAGCATAGAAGAGTCTATTACACACCTCTCTTATTTCCTGTTTCAATCAGTGCCCATCTTTCCCACAGGGTGAACTCAGGTACTCTGGGGCAATTTTTGCAGTTTTAACTACACCCATTCTGTTACTGTGCCTGTACTCATCATACTCGCAGGAGACATATCCAACCATTTAGCAGAAATGAAAGTTTGAAATTTACCTAATTTATGCAGGCCAATCTTTTCTTCCCAATCCTAAAGCAAATACCACATTGTATGGATTTCATTGAATCTTTTACTCTTAAATGAACCCCCCGCCACCCACCATGTTCTCCCCAATATAATCACCTGCCAATTTCCACAAACCAGCCAGCTCGCCCTTATCTTACAACAGTTACCAACCAGGCAGGGTGAAGGCTAAGGTGCTTCCTCAGAGACACATGAAGCCAGACAAGCGCATCTCTTTGAACTGCTGCTCATGCTGTGTCACAGGGCAAGGTAACACACTTGGAGAAAAGAGCTATCTGCCATCTTCTGTGCAAATGAGCTCACAGATGCCTACCATCAGCTAATGTCATTGTCACTGATAGAAGAGAGTATTCCATTCCTGTCACCCTGAAAAAATGGCCAATTTTGCTCCTCTGCAATCTCCGGACGATGCGGGTTGTTCTTTGAATCTGTATCTTTTAATCTCTATTTCTTCTTATTTTCTATGCTGGAATTATTTAAGAGCCTTCGTATCCAGCTGTGTCCGGTATTTTCCAATAACAGCAAGTCATTTACTCCTCTAATAACACAACAATTTGCAAACAATTACATTTTTATTGGTTAATGAATATGTTATACTTTTTAACCATTTATAGGTACAGTTAAGGTTGGGGAACGTCTGTGGCAGGGTGGTCATGGTGGCGCAGTGTTGCCTCACAGCAAGAAGGTTCCGAGTTTGAATCTTGTAGCCAACTGGGGCTTTTCTGTGTTTGGAGTTTGTATGTTCTCCCCGTGCCTGCATGGGTTTTCTCCACAGTCCAAAGACATGAAGATTAGGCCAACTGGCTACTCTAAATTGCCCATAGGTGAAAATGGATGTTTGTTTCTGTGTTAGCCCTGCAATAGATTGGTGACCTGTCCAGGGTGTACCCTGCCTCTTACCCAATGTCAGCTGGGATTGGCTCCAGCTTTCCCACGACCCTGACAGATACGCCGTATAGATAATAGATAGATTGAATGTCTGTGAAACTGTTACGTTCTGGTTATCACTTATGTTATAGCAGCTATAAACAGTTGTTCCCTCACCAGCATCTCTTTTTCCCATCTCTTGAAATCAATAATACAAAAAAAACCCTGCTGTTTGTTATATTGCTGGCAAAATGTAGCTCTGACTTCACCAAAGTGCTAACACTGGAGACTCCTTGCAAATAAAAACACATCTACTTAGGGTCAGCTCCATTTTTGCATTTGTTAACATTTTTCTTTGTTAAAAAGAAACACCTTTAAAAATGAGTTTATTATTGCTTTTAGATTATGTAGAGTGTCTACAATAATGTATAGTCCCTGTAAATTTGCCGTTACTATAGAAACGATAAGGCATCAGAACGAGTGCATTTATAGAAACTGGTCATTTGTCTTGCTGCCATAAGTACTGTTGGAGAATCTGTTGTGGAAAATTAATTTATTAAACAAAATCTTCTGACAGATTCAAGAATTCCGAAATGCTGTGCAAAATAAATATGCTATTACTTGAGTATGGCATACAGTATCATCACAATTAGGAACATTGTTTTGCATGATTTATAGAGTCAATTTAGCAAAAAGAAATCCTTATATATAAATAAGTCTCCAGGTAATGTTTTATTTAGTGGTCTAATTTGCTAGCAACCAAGTTTTTATTGGCAGGGAGAGTAGAAGCTAAGGTTATCTTGTTAGTCAGCCTAGTTAGCTTTGATAGCTAGCTAGCTAAAAACAATTCCATTACAGTCAACTGCAGGGGCATGTGCTTGCATGTTCTAATAAAAAGCACAATATGTTAGCAAATTAGTTATCATCTTGTGCATTTAGTAAGAGGTTTATGATCATTTGCTAGATAACTAACTAACATATGCTCTGTAATTCAGTCAAACAGCTCCACAGCACAGCAGATTCTGATCATTGTGAAGTGAAAAAGGTGTGTATAATAGGAATATATCTGTTACTGTGGTGGAAGATGTGTATATATAGTATATGGTCTGTGTAGTGGGCCCTTTGATTTAAAATAAATAATTTTATTTAGGGGAAAAAAGCTATAACCATCACTGGGCAATAAGCAGAAATTGCATCTTAAAGTTGATGAGCTGTCTGGATGTATTGATCTTCGCTTTCACAAAACATCCTGAGAAAGGCACAGTACAAGTAAAAGTAATAATTATCCTCTCCTGTTCCAATAACCAGTTATTTTGAACAAAAGGTACTGCAGACAGTTATGGCTTAGCCTTCAGTGACTCTCAAAGACTCCGAGTGGTCTGACACTATACAGTGTAGCTGTCAATAAGCAGCCTGTGGTTGAGGATTATTACAGGTTCATACCATAAACTGATTCCCTTGAGGGCAAAGCAGGTGCGTGTGGCTATTCACATCCCGCCCTGTAGTAATCAATCATTCGTGCTACACAAAGATGTCGGCTTGTCATTCCATCACCTCTTTACCACATTCCTACAAACTGGAAGTCAATTTAACAACTTGAGTTGACATGAAACAGTCATCTAGACTCTAGCATCACATGCATAATAACAGCTTCCTTTTTACATGTAGCTACATGTAGTTAAGCTTGAAAACTGCAAAAATGATCTCATAAATATAGTAATAAATTGGAGTACAAAACATTTTGTTAGTTTAATTATGTAAGAAATAAAACGGCTGGGCATGCTGTTATAGGAAACAATAAATGATGTCTTGGCGTGATACGTTACCACCACAAACTTGGTTATTTTCCTATAAGTGTAACTGTAATGAGTGATACCTCTTATGCAACAGCAATTTGCCAATGCTTACCTTTTTTTAAAAGAATGGCATTTTTTCTTTTCATTTTTATGTCTAACGTTGTAGAACATCCGTTAGCTCCCATTATCACTTACATGTTGTATAAGACACTACACCCTTTTTACAGCTAACATGCGAAACAGATCAGAATAGCATTCAAAGTAAAATGCACATTACCTTGCATTATAGTTTAGAACTCCTTATTTGAAGCTCTATTATACTTTAGAGTAACATACAGTATAAAAATAGATTTTTAGGATTCCAAAAGCCTCACCAACTTCCAACTGCTGTGGAGTTTGGGAGGTTTTGACAGGGACATGGGTACCTTTGTATCCACCTGCAAATTTGGCACCACTTTCACTCCCTTTTTGGTGCTAAGTGATGTGCAGACACGCACTCTCTCCTCAATTTGTTAGCAGATTGAGGGAATTTATTGAGGTCATTTTTATCATGTACGAATGTACTGTATATATTCATGAACACGCCAGTCTTTATAACACAGAGGAGCACTTAAAAAAAAACACACACAGATAAACACACACATACAAACCACATATATCTTAGGCATAAAACACACTAATTGGCCCACATGACCTCTAGAAAGTGGAGTCTAAAGAAAAGCTGACAATGGCTGCAGGCAACGCTTCGTTTCCTCTCCATCCTCTATTCCCGTCACTCCATATCATCAGGTAAGTACAATCCCTGCCTCCCATATGCAGATAATGAGCCAAGGCTGTCGTAACACCCATCTTGCCACATCAGCATAAAGTCTACACAAACAGCATTCATTTCTGCCTGAACTCAAGGTCCTTTCTAAATAGTTCATAATGAATAAGAAGTCAGGCGGTTATCATAAGGGCACAGGGCCATTTGTGGAGCGATAAGGTATGTTCCTGTGGGACTAGCAATTCATCTTTCACAGTTTCAACAAAGTGCTCACGGGAGAACACACACAAGAAATAGAACCATTTATTATGCATTTCACTTGTCGCCGGATTTCATCATTTTCCAATTCTGAGCAATCCAATCTAGAAGTGTGTACGTGCTTTCTCGGAGGCAGATTGAGGTGTGCCGCTGCATTTTTTTTTTCCCGAGCAGCTACTCATGCTGCTATTAGAGTAGAAATGACAAAAATTGCTACGGCAATTGCACCTATTCTCAGCGGCTTACTGAGACAACAGCTGATGCTTTAGCACTAGTGACCAGAAAGTTATGAGTTCAAATCCCAGTGTTAATGTAAAAACCTGAAATGTGCAGTTCTGAATTCTACTTCACTTGGATGTTATTTTTTGGAGTCAAATAGCTATGGCTTCTGTACCTGTGAATCCAGAGCTGTTATGACGTTTGTGAATGCCAGTCTCTGTGAAGGAACATGACCCCCCAGATTTATTTCTGTCATGCTGCTTCAGATAAAAGCATCTATATGAATACATGAAAATATAACAGAAAGTAGAGCACTTCTCTCCATGCTATGAACTCAGTTGTATTTACTGTATTCCTGCCCAATAGTCCTCACCTCTGCTTTATAGCTAGTGTTTGCCCCTGGGCACCTCTTCAGAAACCTATTGCCCTGCTGTTTTACAGATTTAAATTATTCAATCTGACAAGAATGCAGCATCTCTGCTTATAACACCACACAAATATCACATTCAAAAGAATTTAATTATTATGTTAAAGAAAGCAGAATTAGCCTTTTATATTAGATCATCTGAAAATTTAATAAAGGGAAAATAATTTAAACCTTTATAAATTAAGCACAAATGGAGGCAGTTCTTCTACGGATATTAATCACTACATTCACTGTGACATCCAAGGCCTGCTTCAATATTCAACATTCAGTGCTCAAGCCAATAGTCCAGAGTCCATCCATATTAGTATCCATTTGCATGGAAATGAGTGGAAATGGAAAAGAGTGAGGCAGAAGCAGGATCTGACTTTTGAGCACAGACTTGAAGATGAACGCAATGGAAGCAAAGTGGTTAAGCTTCCGCCCTAGCAACCAAAAGGGTCTAATTTTAAATCCCTAAATGTCAGAGAGCCACTGTTGTGCCCTGGAGCTAAACCTTTAGATGCTGACTACTCAACAATGGACTTGGATTTCATTCTTTCGATAAATGCATCTGCCAAATGAATAAAGGTAAAGAAAATGTGAATAATTTTTTTTTAAATGCTTGGCAGCTAAATGACGCAGCAGAAAGCGTCCGATATGACGTCTGGAGATTGCAAGTGCAGATACTGACATGGATGGAAGTCCAGGAAAACATAATTGACTTTGCTTTCTAGGTGTATTCTCTGTTGATCAAAATGATTCTAACCAATCTCCGAGCTAGTGTATAGGTTAGATGACAATTAGCATTTTCTTGTGTGTTCAGTGGCCATGCTATATGAGCAGTAGTCAGAAAAGATTTGGTGTCTGGCATCTGAGGAAGTCCACACCTTCCCTGATTGGCATTTGTCATGTGATAGTGGGAACTGGCAATGTCTATATTTGGAAGAAAATGTTTAATCTGTTCATACAACAGTGACTGATAGTGTACAGGCAGGGGCATGTTCACTGATACACAAGAACAGTATTTATTAGCCCTGGCACAAAGACAATAAATATTTCACCGTGGAATTTAACATGTTTTTCAGGTGGCCTGGTGTGAAGTGGTGACCCAGATGTCATGCTATTAAATTTTGTTCAAAAACCATGACAAACACTGATGTGTGGAATGAGTCATGCATTATTGAGGTAGAGTTTATCAGGTTCTTGTTACACGCTGTTCATGTTACTTGGGCCTACATGAATCATGAGTTGTCCTGCTCAACAATCAGGTGAAATAAATATTGTGCCAAATGCTTACATTAGGTTTCAACATTAGCTTTTTTTGCACTAATTCATCACAAAACTTGTTTTAGCCCCAACCCAGACAGACACAACCAGGGACACATAATGTATATCCAAAATGCTCATGTTTGAGAGAAGGGTCTTAGGAATATATTTCATGCGGTCACATTTATCAACAATATGTGTAGTTAAGAACAACGTTCATAGAGAGATTACGAAAAAAAAAACTTTCATAATTTTGAGGTATTGCAACCTATTCTATAGCTAAATCCCAGTTTGCTAATCTGCTGACTAGCAGTTTATGAAAGCCTGACAAAGTGTAAGAATGCTAAAAGTAATCTATCTACAAGTTATAGAAAACTGTACTCTTTATGTCACTACATAATGTTACAATTGTAAACTACCTCAGTATTTATCAGTTTTAAAAATTGCATATGCTTGCTGTGCATTATGGGAATACTACAGCGACCAAGATTACACGGTATGAAGACATGGAAATTACAACCTTCCCAAAATGTTGCTCTAGCTGGTATTCCGGAGTTCTTAAAAACTACCTTTCTAATAAGACATAGCATTTTGTTAAAAGATAGACACTGAGAAATAGAATAAATAATGAGTTTAGATTAAAACGACTGAAAGAGGATCATGGGAAGGATCAGAGGGATATTAAGGGCATGGGTGGAGTGAGAGGACATCTGTCAGCCTCCACCTGTGTGTGTGTGTGTGTGTGTGTGTGTGTGTGTGTAAGTAGGTCACTCTGAAGCCAGCCTGTGTTTAATGTACAGCCTAAAATAACCTTCAGACAGGAAAAGTAGAATTATAGCCACTGCTCCGTTTCCTTCTACCCTACAATAAACTAATTGCCACTGGCCTGAGGGCTACTTTATATGAATAAGATGCCGCCACAATGGTCTCTGCTTCTACGTGCCTCTTTCCTGCCCTCCTCTGAGGAACCAAGAGAGAAAGTAGGTGACTGCAAAGCAGCATGCTGTGATTGCACAAGTCATTAGTGAGGCATGGGATGCAGACAGTCGCACGCACGCGGCACTAATTTCATTAAAACACTCATTCTGAAGACGCCTCTGCCGTTAATTAACAACTTAGAGGTAACTCTGAGAGTGTGTGGGAAAAGGATCGCCACTCTTGATAATTTCACACGCCATTTAGTAGCTGCTGGACGAGGAACGAAAAGCTGTTTCTGGCAGCCTGCTGCAATTTCACACTGAGAGGAAAACAACAAACATCTCAATGCCAGTGGGCTTGGCAACCCAGTGCTAGTTAGTTGGGCAAACCAAAGCTGGTACGTTGGAAAGGCAATGACAGTGCGCTGGGCAACCTAATGCCAATGAGCTTGGCACCCAGTAGCAATAAGCTTGACAAACTAATGCCAATAGGCTTGGCATCCCATTGTCAATGGGCTTGGTAAACTATTACCAATAGGATTGGCAACCCAGTACCAATAGGTTAGGCAAACCACAGTTGGATGTTTGGAATCCCAGTGTCTGTTGGCTTGGCAAGTCAATGCCAGTGGGCTTGACAAATCAGTGCCAGTGCATTTGTCAACTCAATAAGAGCGGAGCTGGAAAATCAGTACCAGTGGACTTGGCCCCATTGAGTGTCAGTGAGTTTGGCAAAGTGCACCCATTGAATTGTGAAAGCCCAATAATGGCCCTGAGCCTACAGATGCCAGTGATCCACAGGCTGATATGTGCCAGCATGATGGGCATGACTGAGACTGGAAGAACCACAACCTTCACATGAGAAAATTCACCTGGGAAAAAAACTGATCTTAACTACTGAGGGCTGCCGAACCAAATGCTTTGGAATAACTATTACAGAAAGACTACAGATCCAAATGCAAATGTGCTTCCTAAATGAAACTCCTGTGTACCAACCTGGCCCACAGCACTCACAAATAACACTAGCTTACAATTGTTTTCATCAGTCAGTTGCTAGATGTGAATAATACAGATCAGCTCTCAACAGTCGACCTCCATCACATCACAAGGCCGTGTGTGTGAGTGTGTGTGTGTGTGTGTGTGTTACCTGGCATTAGCTAAAAAAAAATACCACCAAACACCTGCATGAGAAATTTTACTGGATATTACCTGGATGTTATTATGGTAGAGATTGTGCATTTCAAACTTCACAATAAAAGCACTTAACTCTTTGAGGGTTGAGTTAACCCTTAATGCTGAAGTTATTATTAGTGTTGAATTATCGCTTACAAAGTTGAATTATATATCATACCTTTTATCAATGTTAAAGTGATTCATACAGTACTACATTTACATATAGTGTTGAATTAATGCTACTACTGAAGAATAACACCTGCAGTGTTGAATTAACGCATAGAATGCTGACTTAATGACTACAGTTTAAGATTAACACATATGGCACTGACTTAATGACTACACTATTTATTTAACAAATACAATGTTGACTTAATAACTGTATTGTTGAATTAACATATGTAATGCTGGTTAATAAATACAGTGTAAACTTAACACCATTTGCAGTGTTGAATTAACACCATCAGTGTTAAATTAACACCACATTTACACTCAGCATTTACAATGCTGACTTAACAACTACAGCATTTAATTAACATCTGCAATGCTGACTTAATTTCTGCAGTGTTGAATTAACACCAGTGTTGAATTAACACCCACAATACTGACTTAATAACAACAGTGATGACCTAACACCTGAAATTTTTGACTTAATAACCAGTGTTGAATTAACACCTACACAATGCTGACTATTTACAACAATGTAGAATTAACACCTCCTAGGCTGACTTAATAACTACAGTGTTGATTTAACACCTGTAATGCTGACTTAATCACCGCAGTGTTGAATTAACACCTACAATGCTGACTTAACTACATTGTTGAATTAACATCTTCAGTGTTAATGTCTACAGTGCAGTTTTCAATCAACACCTATAGTGTTAAGCTGGCTCATACAGTGTGTAAGTAACATCACCGATCTGAAATTGGAGGTGTTTAGTAGTCTATTGTTATTTCAACAATGTAGGCGTTAATTCAAACTCTATTCTTAGGTGCCACGCCAAGACTATTTCAAGTACTGTAAGAGGTAATTTAACACTGGTGTCAATTAAAAGCTAAGCGTTGCCAGATATTCAATTCAGCACTGAAGGTTTTACAGTGCAAGGAAGATGCTTCTCAATTATATTCCTCAACAACTATTTATTCAGGCATTTATTCAATTAACACTTGTCATCAAATGTGTGATCATAACGTCTCATAAGAATAAAAATAAACATGTGCTCACCTCTGTGTGATGATGCAACGCCGCCGTAACAGGTGCTCATCTCGGGGTCGCTCATCTCAGCATCACAGCAGGACTGAAGTTCCCAAGCGCGCTTCCTTAAACTCACATCTAAACGCTCGTTATTAGTGCACTGGCACACGATTCTGCACCGTGGAATGCGACCACGTGCATACAGCTCAAAATCAGCTGTTCTGCGCTCTTTCTCTCTCTCACTCTCTCACTCTTTCTCTGCCCATCTAGACAAATTACACTGGTTTTCCCTGCCTCTTTATTCCCTCTTGTGCATTAACACACCTGACACGACTGATTAGCGCTTTAACAGCTTCACATGAGTTTTTAATAGGGAGATTCACAGAAAACGGAATTAAATGATAAGGACTTGGGGACAGCAATGCCACTGTGACACCAGAGCACTACATTTAGATAGTTTGTTTTGGGTTTAAACTGATGTGCATGCTGAAATGCAAACTCGAGTTCCAATTAAATCAGGCAATCCCTTAATTGCACGAGCCTAAATATGGAAAGGTGTACACAGTATGAAACAATCCAACCCGAGGTTTTTCCTCTCAGGAAAGGAGCTCGCGCTCTCCTCATACGCACCTGTGTCTTATTGAAATATCGACTCTCAACCTTTGGAACGGATCTACAGAGATAAATCAAGCAGGGAAAAAAAAGTCCATAAAGATTAAAAAGTCCAAAGTGACACACAAACCTGAATGCATGAACAAAAATCGTTGTCCGCTTCTCGGCAAAAAAAAAAAGCCCAACTGTCATCCAAACTGCTGCGGGAGAAGGATTGACGCGGAGCGTGCGTGTGCTCTGTGTGTGCGTGTATGTGTTATTGTATGAGCTGTGCGCGCGACTGAGCTCCCATTTATACAGACCTGTGCGATCCGCGATCCGCTAGCACGGCGCTGAGGGGGAAAGCCACGCCCTGTGGCACACCATTGGCTCAGCAGGTATGCATATGCAAATAAGGGAGCGATCCGCGCACTGTTGGCACCCGTGGAATTCAAAACGTCGCGAGGCACTTTGGCAAAACTTCATTCAAGGAGAGTAAAAACAGCTGAGGAGTCTGTTTAAACATATAAACACCTAAATTACTGTAGAGGATTCACACAAACATCGTGAATTAACATAAATATAGAATTTCAACCCACAGTATTTACATTCAATACGAGATTTGCCACAGTTCTGGATCATGTAATACTGTAGGTGTTTATTCTAAGCGTTAACAGGTCATGTAATACTGTAGGTGTTTATTCTTCACAGTAATTTAGTGTTGTGGATATTCACTTAGGAACACTGTAGGTGTTAATTCTACACTTTATGCGTTCTTTCATCATGGTATGAGCTGAATTAACACTTGATATTGGTTTCTCTCTCTGTCTGTCTATGCGTGTGTGTGTGTGTGTGCGCGCGCGCGCGCGCGCGCGTGCGTGGGTGGGTGAAAGAGAGAGAGACAGAAACAGAGAGAGACAGAGAGAGAGCGAGAGAGATCCCACGTTCTCATTCCAAATGTATTGGAAGTTCCCTGAAGAATTAACGCCTACAGTTTTAAATGAACTTAAGAAGACGAAGAAGCCTTTATTCGTCACATATACATTATAGCACAGTGGAATTCTTTTCTTCACATATCTCAGCTTGCTAGGCAGTTGTGGTCAGACCACAGGGTCAGGCATGAGGCAGCTCTCATGGAGCAGAGGGGTTAAGAGCCTTGCTCAAGGGCCCAACAGTGTCAGTTTGGCAGTGCTCAAACCCACCAACCTTCTGATCAGTAACCCAGACCCTAGAATTAACTGAATTAACACTGCAGATGTTCACCGGTGTCTAGCCTGACCTCACATTCCCATTCCAATACGAATGACATTAAGTTTAAAATAAATTGTTACAAGTCACTGATAAAAGTGTCAGCAGCAGCGATATATTTATTTCCCACCTGCTGCTTTCCTCCAGGCATACATCTGAAGAATGGAGTGGGTTGCCAGATTGAGTAAGAGTCCTTCCAGATTGTACATTTTGTTATTCCACAAAAGAATTGCTCTGTGGAAGGATTTTACACTAGTCTACACTAAAACTATTAACATACGCAGAAAACATGACCTACCGGTCTGGTTTACACTGGTTTGTAATAATGACGTAATGTGAGGTAAAGATCATTTTACTACACCACATTCAGCCTGATAATTTACTGACTGTGTTCTTGTAGACTGTTGATAACAAATGTTAAACATGTTTTGCTTGTTCTAGGGAAGTTACACAATGTTCAGTGTGTCTTCATGCATTCCTTTCTGAAAATCAGACACAAAAACAACTGAAAGAAAATCCTCCCACAAAATAAATAGTAAAACTAAATAAAAATAATAGAAACTGACAAAATCAAACCAAATACCAGCTAAAACGAAACTGGTCCGCAAATAAAAAACTGAAAATAACATACAGAATATGAAATAATGATAGATAAGTAAAGATAAGTTAAACTTGTTTTGTCTTGATTGGCTGCTTTTTGGTGCATTTATGATATAATATTAGTGCCCTATCCATATCCTCTAACATTCCTACATTACTTCCCAATCCCAAAGTTTCATTAGATCATTAATGATCATTACGATCTTTTAAATCTGAAGGATATTTTTTATTATCCTGAAGGATAATACTGCACACAGTACTGGGATCTTTGGAACCAGAAAACTGGAGCTGTGCTTTTTTCCCCTTTATATCAACAATTTGCCTAGTCTGGTATAGGCTCTGGTTCTAGGGCTTTGGTACCTGATCCAGATCGGCACCACCTGACCACAATGGCGGGTTAGCAGGACTATTTGTTACATAATCAAAACATTTCAGAAGAATTTATGGGAGAAAATGGGATTGTGTTGCTAATTGGAAGTCCATCAAATTAAGTCTGTCATCCAAGACATGTCTGGTGTCTGAATCCCCCCCCCCCCCCATATCAATCATATTCTATTATATTCAAGAATGAATTGCTAATTATCTTGGATGATGGTAAAACAGCTTAAAAAACAATAAAATAAAATCCGTCAAACAATAACTATATCCACAAGGAATAAAATCTCTCCCATCCACTTTATTAGGTACACCTGTACACCTGCCAATCATGTGGCATCTACACAATATTCAAAATCATGCATAAACAGGTCAACAGCTAGAGTTAATGTTCATATCAAATAGAATGGGGGAAAATTGTGATCTCTGTGACTAACTGTGGTATGGGTGTTGGTACCAGAATGGCTTGTTTCAGTATTTCAGAAACTGCTCATGGCTGCATTCGAAACAAAAAGTTGCTGCCTTGTTCCCAAGCTGCCATAATAGACAGCTGTCTCATAAGTCATGACTTTCGACTGAAGGAATCTTCTAAGAATGTTTGTTTGGAATGACTTTTTGAAATAATGTGTGACATCAGCACGCCATGTAACTAAACCATAATAGCTAGCCGATATTAGGTAGGTGACTAACGATGCCTCACAAGTCATATCAGACAAGTTTACTTAGTTATAGCCACAGGGTTATAAAATAGTAAAATGTTTATTTCTTGGTATCTTTTCAAAAATCTCAACAGAAAAGCCAAAACAAATTGCACTTTTATATGAATTCCTTTTTCCTGTGAAGTTTCATCTGCCATTTCCATTTCAATTACATCATCAAGTGGAGCAAGAAAGCAGACGACTGACAAAATTAAATTAGTTTTTTTTTTTTTTTTTTTTTTTGCATTTTTCCTTCCCAGATAGATTTGAATGCTTCGTGATTGCCACTTCTTTGTGATCTGACATCAGTTAAATAATTCATTTAGGTAATTTGCAGTTTATGTTCTTTTGATACCACAAAGGGGCCCCCTGTGACTGCCTGACATGTAAACCTTTTTTTTTGCAAAATGATAGTAAAATGTACTTTGTAAAAAATTTTTTATCTGAGGACCCTGAGCAAATGCTTATATCGTTTAGAGCAAGAAACAGCCCTGCAGTGCCCTCATGGGTTTCCTCCAGGTTAATTATCACACACCTGCCTCAAACCATGTAGCAGTGGAGCTTATTGGGGTTTCATTACTGCCTCACACTGAAGCATAACCTTGTAGCTCCAGTAGCAAACTAAAGAACAAAAGTTCAGGCAACGAACATCCCTTCACTGATCGACTAAATTGTGAGAAAGGGGAATACTGTGTGCATTATTTTGGAAAAGGGTGATGCTTCGTTGCACGATAAAATGAGAGCTGTTGTTACTCATCTCTCAAGTTGAACTAGAAACCCAAGTTCAGTTGGTCCCTAGTTGTACCACTCTTTTTTACACTCCAGGATAATTTTAAAATTACATAAGTAGGAAGAATGAATGCAGCAAGACATAACAAAACAAAAAAGAAGAAAAAAATGGGATAGATATCTAGTACATAAAGCAAAACTCAATGAGTTGACATAAATAGTTGAAAGTTAAATAAAAAACTATGGCAGGTCTCTGTAGGAGCGGGAAAAAAAATCTAACGAGTAGGCGAAAGAACGTCATGTTTTCTATCTGTTTTTTTATAGTTTAATGTTCATTTGGGACTGCTTTATAGTGGCACTGGTGTGAAGTTTGTAAACAGTAATTGTGCTGGAAGAGAATCAATCCAATCTGGCAACTTGGGGATTTATTTAATAAACCAGGAAGGGGGGCTTGCAGTAATTAACTATGAGAAAGGATGTTCATGCCAGAAATGTCACAATGCATTAAAATGAGCACATCCCTACAACAAAATCCACAGTGCTGAATCAACTCTCAGTTTTTATACACTTACTGTTCACTTTAGTAGGAACACATGTACACCTGCTCATTCATGCAGTTATCCAATTATCCACCATGTGCAATGCATAAAGATGCAGATGCAGGTCACGAGCTTCAGTTAATGTTCACATCAAACATCTGAAATGGGGAAAAATGTGATCCCAGTGACTTTTACTGTGGCATGGTTGCTGGTGCAGATGGGCTAGTTTGAGTATTTCAGAATTGCAGAGTATTTCAGTATTTCCGAGTATTTCAGACTACAGCAACTCAAATAACGACTCTTTACAACTATGGTGAGCAGAAAAGCATCTTAATACTTAACCTAGAGGGAGATGGGCTGCAATATTATATATTACAATAATTACATCCATCCATTATCTATACCGCTTTATCCGTCTGGGTCGCAGGGAAGCTGGAGCCAATCCCAGCATCTTCGGGCGA
>JAQMYM010000007.1:15484357-15500306 GCA_030014255.1 Parauchenoglanis ngamensis
CAGAAGAGGGGAACTTTTAAAACAGTGTAATGTATTTGAATCAGGGTTGCCTCCACTCTCTCATCAGAGACAGTGATGTAACTCCCGGGCTCATTAAAGCCTGAGTGCTGAAAATGAAAATGCGCTTTATTTTCCCTGGAAGGAGATTATGCAAGCAGAGATGCTGGCTATGCCTTGTGTTGGCATGGTACGATATTGAGGCCTTTTGGATATGCTTTTTCCTCCTTCCTGCTTGCATGCACAAAGTAACCTGAGTTCACTTGGGCAAATCCGTCAGCCTGTCATGCAAATACAGTGCTAGATAGAGGCACAATTAAATAGTGGAAATGTTCTGGAGATTTAATTTGCTCCCAGGGGAAGGTGTTGATGTTTGAGGTGGAGCCATTTTAGAAGTCATTCATATAAATTCTCTGTAATTGCATGTTGAGTTGATCTCCTGTACACATTGAGGTTTTAATGAGCAACTGGGATTTGAATAGGGAATATGGAGATGTGTCATGCTGTTGGTTGTTGGGGCAAAGTTTCAAATTAAGATATACTTATTATCATGACTACCATTTCACTTCTGTATCTCAACTCGCAAAAACACAACTATATCAAAGCAAGTAAGGAAGGAAAAAGCAAGTGTACATACAGGAACAATTAGGTTCTATGAAACAAAGGTGGTGCAGCGCGTAGCGTTGCCCCTCACAGCTTCAGGGTCCCTAGGTGCTTGTGTGGGTTTCCTCTGGGTTCTCTAGTTTCCTCACAACTCCCAAAAATATACCAGTTGGCGGACTGGCTATGATAAATTGCCCCTAGGTGTGAATGAATGTGTGTATGCAAGATGCCCTGCAATGGAGAGGTCTCATTCAGGGTGCATTCCTGCCTCATGCCCAATCAGCGAGCCTGATCAGGATAAAGTGGTCACTGAAAGTGAGTGAATGCGGTGAATAGGCCATGCTAAACTGTCAGGTGTTGTTGTCACCCTGTACATGTCTGGGTGGAATAGATGAGATGTGTACTCATGTTGGAGTCCTGATGCTCAATGTAGAGCTTTCCGTTGCCAGGAAAGAAGGATGGAGAGAGACTGGTTGTTCCTAAGCAATGTAAACAAGATGTATGCTGAGCAGGGACAGAATTGATTACACTTCTAGTTCTGCCAAGAAGAATGCACTGGACAGATGTCTGGATAGCGAGACCACAACTGCAGAACCTATCCCTGTGGAAATGACTTTTTTTTTTTCAGATATAATGCATCAGGCTGGTGACTAAGCAGCTTTCTCAGTGTGTTTCCTGATTACTCTGAACTTATCAAACACCCAGGACAGACAGTCATGAAAGATGAAGTCCCTGTCCTTTATGTGTGACAGTAAACTTGATGCAAACAATTTGATGAGTTGCTAACTGATCAGGCACCTTATGACCATGATTTCACATAGGTACCCTATAAAAGGTCCCCAGTATGTCACATTTATCTACATTCCCAATCTCATCTTGCTGAGTAGCAGAAGAAACTGATTGAAGATTATGGGATGTGCTCAGAAATCCTTGCAAACAATTGCATAATATTATTGATTTGAGGTCAGAATGGCCAGAGTGATTCAAGCTGACAGAAAGGCTTTGTTAACTCAAATAACCACTCTTTGCAACCGTGGGAAACTGAAAAGCATCTCAGAATGCACAACACACTGAACCTTGAAGTGGATAAGCTACAAATGCAGAAGACCACATCAGGAATCTTAGGCTGCAGTGAGCACAGGTTCACCTAAACCTTTTTCCAGACAATTTTTGAAAAAGGTCACCTGGTAAGTACATTGCTGTAAGTTAGTTTGCCATAGCCTTCCCTTCAGCTTGAACCACTCTGGCCATTCCAACCACTCGCAGAACTGCTGCTTACTGGATCTTTTTGTTTGTCGAACCAATTTGTGTAAACTCTAGAAAATTTTGTGCATGAAAATCCCAGGAGATCAGTAGTTTCTGAAATAGTCAAGCCAGCCCACCAGGCACCAACAATAATGCCATAGTTAAAGTCCACTCTCTAAAGATCACACTTTTTCCCCACCTCTAATGTTCCCCAGTGTTAGACGTGAACATTAACTGACCTGTATCTGCATTATTTTACGCATTGTGCTGCCGCCATCTGATTGCCTATTAGGATAACTTGCATGAATGTGCAGGTTTTCAGGTGTACCTTATAAAGTGAACTGTGAGTCTATACTGATATAACAAATCAACAGCACTACAGACATGAGGTTTCAGCGTGTAGATTTATCATCACCTCTGATTTGCTACAAGTCAGGGCATCGTTTGATGGCCTGGTGTGTTGCACCTGCTGTGAAAGAGGTTGCCTGGAGATTAAGTGCTTGGCAAAATACAAACACAGCACTATCCAGAAAGCATGCAGGAATGAGGACAGTGACTTCTGCCTTGAAGCAGTCCACGGAAAAGTAGAACTGAAGGAAAAAAGGTACATATACTACACACCACTTCAGACACAAATATTTGTCACTAATATTAAGTACTGTAACTTTGGTTTGGACATTGTTCTGAGTATTGTACCAAAGCCTGCACGGAAGAGGATGTGTATAGAGAAAGCATAGCAGTTTTTCATGACAGAACTTGTTGCCCAGCACTTTACTCCCACAGCCTTCACAGACTAACCTAAGAGCGCACATGTTGCAGCAAAAGGGAAACAGTTGAAGAAGGTTTTGTATGACTGTGACATAAATGTCCAGCCTTTAAGTTCCAAGGCCAAAGAAAATGTGGAAAGAGAAACACAAACGAAGAAAAATATGTACAGTCTATGTAATGGACCTGAAAAAAAGATGACATGGTAGCAGGCAAAAATGAAAAATGTAGGGTCTAGTGGTTTCATGTTGGGTGTATTGGACTAGAGGATGGCCATGCAGCTGATGAGGATTAGTTTTGTCCATGCCGTTCAGCTATATTTTGAAAAGCATTGTCTACATTACTCTTATACATCGCTTAATCAGTGTTAAATGGCACCTATACAGTAGTCATACAATGCATTCCAGACATTCCTCTTAGATTACTGGATTACATTGCTTTTTGTTACCTGAACTAAGATGTTGAATGTTTTTTTCAAATGAGAAAGTGCTAATGGATGTTTGAAAAAAAAAAAAAAGGTTCAGCATAATGCTCTTTAGATTTAGATTCAAAGTTAAAATATGCAATGATGATCACTTTCTACCTAGAGAAGATTTGTATGATATTTTTAAACCCCAAATTGCTTAATAAAATGATAACAAATGGTAATAAAACACCATTCTGTGGGTGTATTTGTGTTTTAATAGCATAAAGCAATATTGTTCTGCCTGATAAGTGTATTGATCATAGGAAATTCATTTATGTACTGTAATACAACTGGATTTTGCATGTCATTTTATCAGTAATATGCAACTTTATTTAAATACTTAATGGTACTTATGCAACACAAGGCCACCTATTCATCAAGGAACAGCAAACAGCAACAACCTTGTCCAAGAAGATCTTATTCTCACCCACGTATGGCGAAACAACACTGAGTGAAACTGTACGTTGTTGCATACATTGCCAATCTCTGAGTCTGAAATGTGATCTCACACTTGTTTTGTATACATCCTTTACAACTGACAATGTCCTTTTGTGAATGCTGGGATGCATGATTCTTTATCTCAGGATATCATACCCACTTTCATTCATCTGAAAAAAAAAAAATACATGGTCTGCTAATTCCATGTGGACCTGTCCAGGGTGTACCTTGGTTCTCACCTGAAGTCAGCTGGGAATGGCTCCAGCTTCCCTGCAACGGATAAGAAGTATAGATAAATGATGCATGGATGGATAGATGGATGGATGCTAAATCCATGTGAGCTGGCAACAGTCTTTCAAGCAAACCATTATTCTCTACAACATGTTTTTCACTTGTATGGCCATCCCAACCACTGGAAATGAAAGAGATAATAATGTTCATTCATTTATGTTCTTCAACATGTTTCAAAAATTTATCTTCTTTTCATCAAGTTCAAGCTTCAGTTGCTGATTTTCTCCCGCTGATTTCATCATACCTATGTTTTTTTCTACTTTATCATTAAGACAAATGTCTGGCCCTTTTGTCATTTTCTAGGTATGCTCTCTTCTTAGTTTCTCATGTGGCCTTTTCTTCACATTGTCTCAGTGTCCTTCCTTGCCACTGCCTCTTGGACTGGCGTGCATATTCATCTGTTTCTTTTCACTTTCCTTCCATTTAGTATTGGTGAAAAAAATATATATTCCATTGCTAAGTTTTTCCCAGAAAAGTTTTGATTTGCTTTTGTAGTTTTTCACATAAGTATAATCAACGTAACTGTATTATCATCTATCCATTCATTATCTGTACCATTTATCCCTTCCCCTTAAGGGTTGTGGGGAAGCTGGAGCTAATCCCCACTGACTTCAGGCGAGAGGCAGGGTACACCCTGGGCAAGTTGCCAATCCATTGCATCCACAGAGACAGACAGCAATTCATACACATTCACACCTATGGGCAATTTAAAGAAGCTAATTGACCTAATCTGCATGTCTTTGGGCTGAGGGAGGAAACCAAAGCTTCCAGAGAAAACCCACACAGGTACGGGGAGAACATGCAAACTTTGTACAGAAAGGCACCAGTCAACCATCAGATTTAAACCCAGAAACTTCTTGCTATGAAGCGACAGTGCTCAGCACTGCACCACCGTGTCACCCTACCATTATCATAATATTGATATTAATGTTGAAATGGTGAAACAAAAAGCAAAGTGTACCTCACCATATGGATCATACCACAATACAATATGATGTAATGTCAGCTCTATATTCTCTAGTTACATATAATTAAATTTATTCATATGACAGAAGCTTTAATCACCAGAAACAATATACCAATTAATCATTCAATTATTAAAGTAAATGAACAGCGAAAATCAAACCTGTATCCATCTGTCATAAATGTATAAATCTATAGAAATCTGCACTCTCAAGAGCAAGATACCCAGTTTAAGAAAGCCCACTCCTGATGATGTTTGGTTAATTTTACTTCCAGTTCCTAACTTTTGTAAAAGTATGTCAAGTTAGTTCCGGTCTACTAATTTGATTGGTCGATCAGCATTCCAAGAACGACTATATTCCCTATAACCGGACTGGGACGTTTCTCTGTGTGTATCAAGCCGTTCATCTGGTTCACATGAATGCAGAACCCACCCTGAATGGGACGCCAGTTTGTGTTCCTCAGGGGAAATAGAAGAGACAAAAAAAGAGATGTAAGATGAGAGAGAAAGTCCATGTTTGACATTGTCAGAATTCAAACGCACAGTCTGACAAGGCAAACACTTGAGCCAGGAATGTTGAAATCTATAAACACCCATTTTTTTCAGTGTATTGTCCATCGGTTAGTTTACAGGTTATTTTTAAATATGATTTTTGAAAAGAGGATGGTATGCTAGCATTCAGAAAGCACACTGGTGTACTTCTTGTCAAGTACTTCAACTGGCATATCAAGAGCACACTGGTGTACAGCTCTCCAGTTTTAGGTTCTGTACATAGCAAAAATCACCAGTGCACTTCTCTCCACATATATAGTAATTCAATAAAAATTAACCTGTTCATCTTTCTAAATACACATCAGTATGCTTGTAGTAATTTTCACTAAGTTTGGTAGTATATTTGAATGAACTTGACACATCATTAACTTGTCACATCTGAGCACAGTGTGACTTTGTTGAGACCTTTAATTCAAAAGGAGGCAGGTGAGATTACTGGAGCCTTCTGTCTCAGGAGAAGAACCAGTGAGACAGGTGAATTAAGCAGAAGTCTCTCTTTAAGTCAATGTGACCTCATTGCTCTCTAGGAGATAAAAGAGAATTTGTTTTTTCAGATTTTCTTTATCAACTTTATCTTTATCTTTGGGTTGAAGCTACCTACATCATTGTCTTCACCTCTTCTGATAACTGCAAAACAAAAGAAGCTCTCAGACTAACAATTTGTTCTTATTTTTACTACAGCACACTAAGGATATAAATGAATATGAGTAGCTTATTCAGAATGAAATTATAATTTGTTCTAAACAGATGCAAATATGGAGTTGTACTATATTTTTTAAGAAAATTTGCCAGAAATGTTCACAGGGCATCTGATTAAGACTAGATGTGTGCATCGGGACAAGGATCCCACAAGTCAAAGCATGCAAGCAGGAGGTTTTTACTTTAATGGGGCACTAAAGGGCAATCAGATATGAAGTTGACGGGACAGACAAAGACCATAAATGTGTGCTTGCAATGCTTTTAGCTCATGGGTGTAACCATGTATCTTTTTTTTATGGGGGGGCGGGTCATGTCTCCCCTCAATACTGAGAAAATACCAATATAGCCCCAATATACAGTAGAAAATAAGTTAAAAATGTCCTCATTTTATGAACCCTGTCAAAAGATCTGTCTCTTGTTATTTCCGATTTATTTTCAATTTATTTCAGTCTGTTAAGCAATGCTAGGTGTGTGATCTCCCCCTCCTATTTGTACACTTGGTTGTGCCCGGCTAGCACACACCCAGATGTATAGCACGTTGTTCTGTGCCGTGATGGTAATCTGACAGGTCTTTTTATGCTGGTCAGTCAGTGGAGGTGAACAATGGAGGAAGTAACAGCAACAAAGTGGAAAAAGCAGAACAGACAAGGGTTTTTTTTGTCTATACCACAGTTACGCCCTTGTGTCAGGTAAGCAGACAAGCAATGGATGTAAGAGCTAAAGGGAGCTTTTATTTGCCGCAGGAAGACAAAGCCCAAAACGTGAATCAATAGGCAAAGTCAAAAAACAGTCAATGGTAAAAATACTAGGCAAACAGGTATTTCAAAGGCTAGGCAAAAGGCAACATCAAAGTCCAGAACAGTTATCCAAAAAACCATGTAGACAAGGAGCATACACACAAAGGATAGGTGTAAAACACGTTAACAAACTTCGCAACCCATTGAACAAAGACCCTTAAATAGAGTGAGTAGTGATTACAACTGAATTCAATACAGGTGCAAACAATCAATAATCAGGGGACTGGAAGTGCAGGGGAGTGCAGGGAGATACAGTCCTAAGCAGCCTCAGAGACCTCTGAGAATGCTGGGAAATGGAGTCTGTGGAATGATGAGCCAGGGAAGCAGATGGCAGCAGTGAAGTGACACCTTGATTTATGTTGTTCCTTTATTCATTTTTAAAAACTCTCTGATCAAGCTTGCAGTTGTTTAGATCAGGCTATTAGTTTTTTAGTTTAGGAAACAGAACCAACTAAATTTGGTAGATGTTTTGTTTTGTGGGAAAATACCAACAAAAATAATGATCGAACAAGTGGGATTTAAAAAACAATTTTATCTCTATTTCTTGGGACCAATTATGAACTCGAGTAATGTATAGGAGGTGGAGGAACTTTCAGAGCTAAAAATGTACAGACCATACTAACTATGCTGACATTGCCATGTCTGGGCTTTTCTGTTGTTTCTTGGGGTATAGTGGTGTCATTCATTAAAAAAGAAAGTAGTAGAGACTAATGAACTGGAGTATAACTGAATTTAGAATTTAGTAGAGCTCAATTAATCAGTAAATATACTACATTATTTGGATGTTAATGTTATGTATACAACACAAGTGAACGTATTCATGAATATAAAGGCAAACAGCAACAACCTTGTCTATGGAGGTTATATTCCCACCTACAGTTCACAGAGCAACAGTGATTTGTAATTGTTCCTGTGAGAATTGAATACTTCTTGAGTACATTATCAGTGACTCCCAGAATGTGACACTGTACTTTTGTGGATGCTGACATTTTGTGGACCATTTCAGTTTCTGTTGCCTTTTACATAAAAAGCAAGTTGTGCAGCCACTGCATCTCCAAGGATCCCTCCAATATAAGAGCTGAAAATCTGTAATCAGTGATGAAGATCCAGCTGCACTTGACCTGAATAACCTGAACTAGCACTGGCACGCACTTACATTCAGCTCTTAGAATCCAGAAAATATCAAACACTTGTCTTTTTTTATGTCATTGTCCAAGAAAATGGACAGTTAGCTGTCAACAAATTTAAGTATTTTTATTGGGACCCAAAGGTTAATCAAAACCTTGTTGATTGCAGATGTATTCACTGTCCTGGGTCAATATTTGGTAGAACAACCTGGGCTGCAGTTACAGCAATTCTTCTGGCTTTGTATGTCCATATCAGCTTTGCACATCTGGATCCTGACATTTCCGCACACTGATCTTGAAAAAATTGTTCAAACCTGTCAGATTGAATGGAGGCCTTTGAACAGCAATTTTCAAGTCATGCCACAGACTGTCATTTGGATTAAGCTCTGGGCTTTGATTGTTTCTTTCAAACACTTTCAGGTTCTTGATTTTGAACCATTCCAGTGTAGCATTGGCAGCAAATTTAGGCTCATAGTGGAACCACTGCCCCAGTCATAAGCTTTGTGGACTTGACCAGTTTTTATTCTGATCAGCTTCAGGTCTCATGGTGAAGAGAAGTGGTCAGTTCCATCTAATGTAGAACTGTGTACTGAGACCAAAAGTTAAAATTTGGTCTCAACAGTCCAGATACCATTTTAACCCATTTGCTGGGTTTTCAAGACCACATTTCATGCGTTCTTTGCCCCCTCAATAATGGCTTTTTTCTTATCGTTCCATAAAGCCCAGCTTTAGCGTCTGTCTAGTGTATGACTTCTCCTGTCTGATCTTGTGCATCTTTTAGATCCTTCAGAGTTATTTTTGGTCTCTTGTTTAAATAGCTCCTTGGTTTTCATGATTATGTTTGCTTAAGTATGTTCTATAACAAACTCTGACCCCTTACAGGTGTATTTATATTAAGATCATTTTACATTTTCATTGAGCACAGATGGACTCCATTCAACTAATCATGGGATCTCTGATGGAAACTTGTTGCACCAAAAATTATTTAAGGGTTTCACAGCAATAAGTGTCAATACTTAGGAAATAACAAAGTATTTTATTTATAAATATCTTTCTAAACTATATTGATTCTCCCCATCCCCACTTAAAAATTAGGTTAATTTTTAAAGACAACAACAGTTAAAGAAAGTTAACCTGCTAGATTTAATAGCAGTAGGTATGTACTTTTGCTCAGTGTGATCTTCATTGTGCTCAGTGTGATTTGTTCAGTGTGATTGTGAACTTTAAAGTTCAGAGAGTGAGGAACTTGGTATTATAGATGGAATCACAGTTGTCTTTAGAGTATTATATGTTGGGTCAAAAATAAATTCACCTTTAAAATCCTTCTCACACTCCAGTTTTGGCTGCACACTCATAAACATATTTAATCCAGCATCAACACCCTTTCCTGTAGCCAGTAATTGTGTGGAGGAAAGGGTGGATTTGTAAACAACAATTCACTAGGATTGAAATAAGTGCTATAAAATTAATGGTAATTGGATAAGTTGTAGCGGGTTGGGTGCTCACAGCTAAGATTGCTGATAATTGTATGAGATATTTGAATAATGCATGTTGATTGTATCAGTGACCGAATATTGCTAGACATAATGACACAACACAAGGCTGAGGCTGGCTGATACAATACTAATTACAGAGCACTACATAACATGACAATTTATATATTATATACTGTTTTTTTATGCTGTTTTTTTTATCCAGGTATAAAACTGTTCACATACACAGAAATTAGGTTTAACATCAACTGACCAGAAACAAAGCCAGTGTATTTGAGGATGGAGAGATCTGGGCTCAGTCAGTCAAACTACAACATTGCAAGAATGTTGAGATTGTTTCTGCATCTGTATTTTCAGATGCTTGGGTTATAATAATAAATAAGCACTATGTTATCTTAGAGTTCCTGTGTAGTAAAGCCATTCTGGAGACCATGAAGTTGGATAAGTAGAACAAATGTTCAGATAAGGCCTGGTTTACACTCATTGTGTGGTGGAAGACAGTCAATGCTTTGGATGATACTGAAGCACACATTTAATGTCCCCATTCCATATTCGACAATGATAACATGTCCTATGTGCTAAATTCTCAAACAGAAAAGAACCTGTCTCTTGTTCAGAACCGGCATTACCAAGACAAAAGCAGAGTCCATGGCTTGGACCAAACAAATGTGCCCTTGCTTCTTGTCTCTTTTTGAGTTCATTGTTTCATGAATTAATTCATTGATTCATACTTCATCTTGGCACACAGTTATGGATGGACAATGTGCATGATAGAGCAGTTGTTCCACCAGGTTTGATCCATTTCTTCTGGCTCAAATTGATTTTATGGATTATTCCTGCTGGACACAAGATTAGTAGTCCAAGGATGCAATAATGACATTGAATGCTTTATTCTACTCTTGTCTGGTTGCCAATACATGGAATTAGCTTGGAAGAAAGCTTATTTCAATTTGAAGTTTGTTTCTTCAGCAGTATTAGCTCTCAATACATTGCCTCATTGAATCAAATATGTTTGGATATATATGCAGTTTCTGGCATAAACAAGCCAAGGGAGGCAACTTGACAGGGCTGGCAATGGTGTATTATTCTCCATATGGGCGTTCCTGAAGTTATGTCCGTGTGCCTCTTTGTGCCCATAAAATGACACTGCTTATTGGTTGTTTACAGGTTGATATTTGCAATTACCCTATCCCCTAACATGTTTTGTTATTTCTCTTTTGGTTCTGCCCGCACTACTCGGGATGCCATTACTGGTCAAGACGAAAAATCCAATAATCAAAGAGAAATTCAGGACCAAGTACTAAGACATTTTTATTCTTGACTCAAAAATAATGTTATGTGTGCTTTAAACATTGCTCACTACTCACAATGCTGCTACTTAGTATTTTTCTTCTATAAGCCCTATTCTCATTCATGTATTCGAAAGCAAAGCAGCCCAAAACCAAATCACTGCCAACAGCTGACACAGAAAACAAGTCACAAATGCAACCAGTTTCCTAACTCTTTATACCCTGTGGTCCACATGACCAACATACAATATACATATCTAATTAGAGTTGTAACACAATGATCAGAGACAATGTGGTGGCTTCATTTAGAGGTCAGAGTGAATAGGGAAGGATCTGCCCACTTTGTTCATGTGGGTTGGACACAATGAATTTCCCACTGACATTACAATTATTCATTTTGCATAAACCTTTATCCAGAGTACCTTACAACTGAACTGAGCAGAAGAGGATTAAGAGCCTTGCCCAGAAGTGGCAAATTGGTGGGAGTTCAATGAATACACCTTTGAACATACTGTAGGTCAAAGCCTACCTTATCCATAGACATTTATACTACCTGCGTTCCGTGTTCTTGATTTGATCATTTTATACATATTTATTACTACATGTTGAAGTAGACAAAGCTTTTGATGTAGACACAAATGTATCAGCATAAACTGTAAAGATTTATTAACGATTTTATGTGTAAAGTAATATTTAACCAGCAATGGAATTTACATAATTTCTCTAAAATTATCTTCTTGCTTAGGCAAATGTAGCAAAACTTGGCATTCCTAAATCTTGTTGAGTCATGTTTATCAACTCAGCGTATCATGCCATCTTCATTCTGGCCCACATCCATGAGTTTTAGTTTTCAGTTACTGAGAGTAAGAGTTCTAAGTCTGAAAACGATGAGCGTCCTCCACAGAAAATCAGTATTTTTACAGATTAACTTCAATTCAAAATCCTAAGCTGTATAAAGTTTTTGTATAATGGCTTTTTTCAAATCTTCCTTCTGATAAATCACAGTTATAAATCAGACTGATAAAGCTTCCAGAATGTCCTGGTTGGGGTTTTGGGTGAATGGGTGTCTTCTATAATGTGTTTTAGAATATTATACCATCTGTGATACCATAAAGAATTCTCTGCATTGCCACAAATTTCTTTGTTAAATTGATAGGATCTCGTAGCCTACAGCCCTAACTGGACTCCAAACACCTCCCTCCCAATGTAGACTCATTACAAACCACAGCCATCCACGGCCAGAAGCCAAGACAGCAAAATTGGCCGTGCTCTATGGGTGGGAGGGATGTTATATTCTCTCTTCCCTGTCAATCACAGTCACACTTACCAATCATGGGTATCTCTGAGCTTGTGTATGCAAACGAGTACAGATAGTGCTTTCCTCTGAATGCTATGTTCCCTTGTGATGTAGACACCCTTGTTGGTGGCTGTTGTGTGACAGGAGAAAGCTGACTAGTAGGTGGGAATTGGTAAATGACCAAATTGGGAAGAAAATGTAGGAAAAAAATCACCATGAATCATCTTCACCCAAGTTCCTTCAGTCATGCCAAATGTGAATGCTATCTGGGTATACACTGTAAAACCATAATACAGATTTTAGAAGCTGCTGCATGTCACTTGGCCAGCCATCTAGCTAACTGGATAATATGCTAGTGTTAGTAATTTAACTGATAATAATAAATGAATAATAGAGACTATGTGAAATGAGGTAAATACTTTAGTTTAACATTTTTAAAGAACAGTTAAAAAATGGAACCATATACTTCCACACCTTTTACATGCACAGACCCAAACAACAGGTTGCCAAATCCCAGCTGATCTCCCAGCATGAATAATCAATTATCAGTGCTACAAGGGCTACAGCAAGACTGCATCCATCCATCAATTAGCATTAAGCCATAATTGGAAATAATCCATCCATGAATGAATAATTTAAACAGGTAAATAGGATTTAGTTGTACATTTGGTGAAATGAAATAGAATAGCAGGTTTTACAGCACTGTTATCATCCAAACCAAACTGAATTAATTCATTTCTTATTTGATATTAATTAATAAATGAATTGATTAATAGGCATTAAAAATATAGCCAGTAATGTTGCCCATTGTTGTATTGGGATGTGTGTTCAGTAGTTATTCAGTAGTATTTGAAGGAAGGAAGGAAGGAATTGCATTATTATTATTATTATTATTATTATTATTATTATTACTACTCATTTGGACCCAAACCCTGGCAGCAAAATGTGATGTTTATAAGAGTATATGGTGGCTTGGTGATGTGAAAAAGCAATTACACCAGTAATATTTCACAATCCTTATTAGCCTGACTAAATCACTTCACTAATGACAGGTTTGAACATCAGTTTGAATGTAATTCATTAATTCTGAGCACAGTCACGTGACCCATTATAAAAAGGTCTGCATACCTACAGTACCAGTCAACGGTTTGGACTCACCTAATCATTTGTAGGTTTTTCTTTATTTTGATTATTTTCTACATTGTAGAACAGTACTGAAAATATCAAACCTATGAAATAACACATGGAATTATGTGGTAAACAAAAAAGTGTTTAAAAAAAAACAAAAACAAAATATGTTTAATATTTTAGATTCTTTAATGCAGCCACTGTGTACTTTGATGACAGCTTTGCACAATATTGGCATTGTCTTACCCAGCTTCATAAGTTAGTCACCTGGAATGATTTTCAATTAACGGGTAGGTGTGTTATGGTTATGGTAAAAGTTAATTAGTGGAATTTCTTGTCTTCTTAATGCATTTGAGATCATCGAATAGTAAATAGTAAATAATAAAAATACAGTAAATATTCCTATTGAACAACTGTAGTAATCCCTATTATGTCAAGAACCACTCAACTAAGTAAAGAGAAATGACAGTCCATAATTAATTTAAGACATGAAGTGTCTTTAAGTAATAAAAGTAAAGAAAAATCATTCGATTAGAAGCTATGTCCAAAATTTGACTGTATGACTTTTGACTGTTACAGTATGCAACAAAGTAATTGTAAGTTTTGGGTTTTTCTTTTTACCCCACTAAATTTGTTTTTCACTTGAATTTTGTTGCTTGCTATATAACATTAAAGGAGGGAAAAGATCTGACACGATTTATCTTGGTTTAATCTTTTTTTTTTTTACATCACAAACCCCTGCAGTTTTGACAAGTGGGACGTCTACTGAATATACATGAAAAATCAGTGAATCAGCTGAGACAGAACAGACTTTAGGTTAAAACTATAGTGAATTATGTAACTGCACATTTTGACCACATAACATACAGTTACAGAAGTGTGTTAGTTGTAATCGCACTATCCAGTGCCACTCAAATGATAATGGGTTCGGTTTTGAGTCAGATTCCTCTCAAGGTTTCTTCCTTTTGTCATCTCAGTGAGTTTTTCTTTGCCACAGGCGTGCTCATTAGGGATATAAATAGATACATAATTTTAAATTCAGAATCTATCTACTTCTGTGAAGCTGCTTTGTGACAATGTCTGTTGTTAAAAGCACTATACAAACAAAATCAACTTCAATTTAATTGGATTGAAAATATAGAAAATTTGATAGGGGTGTACAAGAAATAGATTTGTTCCGAAACACATTGTAACGGAAGTGATGTGCACTCAGGTACTGTACATACAGTGTGTCTTGGAAATGTTACCACAGCAAACAGCCTGTTTTGCATATTGTTGCATCTGATCTGATAATTTAATGAAAACATCGTTTATGTGTCACAGTAATGATATCCTATAATATTATTTGGGTGCTTGATTTCGACATGCATCTCTGAACCATATTATTACTCTGACAGGCATCTTTTTTAATTATTATTTTTAATGAATTGGAACGTGTTCCATTGTGGCAACTTCAGCGAAACCTTTTCACATTTTCATTGGTATTAGTCCATCATAGAATAGTAGGTAACATCTGCTTTCAGTTCCTTCCAAAGTTGTTTAGAGAAGACACACAGCTGAATTAGAATGAATAAAAAACACACACACTGGAAGCCTGTTTGTTTGCCCTGTGTGTTCCCTGTGCAGGCTTTGGAAGTAAAGGCCCAATTTTGCATCAATGTGAAGGTATCATCTCTTCAGCCTACACGATGGAAAGTTTTCTCATTGATGGGTGTAGGACCTTCTATTACTTTGCTTAAAAAAATAAATATGCATGTTAATGAACAATGATGCAGTTGCTCAGTGTATTGGATGCAAATATGATGCGAATACAATCCAGATACAAGAAATACAAACTAGCCAGGAGTAAATGAGTAAAGAGTTTCTTATGAAAAATATAGTCAATACAACAGGCACTTTGATGACTTCTCTAACACACAAAAATGTGGACTGGAGCATAAACTGAGACCACAGACATTTCAGCTGCCACTATATCTTTCATCCCATCTCCCAGTGGGAGCCCCACACACTCATTCCCTCCTCCGCATGCACCGTCATGCACTTTTGTCAAGTTACACTTTCAGAGCAAATACAACTTTATAGACATTTTAAGTATTTTCCTTAATATATACTGTGGCTTGCATAAGTATTCACTCCCTTTGGACTTTTTCCATGTTTTATATTGTTCCAACCTGGAACTGAAATTGATTTAATTGAGATTACATGTCATCAGTTTACACAGAATAGTCCAAGTTTCAATCATGGTTTACTTATAAAAGAAAATGTCCCAAACTTTGAATGTACTATAAACTATACTGGCTTTTACAAGCTCGAGCTTAACAAGCTCCAGTTTGTAGCACTACAAAATGTGGAAAATTTAAAGGGGGTAAATACTACAGTAATGACCCTTGCCACTATCTCCTCTGGCTTGTTCATTAACTATCTACATCTACATCCAGATTCCTTTTGGCCATATAATATATGCTCACTTGGTAAGATGCCAGTTCTACACATTAGAATATTCTTCTTTACATTGTGAATATAGACTCTCCCTTGGAGTTTTGCAAAATCATTTATTTAAAAATTAGATTATGTAGTTCAACAGGGGGCGGCACAGTTAGCAGTTAGTACTGTCGCCTCACAGCAAGTAGGTCCTGGGTTCGATCCCCGGATCACCCAGGGTGCCTTTCTGTGCGAAGTTTGCATGTTCTCCCCGTGCATGCGTGGGTTTCCTCCAGGTGTTCCGGTTTTCTCCCACAGTCCAAAGACATGCAGATTAGGTCAACTGGCTACTCTAAATTGCCCATAGGTGTGAATGC
>JAQMYM010000007.1:15501344-15520480 GCA_030014255.1 Parauchenoglanis ngamensis
TATATATACTTAACCCGTTTAGCCTAACTAGCTAGCTAGGTTAGGTTGAACTACGACTTATTATTATAATTTATTATACACTATCTTTTTTCGCTAAGTGATAACATTTCGAGCTTGCTACCGACTCGGGCCTCCCGGTAACATTAGCTTGCTAGCTCCTTAGCTTTAGCGCCTAGCTCTGAAATCTAGCATGTCAGAATGGTTTCGTAATGCTGCCTTGTGTTGTTTTTTGTTTTGTTTTTTTTTCTTTAAATCTAGTAATTGTAATTATCTAATGATTATTGTTTTAAGTTTATTCTCCAAACGTTGTGCGCCAAACAGGCCACCGTGAGAACATGTCATTAGCTAAGCATCATCAGTGCTAACGTGACGTTTTGACGTAAGCGTATATCCCATAATAATAATCGTAACAACACCCCATAATAATAATAATAATAACAACAGCTAGGCAGCGCGTTTAGCCAGCTATAACTGTAACAAGTGCATCGAGAGGATGTTATTGTTTTGTAAACAGATTGATATTTATTGACAAACGCAGAAAGTGTTGATTCATTTTCCATAGCAGCAGCTCTGATAGGAGTAAAAAGTTGTCAAGTCATAAAGTTGTTCTAATACCTTATCGTTTCTATGGTAACAACATGCACAGAGGGCTTTGCATTTCGGACATTTGAGATAGTGGTGCTGTTTAGGAAGGAGTCTCTGGTGTTAATCAGTGGCGTGACGACAGGGACGGCGTCAGGACTTTACACTTCCTGCCTTTTCAGGATCAACTTCAAGAGCAAGGGGAAAGAAAAAAAAAAGAACGGCTGGTGAACGGTAGTTAATATCTATTATAATATATGTGATAAGATTGACTAACTTGTTTCTCAGATTTTTCCATAACATGTATAATAACTAATTGGATTTTTAAGAAAAAAAGCAGGATGTGTTAAGTTGAATGCGTTTATTATAAAACTGTATCCGATTTGTTCTCACGTTGCTGTGGGGTAGGAGGATTAAAGCACTTCAGGATGTGCAGTTAGAGGAAAATAATGAGTAACTCTGCCTAGTGTTGGGTCACGTCACACCTTCCCGACATTGATTAGTTTCCTATAACAGCACGCCTCCATATTATTTGTTCCGTACGAACACCTGTTATGTTCTGGTTGTGTTATTTTTGTCACGTCTGTAGGCGGGTTACTGTCCGTCGTTTCCGCTCTACCGATGGCCGCCGAGACCTCTGGCTATGTGCGATAATCAGTTCTATGACATTTAACACACACACACACACACACACACACACACACCCATTGGGCCTCATTTTGCAAGCTGAACTAAAATGTGTGTAAGTGAAAGTGTGTTCCTGACGCAGCTCATTTGCATTGGTGACGCCCACAAAACTCCATAAAAGGCCAAGTGCCCAGACAGCAAAATGAATGATGAGGGTAAAAGCTGAAAAACAGAAGTTATTTTGACTTCTATACGTCATTGTGAGTGATACTAAGTGAGTACCAGATCGTTTATTAGCTGAGGCACTTGTTTACAGCTCTGTGAAGACAGACCGGCCTGTCGTCCGGTTATGCAGCGCCGATTCTTTTGTCGTAAATTGAATGATTAGTTTTATGTTGGCTCGCTTTCCTTATTTTATTTCCATAAATTAATACCAGTATTATTAAAAAAAAAAACTGGCTTTCTCGACGGTACTCCGTCCCTGACCTAGTGAACTATCACGGCGATGATGTGGAAAGGTAGGATACGAATGTTTTTCCAAATTTACGGAATTGCTTGTGATTTATGCACAAACCAGTTTGTATCCAGATGAATAAACGACGCCCAGTGTAGTTATTTCAACATCAAGGCTAGCTGTAACTTCTTGGACACCGTAACATGGCAGTGGATTATTAGATCGTTTTAGTCTTGCGTTATCGCAGCACTGTTCTGCTTCAGGAGGGTGTCACATTTACAGTGGTTCCTCTTTATGAAAGAAAAGAAGAACTGCTCTACTGAATCCCAGAAAAATGCAGTTTTCCGTACGAGGTCTCCGGGTCGGTCTTTGGTTCGGGTTACTGTCTGCCTGGGGTTTCGCACGTTCTCCTCGTGTCCGTACGACTTTTCTCTTACGTCCTAAAACATACTTGGCTTGAATACATTTGCCCCAGGTGTGAATGAGTGTGTGAATGTTTCCCTGAGATGGTCTGGGAAATCTCTCCTTATTCCCAGGATCCACAGCGATCCAGACTATGATTAACGATGCGCTCGTTTTAGTTTCCCAAATCGCCGTTTTCTGGGAAATGCAAACAAAACCAAACATGTTATTGGAGAAGTTCTCTTCTATATAAAAATTCTGACTTCTCGATCAGTATGGTGCGGACGTGGTGGAAATAAGTCAGCCTTCTCGACAACGACTTCCTCTGACCGTGGTCACTTCCTGTCCTGCTGAGAGCGCGCAGTGGAACGCCGCTGACCGTCGCGGCCCGATGTCCTCATTTTCCCCTCTTAAGACTTTTGATCTCCGATTGCCCTCGTTCGCATAGCGGCCAGAAAGCTCAACGACGACGGATTAGCCTAATTTATCGTCATCAGCTCAGCCATTGTGTAGGAGATACCGATCTCATGTTTTGATTGAAGCCAGGGAAACAACAGCAGCCCGGACACGTCTTAACTAACAGGATGACCTTTCGAGTCCTGAACAGACTCCGTGTTACGATCGAGCTAATTGCCTGTTCGGAGTCATGACCCGGTGCAAGATCGCGCCGTGATACCACCGCATCTGACTACGACTGTTATTTGCCCACGCTCTTGGTGCTGTTGCCATGGCTACAAGGAGGAAACCGCGGGATGTAATGAACAGTGTCGCTTCCTCACGAGGCATGATTATCCAGAGGGAAAACAGCTGCAGCTTCTATTCGGAGAGCGAGAACGTCAGGATGACGGACGGCCGTGTTAATTTCTCACTCGTGCTACCATGCTTCCCTTTTTGCTAATTTTTTTTCTTCTTCTTTCTTCTTTTTCAAGCATCACATGCACCTTGCAAGTGACCATGATTCTGAAATGTCTGGCTGTTAGGCTTGGATATTAATGCACCAGTTTCCTGATAGAAGAATTAAGCGTTGCTTATGGAGCATTTTAATTCCTCTGTGCACATTTCCGAGCATTTTCTATAGGACTGGAGTTTGGGCTCTATGGTGGCACAAAAACATTGGATTCAGCATTAGGCGAACGCAAACACATAAGCTGCTTTGCCGTGCTTTGATAATCCAGGAAAATATGTTGTCTGATTACAGTGTAGTGTTGTGTAGGTCATCCTGTAACCCCGGACCTTATTCTGTTTTTTGGTTTTTTTCCCCCTGCAGGTTTCCTTCTCGACTCTTACTTAAGTGTCCCGTACGGTCGCCGGGCGCTCCGCCTGAACGGTCCGAGGCCTTGTCCTTTCCTCCACGCCGTCGCCACTGTCCGCCGCGCCCCTATGGAGGACTAGCCGGGCGCCTCCTCATTGAGCCAAAGGACACGAAGAGCCGAACGCCGGGAAGAGATTCCGACTCAGAGCATCAGGGAAGACGGGGAGAGGACAGAGGATGTCGTCTACCAGGAGCCAGAACCCTCACGGACTCAAACAGATTGGGCTGGACCAGATCTGGGATGACCTGCGAGCGGGCATTCAGCAGGTGTACACGCGCCAGAGCATGGCCAAATCTCGCTACATGGAGCTCTACACGTATCCTGCGCGCTCGCTTCGTTCGCTTGTCATGATGAAAATAACGCGAGTGGGCGTGGGGTGTGGTTCGAATCGGTCAACCTGAATTCCTCTCACGCTTTATTCATCAGGTCGGGGCAATGTGCCAACTGTAGCATGTAACAATACTGATGTATTTGGAAATACACTAAATATACACTGTAGGTTTGCAAACCAAAAAAAACAGTAGTGTCATGTTTTTAAAAAAAAAACGCAGAAATGATTCAACACCAAGCGGGTTAGGAAAAAAAATATTCTCATGCCAGCAACTGATCTTTATCCTGGTATTGATCTTGTTATTGTGTTATCTTATTGCTTACTGAAACCACATCGCTGTCGGAGGTGTCTATTAAGAAAGGGATAACGACCGCCGAGGCGACCCGTTGTGCGGAATTAACGGACGAGGCGGAGGCTAAGCGAATTCATTAATTCCGTATAACGGGGCACCTCGAAGGTTGTTCTCACGTTCATACCCCAGTTAGACAACACCTAAACATGTTTGTATACTTCCAGGCCTAGAAATTACACGCTGGTTTGGTCGTTATGGTTACTGGCTACGCAGTCAACGGATAATCTTCAATGGTTGTTATGGTTACCATTCAAAAGTTCCCAGTGCATTGATATGAAACAGTGATTAAAGCTTTTTTCCAACCGATTTCCTTTATAGGTGTCCTGTTCTACAAAGTTATCAGACACCTAGCAGCCAATCAGAAGAGAGTATTTGTCGTCCCCGGGGTGTGTGTTCCTATAACAGCAGCTCTGACTGTAGTTCCAGTCATGTCACGGTTTCTATAGGAATCTACAGGGACGCCGCAAACAGCCGAAGCTTACTAATAATTCACACTGTAATTTAAACCTGTGGTTTGTATCTGCGTATGTCCTTGACTCCATGCTTCCAGTCACGTGTATAATTACTGCACCAGCGTGCACCAGTCGAACCAGGCCCGCGGGCCGGGCATCCCCCAATCCAAACCTTCCAAGAAGACCCCCACGCCAGGAGGAGCCCAGTTTGTGGGCCTCGAGCTCTACAAGAGACTAAAGGAGTTCCTGAAGAATTATCTTACTAACTTACTAAAGGTAGGCCGGATATGTTGTTACACCTTTCTCTTAAGGTGCTGCGGAGAACAATGTTGTGCATTAATTCGTTCTTTTTAGGTGAAACTGATTGACTTTTCCCGCTTCTTCCTGCATTCCCAGGACGGCGAGGACTTGATGGACGAGAGCGTTCTGAAGTTCTACACGCAGCAGTGGGAAGATTACCGGTTCTCCAGCAAAGTGCTCAACGGTATCTGTGCCTACCTCAACCGCCACTGGGTGCGGCGCGAGTGCGACGAGGGTCGCAAGGGGATCTACGAAATCTACTCGGTGAGGTTCTCTGAAGTCTTCTTTGTACGTGTGCGGCATCGTACGCACTCCAGGAGGACGTGAAGTGAAGTGTGAATTATGCTGCGTATAAAATCTCACGACATCCTGTTCACATAGTGAAAAACATCTTTCTGCTTTCCGTGGTGAGTAGTTGTAATTTTTTTATTTTTTTTTTACATTTTATTTCTTTTTTTTTCTTTCTCCAGCTGGCCTTGGTGACCTGGAGGGAATGCCTGTTTCGGCCTTTGAATAAGCAGGTTTGTGTTTCGTACTATGCAGGAAGTTTTTATTTATTTATTTTTCATGTCTTATAAATACGCTATACGGCCAGAAGTGTACAGTTACACCTGCGTTTGGTTCCTCAAACCGTTCCCACAAAGTTGGAAGCACACATTTGTATAGAATGTAGCTTTATAATTTCTCTTCACTGGAACTAAGAGACCCAAACCTGTCCCAGCATGGCATGCATGCTGCATAAAGCGAGCTCCATGTTCACATGGTGTGTTGAGAAGAACTCAAGTGTCCTTCACAGAGCCCTGACCTCAAACGCACTGAACACCTTTTAGGATTCACTGGAACGCCGACTGCCTGACCCTCCACTAATGCTCTTGCAGCTGAATGAGCACAAATCCCCAGAGGCACGCTCCAAAACGTAGTGGAAAGCCTTCTCAGAAGAGCGGCGCTTATAATAACCGCAAACGGGGAGTAAATCTGAATCTGACGGTCAGGTGTGCACAAACTTTTGGCCATGTGGTGTACAACTAAATGATGATTTTGTCCTTAGTCTTGGTTAAATCAAGTTTTTTGCGCTGTTCTGTTCACTCCGCTAGGTTACAAATGCAGTATTGAAGCTTATCGAGAAGGAACGAAACGGAGAGACCATCAACACCAGACTCATCAGCGGCGTGGTTCAGTCCTACGGTGCGTCCTCACGCTCTCCAGGCCGATCACGGTTACTTTGCTCGTCATTTTTAAAACGTTAGCCGTCGTTCACGAACCCATTTAGTGAAAAGTATTAACCCGAAAATGTATTTAGCTTCTGCCATGTGCTTTTCTGAGGTTTTGCAGTTATGAGTTTAAGTCAATTCTGACTCGCGGTATTTATTTATTTATTTATTTATTTATTTAGTTAATATATATAATAATTACTATTAAATAGTGAATCGTATTAATTAAATGGATAGCTGGTCGGATTGTTGAGTTTCAGTCTTTTGAAAATGTTTTTCGATATTCATCTGGATTGAAGGAGCAAACATCCAGAGTTAAAGAATTAACATTAACATGATCATTAACACTTGAGCAAGCGATCCATAATGACTGGCAGCTACAGTTGCTTGAAAGTTTGTGATCCCTTGTGAACCCTTTGTGGGGGGGGTCACACCAGATACTGAAAGCAAAGGTTCACGTACTTTTGCCACTCACAAATATGTAATATTCGATCATTTTCCTCAATAAATAAATGACCAAGTATAATATTTTTGTGTCATTTGTTTGACTGGGTTCTCTTTATCTACTTTTAGGACTTGTGTGAAAATCTGATGATGTTTTAAGTCATATTTATGCAGAAATATAGAAAATTCTAAAGGGTTCACAAACTTTCAAACACAACTGTATGTATATATATGTGTGTGTGTGTGTGTGTGTGAACTGACTACTTAGTGATTTGGTGCTTGTAGCACACCCCACTTGAACACAGATATGTGCATAAATTCCAAGAACTTTTCAACACAATTTGTGGGACTTATTAAATTGAACCCTTTACCCATTTTCAATTCAATTGTATTTATTGTTACATACAAACACATTTGTAATTAGACATACTGTATGTAAACATAGTAGATATGTTAAAGGGTGAGACTTATCTTGCGTTGGTCTATGAGGTAGTGCGCAGAGGTAGAAGCGGGGGACCTGACCAATGTCTTAGCTTTAAACTCTGGCTTATGAGACTGAATCCATGACTAATTAACATTTTCCATCAGCTGTGTCACAGTTGTAACCCAGCCCAGGTTGGAGAAGGAACCAACCATGCAACCATATATGCAAGCTCTTTCAAAATCATGTGTTTCGCTGCAGGCATCTTTTCGAGATAAACTGGGGTATCTAAACAGGTATTTCCCAACGATTGAGTAGAATTCCGCCTGCAGTGATGGATGTCATAATCTCTCTTGGCACATGTACAACAGACACCTGTGAAACGGGACTTCAATGTAATAGGTTGTTTTCCATCGCTAGCATGACTCTCTTCTTACGGCAAGTTCAGATTCAACAACTGCGTAGAATTCTAGCTGCAGTGTGGGATGAGATCATTTCTCTTGACACAACCTTTCCTATTCCTGTATACCTGTGTATAAACGACACCTGCAAAACAGGACTCCATGTTATCTGTATTTTTCCATCAATAGCTTGACTCTTGACTGCATTCTTACTGCAGGTGAAAATCCAAAGCTCAGTTCCAGTGGCACAACATAAAGCATTCATCTGATCGTTGGAAGTGTGCAAGAATCCCGACAATGCTGCGCTCTCTCCGTGCAAAGGATGGCATAATCTCCTTACCTGTCTCAGTGGAAGCATGTGCTAGCTTTCATCCTTCCCAATCGCTAACTGTTGTACGATAGGGGAGAGCTGATCAAATTGGGAAGAAAAACAGGGAAAGAAATCTCAGCTTAAGAAAATGTTGCATTGTTTGCATGTTTCTGGCAACATTAGAATTAGCTTAGTCAAAGCTTTCACATGTAGGCTGTAGATAGCGTTACTCATCTGTCAGATCCCAAGATAGATAGAAACTATCGCCTTCCTTTCTGTTAAAAAAAAAAGATCCTTGATCCATACATGTGCAACATGTATTCTCGTAGTAAATCATTTATAATTCAAACTCCTCGCCAAACTCCTCAAAGCTCTAAGCTCTCACAGTGTGGTGCCAGGAGGGGACGAGGGTTTCGTCAGCATAGGCTGGTAACACTGCCTGATTTGCGTAATGCAACGGGTCTCAATGCTTGGGCGCCAAGAGCCAAGTCGAACCATAAATCTAAAATTTTGGACAGATGTATTAATATTTTCAGCAAGACTGCCATGAATTATTCTTACAAATCAAATTAGTTTAAGGGTTTAATTAGGAAAAAAAAGTTTTTGGGTGAAGTTTCATGTAGTACATCTGTACGTGTGAATTGCACACATACATATTATATTATGAATCTAAGTATTTTTAAAAATATTTCAATCACTCATACATTTGTGTTTGGTTGTGCTTTCCTTTGTTCATCTTGCACTTGTTTCCGATCATTAGCTGAAAACTATTCTTGGCTAAAAGTCTCTGCCAAAGGAATAAAGGTAAATATTATTCCTGATCATAAATACAGAAAATGCAACAACCACATTAATATTTTTGTTCTACCAGAAGGCATAGATTTATCTTTGTCTCTCTCCTTAACCATCCTCTAACTATTCTCATTTTGGCATGTATTTGTACAACAGGACTTTGGCTCAAGGCCTGGCAGCACTTACGGCACAGTGCCAACCTTCTACTGTCCCCATGACCCTCACGTGAACCGTTAACTAATCAACAGGCCACTCCAGGTGGTTTGGACAGGAGTGATTAATGCTGTAGTGTGCTCTGTGGAACAACACCCTTCTCTAAGCAAGAGCAAGAGGAAGAGTGGATATGGTGTTAAAAAGAGAAAGGCACTGTGCGGACGACATAAATGACTCACTTTAACAAGCACTTTCTGCCCCTCGTGGCTTGATTTTGGCCGCCAGCTTGAGCTACCAGATAAGTGCTGCCTTTGTCTCTGCCAACATTATGTAAAAGCATCATGTTCAGACAAAAGCTACAGGAAAATGGAGTTTCAAGGTCACAGATCTTTGAAATGATCATTCTTTGTTTTTGTTTAAAGAGAAAGGGAAAAAAAAAAGCTAACTTGAAAAACTGCAAAATGACCTTGAGTGTGCGAAAAGCACTTTATTATAAATAAGAACTCTTATTATTATTTATAATCTAACTACTGCCTTGGGCACAGCTCTGCCATTCCAAAAGACTGGAGGGGGCCCCAAAAAAACCCACCAAATAAATGGATTAAACAAAAGTCTTCTCAGGTACGTGTCCAAAAGGTTAGTATATTATCTGAGGATAAAACATCCCAACTTGCATTTCACCCCATTACATTCAAAAGAGTTTGTATACGAGTTGATCTGAAATAAAAACAGTTAAGTCCATAAACACTCTCAAACTTATGGTCATCTGTCTGCCACAGTGTTCAAAATAAATAATGAATGAGCAGAAAGTGCAGACTTCAAATGCAGGAATTTTCTACATATTCCTTCCTTTTTAAAAGATCAAATGTAATAGGACAATCGGCAGCTGTTCATCTTTTCCATAGCCAGGTGTTTTATTCCTTCTTTATTTCACTTACCAGTAAGCAGCTAAAAGGTCGCTGTTAACTCTCAATAGGAAGGCCAAAGTGCAGTTACTGCCAGTGAAGATGGCAATAACAGGAGTTGTGTTCAACTATTCGGTACATTTCAAGACGAACGAACGCACCAGTGAACTCAGGAACACCGAAAGTCCCAGCTGACCAAGAAAAAAACCATTTTACAACAGTCGACCACATCAAGAACACCCTCAAAGCGGTAGGTGCATCTGTGTCAAAGTCAACAATCAAGAGAAGACTTGGAGAGGGAGTCTCCAAAACAGGAAGACCAGATGAGAATTTGCCAAAAACCTCTAAAAAGCCCATAAAGTTCTGGAACAACATCCCAGACCCAGGAGACAATGATCAACATGTACCAGAATGACGGTGAGAGACAAACATGAAGAAAGGAAGGAACTGTCCATGATCCGAAGCATACTACGTCACCTTATGGCATGAGGATGTATGACTGCTAATGAAACTTGTTCCCATGTACAGTATTTACTGATGTAACAGCAGGATAAATGATGAAGTGCATGGGGCTGTATTATCTGCTCAGATTCAGCCAAATGCTTAAACACGTCGGACAGAGCGTCACCGTGTGGATGGACAATGACCCAATGCGTGCTTCAAAAAGCCAATGTTTTGCAATGGCCAAGTAATCACATGATCGGAATCCAACTGAGGATGCATTTGACTTGAAGGCAAAACACCCCATGAATAAGCAGGAACTGTAAACATCTGCAGTAAAGACCTGGAGAGAAATCCAGTGGCAGGGGGTGTCTAGAGCGTCCAGACTTCAAGCAAGGGATTTGCAACCAAGTACTAAAATTTGCCAATTTGGATGTAAATACCCTTAAATTAAAGCACTTGTACTTTGAGCTCATCTTCATTATTTAACTTCAACTCTTATATAGTGTGGTAGACCGCTAAAAGAGTAAGTGAGGAGCAAATGCAGATCATAAGTGACCATCATAAAAAGGAGAAAAAGTATGTTCAATATTCCATGCATCCTTTATTCCATTATATAGCAATACAACATCCAGTGGGTTGCTCTGAGGCAACAGCCAACATCAAGCGAGTAATAAATCTGTCTCACAGCACATTTAAGGCTTTTTCATTTGATCTGAGAAAACAAAAATTACACTAGCACATTTTGTACCAACTATTTTTCTTCTTTTTTTTTCAGCATTATACTTGCATACAGCAATTCCAGTGTCAAAATCATTAAAAAGACTAAATAGTTTCCTGTTTTGCGTATCTACCGAGAGATGATGTGTACAGTACGATTATCTTACAAACCAGCATTAAAAGAGGTGTAAAGATAATATCAATAAGTACTGAAAAAAACACTGTTAAAAACTTCGGTATCAAAAGCAACAGCGGGGCTCAGTTAGGGCTGCGTGTTCAGTCGTTCCTTAAAAGCAGTCTCCATCAAAAACTCCACTGAGGATAAAAGAGGAGGTTCAAACCTCATTCAGGACCTGTGGAGAAATACAATAAGATCTGTTACATGGCATGTTATCTTACAGCAATACATAGTCGAACACTGACAAGTCCAGCCCGTTTGCTCAAAAAAAGGAAAAAAAGAAACCCTTCAAAAATTGCAGCTACTTCGAATAAACCGAGTTCCTTCTTGTTAATTAAACCATTTTATCTTCTAGTGTCTAGTGCTACCCCTGAATATATTAACATTTGCAAAGCTAGCACTGAAATATAAGCACTTGAAGCATTTTAGTGTTATCTTTGTGTTCAGGGGTTAGAGTCCTTTGGGGTCAGTAGATAATGTTAAAAAGCAGCTGCAAACTTTTGAGGCGGGTGAGATGATTTTTGTGGCTCAATACGATTCACCTTGTACCCTTATTGTTTTGCCAGTTCCGTCTCACAGTGATTTTTCTCATTGGAAGAGTAGCAGCTAGTATTGACCTTGAGAAAAGCCCGCTCCCGAGAAATGATAGAAAGCAAAAATGTCGGAGAGCGTAAGGCTTACTGTAGCACTGGCGCCAAAAACAGAGACCAAGATTTCATATATGAACACCTTATTTATGTAGTGTATGCACAAACAATGCCCTGATTACTGTAGTAACACACAGCACCATGCTCCAGAGCCAGAAACGATAGCGTAGTTTGATCAGTCATGTGACATTTATGCATTCTCAGTGGTAGTATTCCTTCACTTACTGGCTTATAAAAAAAAATTAAAAAACAACAAAAAAAACCAACCCAAAAAAACAAAAAAATACCCAACCACTATATACACTACACAGCCTGGCTCTGTAAAAAAAAATCTGAGAGCAAAGCCTCTTTTTATCCCTGTCAAGAGAATCCAATGGATCAGTGGAATGCCTAGAAATAATTCAAACAAAACAACAAAGAATAAAAAAGTGGTCAACTGAACACTTACCCCTGTAGGGTATTTACATACACACAACAACAAAAAAAAAAATCAGCTACACAAATCAAAAACACACAAAATATGTAAAGTATGTGGTGCGCTTAAAATCTTTCTTCATCAAGTAGAAAAGAATCAAAATAAAAACTCAACATTGACAAAAGGCTTTTCCTCTTTGCAGAAATGGAAAAGCCCCGTTTCCTTGATACCACCTTATACAATTAAAAAGAAGAGTCCAGAAGTTCTGTCAGCAAGTGCAAATCCTTGACGCTGATCCTCGGCTCGGTGTGTAAAGAGCTGCGAGGGGCTCATCGCAGTGTGTGCCGTGATGTTGTACAGTGTGCTGCAGTGTGCTTTCAAGAGGTAGCCAGCTCGAAGGAGATGAACTGCTTGAGTCTCTCCAGGTACTGGGCGTACAGCTCGATGTCGTTGTGCCCAGCGCCTTCCACCCACAGTGGTTCCACGGCACGTGGGCATCGCTCGTAGATGGCCAGGCCATGCGAGAAATCGATCACCTCGTCCTCCGTGCCATGAATTACGAGGACTGGAGAGGCCACCTTTGACACCTTATCGATGCTGAAGCAAAAAAAGAAAAACAGAAACCAAGTTAAGTCGAGCAACCGCTACACAATTAACAGAGGCTAATTAAGACTAAATAACCTGTAGAGATATTCTAAATTAGATCAATTTGCCCCTATAGATCTAATTCCTTAAGATGATCATTTTGGACTAATTAAGATAGGGGTAATCAACATGGAGGCCACTAGCTTAATAACATAGAGGACATATATTAGACCTCTGTTGATTACTAATTAAGTGAAGTCAGAGAATTGCTGCTTTGAATAAAGGATATTTAAAATATGAATATTAATTATAATCATAAAGCAGTAAAAGGCTGTCATCCCTAAATGACACTCAGCATTCCTAAAGAGAGCAGAGGGTGAATCTTCATGTCTGGACATTTTACCTCCCACACAAATTTCAGTGGAAAAGTCTCATCACATTAGCTTTACTTAACTTAGTCAAGTCTGATCGTTAGACTAAACACGGGACTGGGCATCACACTGAAGCGTTCCCTTGTCCAGTGGGGCGGGGGTAATGAATTTGAACATGGATGCCATTTTTATTACCAACACCTCGGATCAACGTGGTAGCAACATATTAAAATGAAAACAAGTGCAAGGAGTAAATAAATAAATAAATCATGACAACAGACTATGCTCCAGTTTCTCTAAGCCTGTGTGCATTAATCACAAAGATCATAAAAATCTTTAGCGTTAAAGAAATGATCTGTTTTCTATATGAGCCATCTGCTCATGCCTAGAGACATTTAAGACTGAAGGCATAAAACTTTTACGCTGCTGTGGTATCCATTTGGCATATTAATTCAGCGCTCCAAAAGGCTAATTAGTGCTTACCATTTATACAGCACATGCATCCTGAACATGCCTGGATAAAGATTAATGTATGGCAAAGTCTAATGGAATAATTACACCTCAGGCCGAAGGAGAATGTGGACTATAACAAGATTCATTACGAATTCCCTTGGTTGATTTTAAACTCAAACAGCATGATTAGAGAGAGCTTTTGAGAAACAGGCTTTTATATGTTTAAAAAAATGTGATACACAAGACGTACATCACAAATGGTTGTTTCTGCTTGGCTGTGGTGGAAGGAGTTGTTGTAAAACAGATGGACATATGTGGATGAAACACAAGTGCCAGCCTTTCTGTATCGCTGGAAATGGACTGGTGTTCTTTTAACATCATCTTGTTCAAAAATACAAAAAAACTGTGACAAATTTCTGTTGGTGCCTCTTTTGTTACCTCCAGGTTAGATTATTGCAATGCCTTACTGTCTGGATGTTCCAGTAGGAGCATAAACAAAATGCAGCAGTGAGGGTCCTTACTAGAACAAGAAAATATGAGCACATCACCCCTATCTTATATACACTGCACTGGCTCCCAATCAAATTTCACACAGATTATAAAATACTACTGCTGACCTATAAAGCACTAAATGTGTCTTGCACCTAAGTACCTGAGTGAACTTCTGGTCCTTTATGACCCCTCACACCTACTTTGATCAAAAGGTGCTATTTGTTAGTACCTCAAATAGTGAAGGCTACAGCAGGGGAAAGAGCTTTCTCTTATAAAGCCCCTCAATTATGGAGCCTTCCAATTAGTGTTTGGCACTCAGACACAGTCTCAATGTTTAAATCTAGGCTGAAAACATATATGTTTTGCCAAGTCTTTTGTTAATAACCTTCTACTACGTAAAGGAGCAGATCTGTTGGGTTCTCAGGCATAAAATGTTTTGGTAAACTGGGATGTTTGGATGCTGTCGGCACCCACTCTCACATGTTCACTCAGGTTTGTTGACGGTGGAGTGGCTGGCCGCTTTATGTCCCAGGGCGCCCTCATGTCTGTGTTACCTGCTGGCTCTCCCTTTTAGTTATGCTGTCATAGCTAGCCCTGCTGGAGTTCCTGCTTGCACTCAGCACAAAATATACTCTGTTCCTTACTGTTAGGTGACCATGACCAGGACGACGCTCCTCGGTGCACTCAAAAAAAAAAACCCAAAAAATTTTCTTGGAGTTGTTCCCTCTGCAGGGGCTCTGGAGCGATCTCAGGAGCGTTTGCCTCTTTTCTTGCCTCTTGAGGGGGCTCTGGAGCGGTTGCCTCCTTTTTGGCCTCTGGAGGGGGCTCTGGAGTGGTTGTCTCCTGATTAGCCTCTGGATGGGGTTTCTGGAGCGGTTGCCTCCTGATAAAAGCCATCATGGAATATGCCGAGTGCCTCCGCAAAGTCTCTAGGGTTTTGCAAAAAAGGATGTTTTGTTCTGATCATTTCCTCTGCAACAGGCGTGCAGGTCCAATTAGCCATCGTATCATGCACCTCACCCATATGAGGTCTGAAGGTCTAGGCTCCAACAAACTCTCCCGGAACAAATGGCAGTGGAGTAGGAAGATGGTGGGAGTGTCCTTCACCCCATCGTACAGCTCAGGTGGTTCCATTCCCCATTGTTGCAGAAACAGGGTCGGCATTGTTGTCATGTAGCCGTCCCGGATCCACAGTGATCCTGCTCCGTTTTGGCGAGGCATTATGTCATATTTCTGGCACCTTCGCAGCATGGTTGAGGCACAAGTGCAGGATCGGGACACGGAGGTGAACACTGTGTTTATTTAAACACAACGGGCAAAGGTACAATAATGGCAGGCTAAAGAGTAATCCAAATACAGAAAAGGGTCAAGCGATCAGCAAACAGAGTGAGACGGTATAATCCAAAGAGTAGTCAAAAATACAGAAACAAGGTCAACACACAGAGCAAAACACGGGAATATACGCTCGGCTGACAACACACGTAGGCTAGTCAAGTGCTTCGCAAGGACAAAGTGCAAAAGGCAGTCCTTTTATGCTCAGGTAGTCTGTGCAAATGAGATACACCTGTCTCCCATTGTCAGTCCTCGTGGCTGGGAGCAGGTGCTAACGGGAACTGTAGTCTGTGTAGTTTCCTTCGACTTTCAGAAGTGCGCGCTTCCGCTTTGATAGCGACGGAGATGAAGAGCACGCCGCGCAGTGCATGAATAAGGAGCGATTCATGACACATACATCCTTAGAATTTGGGGGTTTTATGTTGTGTACAGAGAAGCTACCAGCTGTAGTCAATCACGATCAATAACAGGTCTTGGCCTTGGCAAGTTAATAGACATTTTGGAACTGTCAGCACCACTGAATTAATAATCAAAGTGGGTGTATGTATATTTTGACCCTGTATTTATAATTTGACTCTGTGTTGATTGCAGAAAACCCAAAATAAATTAAAACTTGTGCACCAAATTCTTGTTGTTTTCTGTTAAAGTTGTATGTTGTACAATCAATTTTCCCAAGAAAAAGAACAGTTCAAAGCTCAATATTGCCATGACATTCATGTCCATGATGACTGTATGTAAACATCTGATCACAGCTGTATGTAAATTATATGTAAATTCTTTTATATAGGCCCTATCTAAATTAAATATAGATTTTAAACCAGCCAAAAAGGCAATTAATTCTTAGTAATGACCTACATCAGGGCTGTTTATTAAAATGTAATAAAAATTTGAATCCCCATTAGTGGTACATTTTGTCAACATTACATGTAAAATTGGACATAAAATAAAAACATATTTAGTGAAACCATTGTTCTTAGATAATTTCTGGCCTTCCTACTAGGCCTTTCGACCTCACGCTTCCATATATGATGTGACCAATATTCAGAATCTGGGGTAGAATTCTGTTAGTTCTCACATGATGATGATGTAGAAAAAGACTCTTTTATAAGTATCAGAATCACAGGAAAAGCATCTGGCTACACTACTTACATATCAGTTTTATATCTTAATTATTATTTATATGTCAGGTGTCTGTATATTTTTTGGATAATAAACAATGTTTAATTGATAATTGACAATTTATGACTATTGCCTCCATTCATTTAAATCATTGCCTTTTAAATTTATTGAGTGACCCAAATCTCCTGATCATTACCATCCTGACCTGACTCTTGCTTTTAGCTAGTTTTAATGGCTTTGGAACCATTTTCTGAAATGATTGTAGACATAGTGAAAAAAGCATTGTCTTCCACATAATTATCAATAATGTTTCATGATTATATTGATTACTATGGCAAAGCAAAAGGAGATATTCAGAGATTGATATTCACAAAGCCATTTAAGATAATACTCAATCTTATGTCTAACAGCTTTTGGTTGACAATGACTATCTGCCCTGAGTAAGATCCAGTATTGAAATATACATTAATACAAATACCTAACCCAGAATTCTGGTTTCATCTGGTCTAACAGATATCTACAACTGTGGCATCAGCATAGCATCATAAATTAATACCAAGGCACTAATGTAATTTTCCTAGGACATATCATTGTGGCACCCCATAATTTACTTGTCAGAAAAGTGCCTATTAACATCCTACACAATTATAGCAGCTTGAGTGTCAAATAAGAGCTAAACCAGCTTCTCCACAAATCTGATCAAATATTAATTCTATTTTTTCAAAAGTATCAATACGATTCTGAAGTATGACTATACATCTACCATCAGAAGTTATTTGTACTATGGAAAACTATGTTACTGGGCTATTCCAGGGTCTCCTCATATGTACTGTTCTGGAATACATGACTTTTCAACTGTTGTGCTTTACATACTCATCACAGAATGTTCTCTATGTGGGTGCAATCCCTGTTGGTCTGAAACCAGGAATGGCTTTGTACTTCCAAGGGGTTGTAGGTAAAGACAAAGACTAGCAAGTATTCATGGTATTTACAAAATGAATCCACCTGATCTTTGCAAGGATCCAATCTGCTGTATAGGTAATATCCTTTATACTTTACATGTTTAAATATGCTTTACTTTTCTCCGTGTGTTTGCCTTTTTTCTTAAGACTGGGACAGAAACTCATGATGACATTGCTTTTCAATTATTGCTTAAGCCCAATTACACTTTGGACTGCTCCACATTTAAGAATGAAAAGTGGGCAGATGAACAAAATGATTTTGGGTGTTCTTTATCCAAAGATTCCACCTTCGTTATGTTCGTTGTTATCAAAATGAAGGCTATGAGGTATGCAGATTAAATGAATAAGTAGATAAATTCAAGTAAATAATCTAAGTAATATCCTGACAGTTGTGTTCTTTTCAGGTACACTATATGAACAAAAGTATTGGGACGCCAGACCATTACACCAACAGTGACTTCAATGACATTGCATTCAAATACATTGACTTTAATATGATGTTGGTCCCCCCTTTGCAGCTATAACAGCTTCCACTCTCCTTGGAAGACTTTCCACAAACTTTTGGAGTGTTTCTGTGGGAATTTGTGCCCATTCATTCAGTAGAGTATTTATGATGTCAGACACTGATGTTGGACGAGAAGGCCTGGCTCACAATTTCCTTTCCAGTTCATCCCAAAGGTGCTGGATAGGGTTAAGGTCAGGGCTCTGTGTGGGCCAGTCAATTTCTTCCACACTGAACTCATCCAACCTTGTCTTTATGGACCTTGCTTTGTCCACTGGGGCACAGTCATGCTGGAATAGAAACTTCCCCTTCTATTCCCCAAACTGTGTCCACAAAGTTGGAGGCATAGCATTGTCCAAAATGGCTTGGTATGCTTAAGTATTAACATTGCCCTTCACTGGAAGTAAGGGGCCTAACCACAAACCCTGAAAAACAGCCCTGCACCATTATCTTCCTCCACCAAACTTCACAGTTCAGTTGGCACAATGCAGTCAGGCAGGTAACATTCTCCCAGCATTCACCGAACCCAGACTGGTTGATGGAACATCTGACTGCCAAACAGAGAAGCATGATTCATCACGCCATGGAACATGTTTCTACTGCTCCACAGTCCAGTGGCAGTGTGCTTTACACACTCCATCCGACGCTTGGTATTGGACGTAGTGATGTAAGGCTTGCATGTAGCAGCTTGGCCATGGTAACCCATTCCATGAAGCTCCTGCCGCACAGTTTTTGTGCTTACATTTTAATGCCAGTGGAAGTTTGGAACTCTTCAGCTATGGAATCAGCAGAACGTTGGTGACCTTTATGCACCATGAACCTTAGTAGTCGTTGACCCAGCTCTGTGGCTTTACGTGATCTTCCGCTTCATGGCTGAGTTACTGTTGTTCCGAAATGCTTCCATTTGCCAGTAATACCACTTACAATTGACTTTGGAATATCCAGCAGGGAGGAAATTTCATGAATTGTCTAATTGCAAAGGTGGCATCCTATCACAGTATCATGCTTGAAGTCACTGGGTTCTTCAGAATGACCCATTTTATTTCACAAATGTTTTTTTTCACAAATGTTAAATGGAGACTGCATGACTAGTTGCTTGATTTTATACACCTGTGGCAATGGGTCTGATTGAAACACCTGAATTCAATAATTAAGAGGTGTGCCTTAATACGTTTATCCATATACTGTTGGCTGGAGATATTGCATGTTCAAACATCAAATGACAGTGGAGAGAGTGACTACACTTTACATTTAAGGAAAGTCATTATAAACACCATTCTTATTGTTCCAATAAGTAATAGTCTCAAAGGTTATTTGATTTTTTTTAGTAAATATATCAATTTGTGGGTCTGTGGTAGCTCAGTGGTTAAGACGTTGGACTAGTGTTCGGACGGTCGTGAGTTCAAATCCCAGCACCGCCAAGCTGCCACTGCTGGGCCCTTGAGCAAGGCCCTTAACCTTCACTGCTC
>JAQMYM010000007.1:15520580-15535304 GCA_030014255.1 Parauchenoglanis ngamensis
GTCTTGCACTTTAAACCTGACCCTAGTATTAAGTGTATTAGTTGTAATTGAACTATACAGTGTGACCCAAATGAGGAAGGGATCCCTTTCGAGTCTGGTTCCTCCCAAGGTTTCTTCCTTTTGCCATCTCAAGGAGCTTTTCCTCGCCGCCGTCGCCACAGGTTTGCTCATTAGGGATATATACATATAGATAAATGTGTAGATACACAAGTTTATATTCAGAATTTATATACTTTTGTGAAGCTGCTTTGTGACAATGTCTGGCGCTATACAAATAAAATAGAATTGAATTGAATTTTCAAACACAATATCAAGGTTATGAGGTCATTCAGGAGACAGGCTAATTTGGCTTTTAGTCCAAAACTACGTGGAGAATCATTCGTTCCTAGTCTGTGGTCCTTGACTCCAAAAGCAAGAACATGCTCTTAAGCCATTTTCTATCCAGCAGCCACGCAAGATAGGAACGCTACAATTCTTCAGGCTGGAAAGTCTCAGAAATGTTACAGCTACTAGCCTACCGAAGGAACAAAAACATAGTTGCATCCATACATCTTTCACGACCGCACAAGTCCCCACTTCCCTTTTTCCCCCTCTGGCCCGCTGTTTCTGGACGCGGTTTTAATATTCCAATCCATGCCGTGCTGCAGCCCGAAAAATCCACAGAGAGTCGCGTCATTAAACTTTCATACATCCATTCACAGTTTTCCTCCTGCCACACACAGCTGTGAATCTCAAATTTGGCAAACTGAGAATCAGTGTCTGGAACGGAGATCCGTGGCCAGCTGGCTGGAGCTCCGCAGGGACAGGAGCGGTGTGTCGACTCATCTGTCCAAGGGGATGTGTGCATGTGATCTTAAATCTGGAAATGTGTTAAGTTGATTGGAAACACGGATGTGATGCAAGGACAGGATTTGCAGTAAATTCATCATTGTAGGTGGCGGCGCTTCAAGCAACACAAGGCCGATCTGAAGTCATCAGCTAAAAACAAAGACTGGGGGAATTCTCCAAAAACATCAGGAGTAAATCAGTGAACGAGCCATTAGAGAATACACACTACACCTCATCTAGAAGTAGTAAGTCAAGGTGACTGAAGAAACAGAGACGACGGCAAAACCTTCAACAAATGCAGATGACCATGCACTACTAGACTAGGTATGCAACTCTCCAAAAAAAAAAAAAAAAAAAAAAAAAAAAAAAAAAAATTCATTACAGTTGTGTTTTTTGCTCTAATCAGCATGCAATAATATTATTATAGACACTTCACTCTTACACTGATGGCATTATGCTCCATTTGGAAAGTGGTGTCTCGACAGATACAGGAGTGAACAAGTCATAAATCCATTAGCTAGCCCACTGGGCAAGCGAACGCTCCAAAGTGCTGTCCAGTCTCATGTTTTGGTTCCCGGAAAATTTAATTTACTAGGATTACAACTGGTAGCTCACAATGCAATAAAATATGGAGATCTGGTTGGCTAATTAAGTGCAAAACAAGTGTATAAATTCCTTGACGCTCAGCCGTCGTCCGTATGCTTTTCGGAGTCTACATCGTGTTTGCATTCAGCAAGTCACACACAAGTTATTATTTGAGTCTGAATAGCGTCTGTTTTTTCCTCCATTTATTCAGTCACCGCAAGGTGACTTCATGTCTTGGTAGCAGGGTTATATAAGAGCTTTATGTTGCACTTTATTTTGCTTGGTTTGGCAGTGTTTTATACTTGCGTGTTCCTGAAAAGGTCACATGTCATCCGTGCAAGCTAAATAATCCTACTGTGTGGTGCAGCATGTGGCTGAGTTCAGAACAAGTAGCGCATGCTATAGTTAGAGCATTGAGACGTCACACCACCGTAAGGTGCATTTCATTAGAATATACATATCAAATAAAAAAAATCTTTTGATATGCAAAAGTGAAGAGTGAGGTTTTGTTTTCCTGGTTTTTAATTATGAGAGGTGAAAAAAAAATAAAATGCTGCTGATGACTAGCCTGCTGGGTGACCATGAATAAAAACAAAGCCTGGAAAGTACATCTCGTCTCGGTGGCCAGGTCACTTTTAGAAAGCAGCACTAAGGACTGACGGAGCTTCCTTATACTCTGTAGCTGCTACGTGTGACGCTTGTATTCATCCGTCATACAAGGGTTTAAAAAAAAATGAAATATATTATGGAGAGAACAGTTACAGGTTTTGCACTCGTAAGAGCAGCAAAGGTAAAATCTTCACAACTTGTGTAAACTTCAGCTCTACTTATCTAATCCAATTTAGTGAGTGCAACGTTCTTCTTGTTTGTATATCTGAACTGTCCACCGGGTTTAATCTTTGATGCCAGGAAGAGAGCATTAATTAGCTCCAGGCTAATTCCGCCTGTCGTCCTGGAAATGATGAAAGTGTTCAGAATGATGTAAAATCAGCTCTTGGACATTTTAGGGACCAAATGTTGTGCATGTCAAACAGTCTCGCTAACATCCCTTGATTTTTTTCTGTTGCGGTCACCATATTCGAGACTGAAATTCAGGCAGCACATCAACGAAAAAAGATGGCTGAAACACAATTACGCCACACTTTACGAGAGAACAAATAGTACTTCGACGCAGTCAACAAAAGACTGTGATACGGGTGTGCTTCCCCCTAAATTGGCAGAATTTTTTTCTCCTGAAATACACGTACAACACTTCTACTTACTCTGGAGAATGTCTCAAAACAAAGCATCAGAAGTACAGAAAGTAACAGGTGAATTTCTGTGACAGTTAATTATGGAAAATCGGATGTCACACTCTCCTCTGATTCCCATGGCAATGGTAGACTGAGCGGAAAAGTGGCACCATTGTTGCTATTGGTGATGGCGTTTGTAAAAAAAAAAAAAAAAGAGCTAAATTGGATATCAGTGAGCCAGCAGCAGAAAGAAAACTGATGAGGTAACAAAAGTGCAGCTAACCTTTATCCATGTAAATCAAAGCATTAAACTACTCTGGCTCATTGCGTCAGTGTTTGTTGAGCAACACATGGCTTATTTAGCTAGTTAACAGTCTGGTGCTGGAGAGTGTGCTCTGTGCTCTTTTACAAGTTATACCTTCCATAAGTAGGCAAGTAATGATTATTCAGATCATATAACTGTATAAGTGGCTTACGTGTTGCATATTCATGAAAATAGTTCAGCTGGAGCGCTGTTTACAGCGCACACACACTGGCGCCTCCGAGTATCGACCTTGGCCAAGTGGCTTCATTTCATCTTACAAACACTCCAACTAGATTTGACGATTTAGGGTGATTACGCTGTAACTCTGATCTGGAATACATTTAATCTTATTCTGTTTTGAGAGGGGGGAACATTTAACTGTATCAAGGCTGGCGGATTCAAAGCCTGACGGATATCGTGGTAATATAGAGCATCAAACCCCCTCGACGGTCCGTGGCGGGGCTCTACGGTCACTGTAGCGGGAGTCTCGGTTTTGCCGAGAGCGGACTATGCATTCATTCATCATATTTTCCAAGCCCAAGGGGGACCGAACCGTACTGCTTTCCTAATTAGATGTTTGTTTTGTGGGCACAAAATTATGCAGAATGAAAGAAACCTATGCTAAGCAGGGTACCGGGGATGAGCAACACAGCCGTGTGACAAATCAATAATTGATGACTCCGTAGACCAGGTTTATACTTGCTTTTTTCTACTGTACAAGATGGCTGCTGTGTACAAAATAGGGCATGTGTGGGAGGGAAATCAAATTTAAACAGTACCAGCGTAAATAACGAGGCCAGTGTAGTGCCCTGTGACATGATGCTCTCAATGGACTGAACGAATTACAGCCGTCTCAGATTACTTACCCATGATCTATTCTAGGCAGCTTGAGTATTAAAACTATCCGAGTTCCCCGCTACAGAACATTACAAGAACCTCATGTAGCCTTCAATCATAAGGAAGACGATTTTTAGCACCAATATTCCAAATCTGACTGGCTGTTTTTTCCATGCTGTTGCACGCCGTCAAATATGCATCCCAGAACACTTGGCATAAAATTGCTAAACATTTTGCAGTTCGGCGCACAAGCCTGACGGACAGGGTTGAGATACTGACGCTTTGAGATACTCGACCTAAACAAGAACCACCCCTTGTTGGTTAACAGACTGCACTTTGGATTAAACAAGGTCTCTTTCCCCAGTTACCAAAACACAGGAAATTCTGTGCTGGTGAGTGCTCGGGTCAGCTGCGTGTAGAAGTGGTCTTAAGGGCCCCCGAGGACAAGTTTGGGATACAACTCTATACTTTTACATTCATTTGGAGCTGAATGCAGATTTCATTCAGAGATGTTTTCATTGATGGCTTGGTTCTCTCTTACGGTCATAATCTGAACGCCACTTGATTTTTACGACAAAACAATGTAGTGAATTCTACCAATGACCAAAAAAAAAATCCTTTCAGCTTATTAATTTGCCCTTCGCTATGAACAAATTATTTTTCAATTACTATTGTATTATTTATTATATTAATTGCACCATTTAAGCACATTTTCGATTATTTTTATATTTGCTTTATTTTCTTTCTGTTCCTGCTACAATATGTTGTATTTCTTGCCTATTTTGACATTTTATTTTGGAGTACCGTCTATTTATTAACTTCATGCTGTGAAGCACTTGCAAGATAAATGAAATATAGGTACTATAGAAGTAAATTTATTATTATTATTATTATTATTATTAAATCAAACTCCTAGCTTAAGCGGCATGTAATGGGTTTCTGCATCTCTCGTACAGGGCGCTGTTGAGCAGAGCAGCTGTGATCAGAGCCTTGGAGTGAATCATCATAAAGTGGCTGACACAATCCACACGTCTTTCTCTGCCTCTTTTGTGCTGACTCCCTCTTGTTCCAGTCGCATGGGGATGCAAATTAATGATCGCTATTGCTCTATTCAAGTCAAAGCAATTCACACGCATACACGCTCAGGCTCTTTTTCATTCTTTTTTGATTGATGGATACAGATGTAGGAGGTCTGGCTCTCCCGTTCCCGTCTTTGCTAGTGCCTCATTATGTTAGCAATCAGTGCTCCATGTACCAGAATCCATAGGTTATTAGTCTACCAGTCAGGAAATGTTCGGCCGGACAACACAAACCTGAGTCACATCTTAACAGGATATGAACAGCAAATGAAACCTTTTTCCCCAAAAAATCAGATTAAAGCCATATTTACATGTGTTTTTCATCACTGTTACAACTGTCTTTATTTTTTCAGTAGCATGATCTGCACTGAACATGTGGCTGGACGTTACGGTTATGTTATCACAATCTGTCACAGGTCTGCTCAAAGGAATTTCAGTATTTTAATATTATTTGTACAAAATGGGCAAATCTTTCACATGGTAAAATTTATACACACCATACGGCCAGAAGTATCTGGACCTGATCAGCACACAAATGCAGGTGGTTCTTTTTTCTGTTGCCACTATGTTTAAAACACACAATTGCATAGAATGTCTTTGCATGCAGTAACATTACAATTTCCCTTCACTGGAACTAAGGAGCCCAAACCTGTTCCAGCAGGACAAAGCCCTGTGCACAAAGCGCGCTCTATGAGGACGGTGTTTCCAAGGTTGGATTGGACGAACTCCTGCACAAAGACCAACCTCAACCTCACTGGCCTCTGCGATGAACTGGAATGTCGACTGCACCCCAGGCCTCCTCAGCCGTCAATCAGGGCCTGGCCTTACGCATGCTCTTGTGGCTAAATGAGCACAAATCCTCACAGCCACACTCCGAAATCTGGTGTGCTGAGTGGCGGGGGTTATAGCAGCAAAGAGGGACTAAATCTGGAACGGGATGTTCGGCGAGGGCATACCGGTGCTATGGCCAGGTGTCCGCAAGCTTTTGGCCATAGTTTGTACGCTATGAAATCTGGTTACCTCTAAAAGTGGCAAGAGAGAAAACTACATTAAAAGATACATTCTGACTCGACTGAAAGACACAAATACACAGAAGCAACTTCTCTTAATTTTGTTTGGAGCCATGTTTAAGCTCTAAAACTTGTTGCGGTGGTTTAAGAATGTTACAGCAGTGCAGCGTTCCTGTACAACTTGCTGTGGGCTCAAAGGAGTATCTTTACACTGGCATGCTTTGTGAGATGCCAGGGACCCCCACCAAACACATGCACTCGTGCCTGGTGTATGAGCGTAAGTATGAGTGTGGTGGACTATACTTACTGTGGCATCAGTGTCAGATAGGAGACAGCAGTAAGCCTGGAAGCACGGCAGCTCTGACCAGTTGTCATGCCACTAATTCTCTGTGTTGCAGTCTTGTGAGTCAAAGAGCCATAAGCTTGCGTACTTGAGATATCCAGACAGAGACATCATGCAAATGAAATCTCCACTGAAGATTTTTATCAGCGTCTCAGACGATCAGAAATAGCACAGAGCAGTGCGCTAAACAGCTGCTCCCCTGGCACACGCTTACTTCACTAAGGGACAATTACATCCTGATTTGCAGTCCAAATCTGTGCAAATGCCGTTGGAACGGTTCCAAATTAAGTTCCAATGCTGCTCGATTTTCCAGATCCGCAGCCTTGATGTAACACTACTGGACCCTGAAAGAACATTTTGTGCAGTGTGTAAATAGAGGCTAAACGGACTTAATTGCTCAGACCATATGCACACATCCTACACTACGCTGCGATCACTTCAGCATTCAGTGTTCAGTGGTGTCGAGACTCCTTAATTTCGAGGTTCGGACAGAGGGAGAAAAAAAAAAAAAGGAGTTCGTAGGAGTGAAGACGGTTGTGGAAGAGGTAAAAAGCCCCTTGGTGCACACAGGGCAACATTCAATTTGCCAGCAGAGCAAGGAAAAGCCGCTTCCTGAATTAACATTACATCCACTTCCAGCAGTGCAGACGGCAATTTAATATCACACTCTGCTGATGGAAGAGCGAGGGGGGGATGCAGGAGGAGAGCTGGCTGTGAAAATGATAATAATGTCTGGCTATTTGCAGGAGTGGTGAACCGAACTGAGCGTGCAAACACTGAACCTTTAAGAAATTAATTCATTTAACAGCTGTGTGCCGTACAACAGTACAATCAGGGGAGGAAAAAAAAAAAAGTCAGAATCAAACGGAGTCAGTCAGAATGTGTCGTTTGGTAATCATGTGACTGGCAGCAAAGTCATCGCCAGGACCGAGAGAACCATTCTGGTGGACTGAGCTTGTGCGAGATTGGCTTTTCTTTAATCGCTGGGCAATCGTTAGAGGATAGTCGTCGTATAAATTTGACACTGAGAAAATCTCTCGCAGAATTCGGCAGAGATTTTATTGGGATCATTTTATAGAGTGTGACGAGCTTTAATCGCAAACCCATTTCACCTCCCGATCCACACGACAGACATCTGCGAATCTCTGGGTAAACACACACGCAACACGGCTGGAAAAATGTCATGTGCAAACCAGAATGTTGCAGGGTCAAGATGGGAACTCTTAATTGACACCAGTCGGTTATTACAAGCTTAAGGGGCAGATTCTCTCAACAATCTAACCCACTGGAGCACTTACAAGGCATGCTCAAAGAAAGCTTATTTATGAAGAAAAAAAAAAAAAAAGATATATATATATATATTCTGCTGGTAACTTTTAAACACATGGCAGAGTAGTTGTGGTTGGCATCGGTCAAGTGGTGAAATCCGGCTCCCATAATTCCTGTTTGGACTATTAGAGCCAGGTTCGGTGAAAAGCTGTGAGTCTGTAAAGCCTTGCAGGTCATGGAGAAGCAGCAAGTGGCTTCAGATTACATGCTCACTTGGAAATTTACTGGGGACAAGTAACCTTAAGGAAGTGACAGCCCTGGATATATTTTATATTTGCTAGGCACACTATGGCATTTAAAGCTATCATGAAGTAAGCTGTACGCTCTAACAAGCAAATAAAGCTCGGATTGTTTTTCTCATCTGCTAAAGGTTATTTAGTCCCGTGTATAAACCTGCGTTTGCAACCCCATGCATAAAAGCGCATACAGCTTTTATCTCACTCCTGGAATTTCAAATAAATCAATCTAGTAAAGTCAATTGCAAAATGTAAATTATGACCCGTAGTCATTCGTTTGTCTTGGTGCCTTGTTACGCTGGCTTCTGCACGTGAAGGGATGTTAAGACCTTGGGTCTCTTGTTGGCCTTGAATACAATTTGGTTGCTATGGCAACTGCTGCAAGTGGAAGGGGTGGGGGTTAATTATGAGCGTTATCACGAGAATCCTTTTGAGACCTGTGGTCAGAGAGAGATTTGTTTATGAGCTGGGTGATCAGGGCTCGGAAAAAAAAAACGATCAAAAACCCTGTAACGGGGTGTAACGAGCAATGACCTGTGAGTGGCTCTAAGGAGCAAACATAAAATAAAAGGGGCAGGGTACTCTGAGCTGTGCTACTGCCTTTTGTTAGGTGAAGTTGAAGAAACGAAACCGATTTGGAATATTTTCACTGATTGGGGTGAACAAACCTGTAGCTCGGGTGCCACCGACGAGCAGATTTCATGTCAAGGCTTTGTTTTTTTTTTTTTAATTCAGTGGGAAAACAAACCCTAACTTGTTGACATTCATATGTTTAAATGTAATGATGGTGTGATGTACCTCAAAGCTCCAACTACTCCTTCTGAACGTGAGCTGCTTGACGGCAGAGCCCTTTTTCTAGGTTGATTAATTAGCATGCACGGATGACGGACAACCTTTGGAGCGGAGTTATCGTATGACGCTCCAGCTTACCACACGTAGTCACCTCTCGCTCCACATACGGACAGAAATTTAAGTGCCTGGCCAGACTCGAATATCAGCTTTCACCTGGAGAATCGTTTACCTAGAAAATTATTTCGATCATTAATTGTCAAGGTTAAAACCTGAACCACCTGCCGTCTACCCGGTACGTGTCTATCATACATGAACAAAGGCAATGCACAGATAATACAGCTTTAGAGTTAAGGAAGGTCACAGGAGCTAGTTTGTGAGTGCGGTACTGCGTTTATACAACAGTTCAATAAACAAGACATTTCTGATACAATATGGCCAAATGTTGTGTTCTGTGTTTGCTCCGCTAGCTGAAACAGATCCTGAAGAAGCCACATTCACTTTATTCGTACATTGCTGTTAAAGGTGCTTCGGGTAAAATTGCCGTTCTTTCTTCCTATTCAGCATCATCTGAGGTGCTTTTTATACTTTAATCCAAAAGTTAGATGTCTGAAAAACATCCTTTCCCATGCCCGCTGACTAGGTCACGAACACTACTGCAGTAACTAGGAAGTGAAATTTTACACAGATGAGCGGAGTGATGCGCACAGCGACATATCCCAATGCTGTTACAGGAATTATAGGTGCTCGTGGAACACTGCTCAGATTAGTGGACTGGAACTATCTGAACTGAAATGAATAAACACCCTTTAACTTTATATCGTTAAAGCAATAAAAACGTAGCTGTCTATGGTTTCAGCTCAAGCTCAAAAGCAAGTGGAAGTGGCTTGGAGCTGGATTGCTGGTCGCGTTTATAAAATAATAAATCAATTAAGGGGTCATGACTAATTACTAATTTAGCTAGAAGAAATTCTTTTTCAAAGCATCAGTTTTTTGACAGTAGATAAGCAAAGAAGAAAAATCAAGCAGCCATTATGGCATTTGTAAACAGCATGATGACCCACCTGGGGAAAGCATCAAAGCAGTAGGTTTTGCGTGTGTCGGGGAAGGCCACGCGCAGTCCAGACATGAGCGGAGAATGCAGGATGACGGCTGCACATTCGTACCGCGCCGCCAGGTCCACCGTTGGCACCGTGCCGATACTCTGCCCGTACAGGATGATGTTCTCGGGGGTCACGCCATACCTGCAGGCCAAAAAGAGGACGAGGAAACATGGACAATGAAGCATGTGAATTATCCCTTTTAACAGTTACTACAAATTTTACAACTCTACTTTTCATTATTTCATTATCGCTGTAGTCAAAATACAGGGTGTTTCCTGGAAAGCTTATTTGGCATGCATGAGATCTTCATGAGGCCATGTTCTAGTATTCCTTCTAATTTTCTCTGCCGGTGTTACTATAGCTGTATTTTAAAGAGTCGGGAGTGTTTGGTCTGGGGTCATACGGGCTGTGAAACTTCTGTAGTACCCAGCTGTGCTGCTGCACTTGCAGATTTATAGACGTTCCTGTGTACAAACATTTTGCTACTCCAAGCATCAAACGCAGAAACAAGCAAACTAATTCATGGAGAGTTATTCTATTCCAACTTCTGATGGAAAATGGATTTCGTCTCCCTCAGAAAATGTAATTTTCTGCAACTCCCATTCGTGTTCACTCAACACAAAGAGAGTCCACGGTCCAAGAGACGCACGCCAAACTCCTCTTGACGCCACTTTAAATGTACGCAATTCTCCCTCTTACACTAGTTGCATGAGCATTCTTACTTGTTGTAAAGAGAATGTGGCTGATCAGCTAGATTCGGGGAACATCGTGCGCATTGCATTTCTGGGCAAAGTGTTTCAGTGTTGCTGTTTAATCAACTGAAAAAGACACATGTGCCCCTGTCATGGGTCTATGGGAGTGGCTGTAAAGTCTATTCTTCAGCTGCCAGTGTTTTCCCCCCCCCTGTTGGCACTGATGGCCAATCAGAGTGTGCGCATGTGTGTACGGGTCAGACAGCAGGGGATTGTGTCTCAAATCTGACCTACATGCTGGCGGTGCCTTGCTGAGGGTGAGCCCTTTGGAAGATGAAACCAGCTGGAGAACAAAACAGCCACATACTCTTACTCGACTCGGTCTCGCTCTCTCTCCCTCTCGCTCACACACAAACGCACGCACGGCAGGCAGCACGGAATGTACCGCTGAAATGTGTCCAAGTATCTGAACTCAACAAGACAGCAACATCTAATCAAGAATCAAGTGGCTGAGTGCAAGGAGTCTCCTTATTCTCCTCAGAAGAGGAAAAAAAATAGGATACGCCGAGTTAGTCTACGCCGAGTTGGTTAGGGTTATAAAAGTACCAGAAAGTATTATAGTTTGGAGTGTATAATTGGCAGCTTGACTGCTCTCTGACTGGAGTGTGATAAAACGGTCACGTTCAGTCATGGCTCGCTGTTCATCCTACTGCAGTAGCAATTTTCCTTCAGTTGGTGAAACTCGGTGCTTTCACACAAGCTGCGCTAACAATCAAATGATGTTTCCTCCACATTTGTTTAGATGGTGGGAACACAGCAATCGCATTTGGTGTGGATCGAACAAACTGGTCCAAGCGCGAGGTCCAGATCCATATAAACTCTAGCTTGGTTCTATTGCACTGAGAAAGTGGTTCGACCTTGAATAGACCCAACTACAGCAGGTGAACCGCTTAGCATACATGTTTAAACTCAAAGCTGCAGCTATTGCAGGTTACTCATACTGTAAAGGATTTTGTGGGGTTTCAGCCCTCAAATCAATCTTCTGGGTTTGTTTAAAGATCCACACTACGTAGGATTCAGGGGGAACTATTAGCGCAAATCTTATTTAATATAAACTAAGGTTTTTGTTGGTGCACAATAAACTACAAACTGTTGTGTTTCCGGAAGCTTAGAATGAGCTCTTCATATCTAGGTAGGGCGCAGGTCCACCACGGAGCCGCCACGTAGCCCAAAACGGACAAACCTCTAGGCTGCGTGAATCCGGAAGGAAGCGCTGGAAGGACGGCCGGCCAAGCGTCACAACATTATGTAAATGAAAACAGAACGCGACGATTTGCCAATCATGTAAACAAAAGTTCAATTGAAAATAGAACAAGGACAAATCAGATTTCCCCCCCCCAGAAAATACGTTTCGGAAAAGCTGAACAACAGGGATCATGTTCACCACTGTGTAGCGTCACCTCTTAACACTCCGTAGACTTTTGGGAACTGAGGAGACCCAGTTTGAGGAAAGTCACTTGGAGACCCAGAGTTCTGAAAGTTACTTGACTGTTTGTAAATTGGTAATATTTTTGTTATGGACATTTAATATTGATGGAGTTGTTACAAAATTGTCTGAATAAATAAGTCTTGTATACAAAATGTAACTTGATCATTATGTTTTGCTATTGAAATCGACTTCTCGGTGGCGCGCTCAGACGCTCCTGTCCCTTCTGTATACGCAGGGGCAGACACATGGGCAGATGCAATATAGCATGTTTTCAGTAAACGCTCCAAGCACCAGCGCTAATTAACATTCCCTCCCTTCAGCTCTCATTTTTAGTTTATATTTACATGGCTGAACAGAACTGCTCCTGCCACGACCTCAGGCACGGTCTCTATATAAACTCACATCAGCAACTTTTTCAAAACTCCGGTTCAGTAGTTTCAATTAGGCTGCTAGTTAGTTCCTGTTTAAAAGGTCCTCTAAGTAGGATTTAGGAGGATCTACTATATAATACTCATAATTATGACTTCCTTAATGTCTGCTACTATGAATTGTTCTTTCCATAATTTTAGAATGAGCTCTTTATAGCTACATGGGTGTGTCCACGTCTACAGAGACAAATGGACAAACCTGTAAAGAGCGTCTTCCACTTTTCGCAGTTTAACAAGGGACAGCGTGAATCTGGCAGGAAGCGTCGGAAAGACGACAAAGAATAAGAAAGAAGGCAAACAAGTGTGAGAACCCAAATTTAGAAAAACGAAAGCTCATACGTAATATTTAGCACGGATAAAGCAAAGGAGTACGAGCACCTGAGGCCACCGGACGTTCGGACACACATTTCAAAACTGAAGGGCATTCACTTCGTCAAATCCTACATAGAGGATCTTTAATGATGCGTGGTGTGAAAAACCAACCCGCAAACAGATTTGCTCAGATTCAGAGTAGTCAGTGTGGAAGGGTCTTTAGAGCTGATAAAGGAGCCTACTGTAATACAAGGGCCGCAAGACTATGTCCAGGTAGGGTTCTACCTCACCTGGAAGGCTTTTTGTAAAGCATCTGCCAAATAAATAAGTGAAAATCATTACACACAATATACAGGGAAAGGTACTGGAACCGTTTTTACCGGCCAATTGACCTTCTGTCTAAGACAGGCTCTAAATCACAGACAGATAAACAAAGTCATGATTTTTGTCTAGATGAAATCTACCCTGCAACCTGAGGGTCTGAAGAAATAAAGGAGGAGAGAAAAAGAAGAAGAAGAAAAAAAAACACTCCAAAATCCTATTTATGGACAGCGTGAAGGCCGGTGGCAAGCAGTGATCCCACTCGCTCATATCATTCTGAACATAACTAATCTATTCACACATTTCCAGATAATCAGGAATTGATCGCAAAGCCAATTCGGAAAATTACAGCTCTTTGGGGAAGGTCAAACAGGGCGTGTTGAGTTTGAGTCACTGATGCAAAAGTTTGTTTGGTTTTTTTTCTTGAGCGGAAAGCTACTGAAAGTGTGCACGTACGGACTCTAGCTGAAGATGCTGTGTTTTCCATAACCTTAATTCAGGCCAAAAAAAAAAAAAAAAAAAGAGAGAGAGAGACTGCTTGTTCAAACAAGTGCTGGCTTTGACCTCACGGAACAACTGAAACCGACAGAGTACTACTTGTGTGTTGACAGAACAGGATGAAATGCTCGTAAACAGCGTTATGCTGCAAAACAGGATGATAAGACGGGGTGTATAAATAGTGTTCTCAATCGTGGAGGAGGAGGAGGCGGCTTGCCATGCGGCAAAAGAGAGGATCTGGTGAACAATTTGTACATACGGTAGCCTCTGTTTCCCCAAAACAGTGTTTTTGCCAATTAAAACATTTGTGGATGGTTTTAGGGCCAAAACTTGCACACCGTCCGCCAGTCCTTAGAGATTTATGGGGAAAGTCTGAGTGGTTCTGAATAACCTCTGGCAATATGAATGGATACAGGCTGGAGTGTTTACCTCAGGATCTTTAAAAGATCCTAGCCTCAACACCCTCTCAGGTAGGCATCATTGATGAGTTCGAGTAACTGCACGTGACAATTGTTTCAAAAATGTTTTTACACTGATTACACTCCAGTCCTAATCAACAAACCCACACAAACCTTCTTTTGGGATAAACTGGTGGCATTTTGGGTAGGAACCTGGCTGCATACTTGTGCCTCACACATGTATTTAAGACATGCTTTTCACAATCAGAGACCCAGGACTCCTTATCCTTGGGCAAGGTTCCACAATGGACAAGTTAACCTTGGTTTCAAAGGTCTTTGAGAAATGCAAAGGAGACTTCATTTCGAGTCCGTGCACTTAACAAGGCTGCAAACTTGCAAATTCTGTTGAGGACACCATGTTGGCGAAAAGCTGGTAACTTTACCAGCAATGAGAAGTCAGGATACAGACACACTGGAATGGCTTCTTGTGAACAAAATACGAGAGATGCTTGTCGACTTCAGATGCTTGGAGGACCCGCAGTGCTCACTCTCTGCTGCACACCAATGGATACCTTTCATTTTCCCCACAGACTAAAGAAAAGCAAGTCTCCTCCCTTCCATCTCCCAAAGACACCATCCTGAGCAGGTGTCTCGCTGGCTGGTGTAAGGGACGTCTCAGAAACAGTCGAGAAAATCACGGCGTCTTTCCCCTTTACTGAACGTCATAAACACTGCATCCTCAAAGCCACCAGGAGTCAGGGTGCAATTAAAATTCAAATCTATTTTAAAAGAGCCAAAGCTATCATTACCCATGATGACCAGCTTACAGAATGCCATACATATTATTTTCAAAGCCAAGAGAAAACTCTTTATAATGCAATTCATAAAAAAAATTGTTTTTTTTTTTTTAA
>JAQMYM010000007.1:15545346-15555948 GCA_030014255.1 Parauchenoglanis ngamensis
CATACACACACACACACACACACACCCACACACACACACACACACACACACACACACACCTTGAGGAAAGCTGGCACAATTTCAGTAGAAGTGAAATGATTTGGGAAAGGTGTCGGGTGGCGATATGCTAATGCTTAAACAGATTAGCATTACCTCGACTTTGAGCTCAATTTGCTGCTTGGCGAGTTAATTTATTCTGACGATGGTTCCGAAGTTTTCCGTCTTTGTTTGAGCCCACTCAGAAGTTTGGAAGTTTTAATCTACCGTCTAAGACGACCTGCTAATTCAGCGCAATACGGACGAGCAGACGCGGCGTGACATTTTAAAAAAAGGAAGCTATTAATTACTAGGTGTTGTTTTTTAGCCAGCGAGCACAGTGTTGTGTGTAAGGAGTGCGTGCTGCACAGCTAGCCTGCAATTACACACAGCACACGCGGCTTTGCTCTGTTTTCGGCGTAGACAGCCTGCACGCAAATAAAGAACTGGGACACTTGTAGGTTGAAAATGACCTGCCTACACTGTTCAACAAGTGTCACCTTCGTGTAGGGGGGAGTAAAATGATACACAAGTCAAAATACATAATCAGAACAAACAGAGTGTAGGAAATGTGCATCAGTCATTTCTCAGCAGATTACCGCTTCGGCAAGTGGCGCAAATATTCCCGTGACTGAATATGACATGTAAAGCGTCAGGGAGGATGAGAGATCGGTTTATCACATTATCAGTTGAAGTACAGCAATGGGTAAGTCTCAAAAGTGTGTCAAATATAAAGAAGCAGGCTTTGTCGCAAACATTACAACAGAATGAAATACTTTTCTTCGCATATCTCGGCTTGTTAAGAAGCTGAGTCAGAGCGACGGGTCAGTCCTGACACAGACCCTGGAGCAGAGAGGGTTACGAGCCTTGCTTAAACGCCCACTGTGTAGGATTCTGAGGCTGTCCATTAGCAGAAATGGAGTATATATTCCATAATATACGTAAAGAATCATACGTATGTTTTCATTAGTAGGAAATTAAATGCAACGCCAAACAAATTTCCACTTGTCAGATCACTGAATCAGCCTAAGAAGTACGTGTGTGTGTGTGTGTTCTAAATCAAGGAATTACTCAGTCTCTCAGCAACACTACTCACTCGGTGTCTATTAAGGCTTTGTAGTGCGCATATGCAGACAGACTGATGACTAGCGCTGTATTGATTTGAGAGAGATCGATAAAGATCCAGCCTCATCGCCAGACTCTTTTGTTGCCGAATTTCCCACAGACCTCTACACAGCTGTAATCACACCTTCACACTCCGCCTTTCTTGCCTGGTGTCAATCAGATCTCTGCACGCTGGTCATCAGGGCTTCCTGACTTACGTCTGCTGTAACATGAGTTAAACTCGTCTGAGCCCTGTGTGGACAAGCAGGGTTGTGTTTCACTGCGAAGAGTTCTCCAGGAAGGTGAAGCCACTAAATTAGCTTTTTCAGGGAGCAGATGAATCGGTGGAGCTTTGTGTGCATTGGTGAAAAGTACCTAAACGCATGAATCATCCGCTTCGGTATAGACACCGAGCGCAATTACGTCTCGCCCACACCGGAGGGGTAAACATTTCATCCTTCTCTCGGTCCACTTTGTATTGCGTGAAGGTGCCTCCTTGCCGCTCTGGTCTGCTAGCAAAAAACTGAAACATGCCTAAAAGCTGCTGTGTGACAGGATTCACTGCCAACAAGCTAAAGAAGCCAGAACTAAGTTTTCATAAACTGCCGAACTGTAAACAATGAGCCTTTAAGGGGACAAATCTGGACAGAAGCAATAAGACGTGAGGCGTCAGCTGCGGACGGAGACACTGCGAGATCCTGACGTGTGCAGCAGTGCTCGGTCGCTGGTAACTCAGATATCCGAACGTCAGCTTTAGGCTATTATATTTCTGTAAGCTGAGCTGAAGCATTTGACGGTATGCAACCCGTTACAGCAGAGTGTGAATAAATCAGAAAGCGATTTATATAGCGAACTACAGTGGCTTGCTAATACGTAACTAAGATGAGCTTTCTAACAGCTAACTGCCCCATCATCGTGCAACTTCCATAACCCTGAAGCTTTGTGCCTCGATTATTATTTAATGAGTCAGAAGTTAAAGCTAGCTAAGCTACGCAAGGCCTGGTTCTGATTTTCGCTAGGTTAAATGATGCTCTTACCTGATCACCCAAATAGTCAAAGTATTTCACTTCTAGGTGTTCAGTGGGATGATTTCTCCAAGAGAAGCCAGGTAAGGAGGAGCATTGAGGTAGAACGACAATGCTGAGTTTGTAAATCTACCTCCTCCTCTCGGACAGATATAGCGTGCTATAACAATCCTTTGACTTGGTGAAATATTGACTGTTTCAGCTAGGTACAGGCATATCCTGGCGCGTGCGGTTTTCAGAGACAGGTTCATTTATTCGGTTCGCAAGTTTACAAAAACTTAGTTCAGGGTTCTTTACCTTGTTGGCAGTGAATCCTGGCACATTGCAGCTTTTAGGCATGTTTCAGTTAGCAGACAAAAGTGACAAGGAGGCACCTTTACGAAGTACAAAGTCAACGGAGAGAGATGAACCGTTTTCCACTCCAGTGGGCGTGGTTTTTAAAGTACGACACGTTGCGCTTTGTCATTTCAGAGATCACAGGATCATAGGATCTCTGAAAGGAAACGTGACACAGGAGGAGTTAGATCTTGGAATTCTGAATTTAGGCGCATGTCCACACTGACATATACGCCTGTCTTGAAGTTCACACAAAACCGATCACATGTGCTCACAACTTATTCTTGAATATTTTAACAAATATTCCACCAAATTTCACAGAGAAAAAGAGATACTTTTATCTTGTGGCTGTGAGGTCATGAAATAAGATTCCTGATAGGAAGGGCACTGCCACTGCACTCTGGAAACATGTTCTCCGCAGTGATGGACACGTCGTTATCTGGAAGCATGACGGCTGAATCGTAGCAGCGTCTCGATTGGTTTTCTTCCATTAGCATATTCCCGTGTAGTACACAGTGCGTACTATGTTCTTACTTGTGTAGTGTGTGAATTCTGCCAGGGGTTTGTCGTCTCAAATAGAAAGCGGCAAGCTGTGCACTTACTTTAACCGCAGTTGTCGCAGCACCCGCTATGCACTCAAAGTAGCAAGTACACGAGTAAGCAAACTAAGACACGGCACTAGCTTGGAGATCAGAATGCCAGGAGAACGCCATCTACCAGAATGCACAGCACCACCAGTAAAGTCTGATGGAGGAGGGAGAATGGTCTGGGGCTGTTTTTCAGGGTTTGGGCCCTGTAGCTCCACTGAAGGATAACGTTAATGCTACAGCATGCAAACATTTTAGACGGTTGTATGATTCCAGCTTTGTCGCAGGCACTTTCGTGTTCCAGCATGACGGTGTGTGTGCACATAAAGTCATGAGCGGTGGAGCTCGGTGTGAAGGAACTCCAACAGCCTGCACAGAGCCCTGACCTCTGACCTCAACCCCGCTGAACACCTTCAGGATGAACTGGATCGCTGGCTGCGAGCGAGACCTTCACATCCAAAGCAATGCCCGAACTCTCAAATGCTCTTCGGACTAAAGGGGCACAAATTCCAACATACACAACACCACCTTCCGTCATAGTAAATCCCAGGATCCCCTGGTTATGTTTACAGACCCATGTACTAATGAGTATTTTACGGTGCTAATTAGGAGTCTGTGTGCCTGCAATCTGACTATAAATCAATAAAGCAAATTTCAGTTTTGCATGGCTGTAAATGACGTCACGTCATATTAACTAGTGGACCGTGGTGTGACGTTAGTGTTCTCCACTGCTGTGTGTTATTCCTGTACATTGGTGACTCATGATTACAAAATGGTGGGAGAGTTTCTTTGCACACAAGCAGCTTGTGCAGTAAGATTCAAGTGATGCTGGGACTGTACTCACTTTGTCCTGAGCACCTGCCAGGCCGCCTCGATGTCAGCGTACAGGTTCTTCTCGGACGGTTTCCCGGTGCTCACTCCGTACCCGGAGTAGTCGTAGGAGAAGACGTTGCAGTTGATGCGGGAGCCGAGGCCGATGTAGAAGCTGCACATCTGGCCGAGATCCACGGCGTTCCCGTGCGAGAAGAGCAGCGTGTAGCGGCTACTGGGCGCGCACCGCACAAACATGCAGAGCACGCGGTTCCCGCGGCTCGTGCGCGTGCCAAACACCTCCACGGCGTCCAGCTCGCGCTGGGAGTACTGCCAATCCGCGCGCTCGCTCAGGTGCAGGCTGCACGCGCCCTCAGCATCCGTGTGCACCGAATACGTAGGCTCCGGGGGCAGGAAGGCCAGCTTAGCGGCGATGCGGCTCGGGCAGGGCGGGCAGCAGAACAGCCAGCACAGCTCGCCCAAGGAGAAGCCGTTCATTCTCGGGCCTTGTTCAGGCATTGATGCGCTGCACTACTAATGTTAAATGACAATGCACGAGAGAGAAAAAAAGCCTTGCTAACGACTAATTTAGTAAGCTAGTTAATTACTACAAGCTAGGCTGGAGAAAACAAGCTAACAAGCTCGCTAATACAGCGTTAGCTAGATACCGCTATAGGTTTCCGCTTTCTTGCGCCTCTTGATAATTTAAAACGCACACTAACAACAATTGATTAACATCTTAAGATCTTTGCTTACCGCAAATACACAGTTGCTAATTAAAACCGCCGACGCTTTAAATAAAAAAAATCCAATCCCAAAGCAACTTAGCTTAGCCATACACAATGGAAGCAGCCATTTCTCCTGCCACACTTAGGCCAAATATAAGACTTCCGGTAAAAACGGAAATCCTGTCCTGGCGGAAGACAATGACGTCGCGACTCCGTGCCAGAGTGATAAAAATAAGTGTTACGTTTTTATTTTTGTCCTTTCAATAAAGTATTCTTTGAGCTTTAAATTAGTTTATTTTACATTAATCCAAGCATTGCTGCCACGTTGTATGTTGTGTTTATTTTTTATGAAAAGGGAGCACAAGGAAAAGGCTTTTATATTTGATGTTTTCATGGCACACATGAACATTTTCCATAAATCTGTTGTTTTTAAATAAAATATTGTCCCGATTTTAAATGTTTCTACTTGTTTCACCACACAAAAGTCTAGAAATCAAATATTCTTCAATCCCGCAAATGAAAAATGCCCGCTGCTGTACATTTCCCACTCCCATCTATTCACGAGATGTACCAATCTCGCTGCCTCAGCAAAGCGGTCAGGATTGTCAGGGGCCCATCACATCCAGCCTACAGACTGTTCAGCATGCTACCATCCGGCAAACGCTACCGCAGTATGGGATGTAAGACGGCTCGACTGAGCAAGAGCTTCTTCCCACAGGCCATTAGACTTCTTAACTCTCTTTAATAAATGCACTACATGTTCTAAATCTGCACTCCCCTCTCCCTCACACACACACACACACACACACACACACAGTGTGAACATCTCCTTAACAAGTAGAAACTGAGGACTTGGTACCACATTAGCTACACTGGGATTTTTGTTTTGCATCTTAAAAAGTTCTTAATGAGATCCACGATCTAAAAGAGCTGCAACATGAAATCAAATTCAAACTACAGAGGGAAAAATGGCGAGATTGCTCATTATTAAGCAGCACTCAGACTGGATTTTGTCTTGTTCATGTTATAAAAAGTAAAGCTGACCTGTAGTACATACTTGCTCAAGGACTCCAACCTGGACTCTCGCTCCCTCACCTCCTAAACCTCAGCCATGGAGGAAAAGAGATTAAAACTCAATGCTCAGATGGGATTGTAGCTTACTGGTTTCAATAAAAAAAAACCCTGGCAGTAAAAATACAATTGTAATTTGTTGAAGTGGTGTAACTCCTCATGCAGCATGAGCATCACCATTCCTCACATTATTCCTAAAGGAACTGCTTAATGCCAGGATGTTTTTTCACTCACCCTCATGGTCTCTGTACACAGTCTCTGGGCCTCGGCGATCTCCTCCTTCAGTCTGCTCACTGAGGCTTGCTTTTGCAGTCTTAAAGTCTGTAGATCACTTTCCAGTTCATCGTTCACTTCCATCAGCGTACCGCTGTTCCTCAGATCCTCTCCATACTTCTCCTTCACGAACACATTCAGACACGTTTAAAAATAACCAAAGAAACACTATGGTTGGAGCTCAAGGCAGTAAAAGAAGAATTCCATTTAAATAGCCGGGCTCTGAGCAATGCCAGAGAACAGACTCAAAGTCCCAGCACTGGTCAGAAGTCTCCCACACCAGCAACAATCAGACCATCCCACACACATCCATCAGGAACACAATATTCAGCGACAATACCGGCAACAGTACAGACTGAACCACTTTGCTCCCCTTCCGAAACCTCAAGCCCCCAGAAAGCGTCTCAGCCCTCCCAGCCAGAGCCAGAGACACTGGCTAAGGACAAAGCCACACAGCAACGCCCTCCCAAAGCCCAGACGCAACCATACACTGAGGCAGATGTCGTTATCCTCATAGACACAAATGGGAAGTTTCTGTATGAGAAACAACTCTTCCCTGGACGCAGAGTCTCAAAACTTTGGTGTCCCAGGACGAGAGATGCTCTTATAATCCTCCCTAAAAAAAATAACAAACCAACCTAAACACATTATTATGCACACCGGCACCAATAACCTCAGAAGCCAACAGGAGCAGGTAGCAGACTCCATCAGGAGAGTGGCACAATCTGCAGCAGACAGGTTCCCCACATCCAAAATAGTAATCTCCTGCATCCTGCCCAGGAGAGATTTCCACCCTGCCACCATCCAAAGGATTAATGCAGAGGTCACTCATGGGCTTTCACCGATGCCAAATGTACACCTGGCACACCACCCAAACCTCAGCATCCACAACCTTCATGACCATGTCCACCTCCTTAAAGACATGTCCAGCACTTTTGCCAAGAACCTTAAGGGTGCTGCACTTGGACGCAGCCCAGACAACCCCCGGACGAACACTAGACAACCTCTATCAGGCAACCCGGAGGACAGACCACGTCACCCGCCTGTACGACAGAGGAGAGTAAATCCGGTACACTACCCCCCACTTTCTGGGCAACAACCATACATCCGCACATGACGAACAGCACCATGACCCACCACTTTACCCAGACCACACAGAAGCAACCCAGCAATCCTGCCACCCAGACGCCGCCAGTACACGCAACCACCTAACAGGCCACGCTCTGCACTCCAGCCACCCAGACAGCAACAGCAGTCACGACACCGGAGCTACGCAGCTGCGTAAAGACACCAGGCAGCCCCGGCCAGGCAGATCTGGGTGAAATCCAACACCTCCTTAACATCATATGCACCAGACTGATAACTTAAACCCTCACAAAAAACACACAGACATGCACACACACACTCCCGCACACACAATTTGTCTATACTAAAAGTAAATATACCTATATACTTTTTATACTACATACATAATAATACACTTAATTTTCTTCCTTAAAGGTTTATCTCAGCTTAAAACACTTTTATATTTGTAAATTTATTCAGTATGTCACATATTCAAATGAAAGCATTGACTGTCTCAATGTGGAACATTCAGGGCATTACATCCTCACTGTTTGGGTGCAAGAGTGAAACTCGTGAATTTATAGAAAATACACAAGACACAGACATTATAATTCTCCAGGAAACATGGAGTAGATCGATCAGCCACTGTCCCACTAACTACAGAGAAATTGTTCTCCCCTCTGTTAAACACCCTGCTGTTAAAAAAGGGAGAGACTCAGGCGGAATCGTTATTTGGTTTAAATCAGAACTAGCTGAGTTTATAACTCCACAAAAAATTTACAATTCACACATCTGGATTAAAATTAAGAAGGATATTGTAGGCACTGTAAACGACATCTTCTTATGTACAGCCTACATTCCCCCCAGTGAATCTCCGTACTACGACGAGGAGATATTCACACAGCTCCACACCGAGATCTGCACCTTCCAGGCCCAGGGAAGCGTGCTGATCTGTGGAGACCTGAACGCCTGCAATGACTAAACACATTTTATTCTATTTTATTATTTTTTACGTTATTGTTACCGCTTTTTTTTTTTTTGAAACTGTCATTTTAATGCTTTAGCAATACTGTACACGTCTATGATCATGCTAATAAAGCTCATTGAATTGAATTTGAGAGAGCGAAAGAGAGAGAGAGATCGATCGATCAATCCCATAACTTATTAAATTTATCAGCACAACCCCCAATACTGCACTTTATTTTTTTCCCAAGTACAGAAAAGTCATGAAGTCTTTTAACCAAGATGTTGCAGGCAGAGGCTTTTGATCTTTCCAGTGTAACAGTATGCATCTATAAGCAATTAAGGAGGTGAAGGCAATTATAATCAATTCTCTTGTAGAAAAACAAGAATAGTCAACTGGAACACCAAAAATAGATATAAAAGGGCTGGGGGCCACTGGCTTCTTGAGGGCTTTAGATAGTGTCATAGAAGGAAGACCAAAAAGAACTCAATTTCAGACATGAAAAAAAACGTGTGTGGCAACTGATAGTCCATCGTGGCTGAAATGATTTTTATCAGTAAGTAAATCAACTGGTTGATGAGGACAATTTGTAAAATTACAATAAACAAAGTTTCTAATTTAAATGTATCTATACAAGTGGGACAGAGGAAGGTCATATTTGGCCTTAACATCTTCAAAAGAGCCAAAAGTTTTGTCTATATACAACTGAGCAACAGTCACCAGACCTTTATCTTTCCACAAAGAGTAGGCAGCATCAAATGATGAAGGTAGGAACAGATGGTTATTGCAGATAGGCATCAGAGTTGATGGAGAAGCTACTTTAAAGTGTTGTCTAAATTGTCTCCATATCCTGATAGTTGAAAGGATTAGTGGGTTTGAAGTATATTTTAAAGGGTATGAGTTTAAGGGAGTACATAATAAGGCTGTTAAGGAGGTCGAGCTGCAGGATCTGGCTTCCATCCGACACCAATCAGTAAGAGGAGAGTTATGACAAGTGTGGATTGTGTGAATGTTGGTGGCCCAATAATAAAATAAAAAGTTTGGTAATGCGAGGCCACCCTCGTTTTTGGTTCTTTGTATAATAGAGAGTTTAACTCTTGGGTTCTTCCCTGCCCAAATAAATTGAGAGATTATTTTATCCAGATTTTTAAAAAATGATTTAGGAAGAAATATAGGTAAGCAATGAAATAGGAATAAGAACCGTGGTAAAACATTCATCTTAAATTGTATTTACTCGCCCTAGTAAGGACAGGGGTAAGACAGTCCAACGCTGTAGATCTGATTGAACTTCCTTAAAAAGCTTCAAAATATTGTACTTGTAAAAAGCAAAACAAACCAAAAACTATGAAATATTAATACCCAAGTAACGAAAGCAAGATGATACTGTGTGAAAAGGCAACACCCCAGGCGGGATTGACTTAGTCATGCTGTTGAGAGGGAAACATTCACTCTTATCTAAATTCAATTTGTAACCAGAGAAATGGCCCAAATGACTCCAAAATGCCCAGAATTGTGTCAATGCGGGTAACAGGATCTGAGATATAAAGTAAAAGATCATCCGCATATAACGAAACTTTATGTTCAACTCCAGCCCGAGAAATTTACAGTGAAAAATGTCGAGCTTCTAAGAGCGATAGAGAGTGGTTCAATGGCAAAAAGTGCAAAAGAAGTGGCGTCAGGGGACAACCTTGGCGACAGCTGCAGGACAAATTGAAAAATCAGACGGAATGGAGTCAGTAGTTACACTGGCAGTAGGGGATTTGTATAAAGCCTAATCCAAATAAAATAAATTCCCTGACCGAGAATATCAAACCTGCTGAGAACTGAAAATAGGTAATCCCACTCCACTCGGTCAAAAGGCTTTTCCACATCCAGACACCCCACCAGTTCGGCCATTTCCGAGTCTGATTTAGAAAGAATTATATTGAGTAAACAACGAATATTGGAAGATAGCTGGCGGCCTTTAACAAACCCAGTTTGATCATTAGAAATTAAACATGGTAAACATGTATCCAAACAGCTAGCCAGTATTTTATTTAACAACTTTATATCAGTATTCAACAACTTCATTCTGATGGATCCTTATTTTTCTTGGGAAGAAGAGAAATGGAAGCTTGGGTTAAAGATGCTGGAAGGACACCATGTGCCTTGGAATCATTAAACATGTCCAATAAGAGGGGTGCTAATTGTTGTTTTCAGATCTTTTGAGAGTTGCTTTGAGGATCCCATGCTGTCACTCCAGAAGAGAGTCAAAGAGAAGCACATCTTGCAATTGGCCACCTTAAATACCTTTTCTCTTGATTGGACATACCGGTCTTTGAAGTTCAAGGCTTAACGAGCTAATCCAACCAATTTGGTGTTGCAAGTAATCAGTCTTGAGCAGTTACATGCATTAAAAATCAGCAAAATTAAAAGGATACCGAAATTTTTGCACAGCCAATTTTTCATATTTGATTTAATTTCTAAAATTAACTAAATATTGCTTCACTAAAAATCTTTGTTCGGAAAACACCCCAGTACTCAGATGTTCCTAGGAAACGAAAGACCTACCACTGTTCTCTTTTTTGTTGAAAGTAGAATAAACTATTTATGCAGACTGAACA
>JAQMYM010000007.1:15556048-15576052 GCA_030014255.1 Parauchenoglanis ngamensis
ATCTTAAATACTGCAAATAGTAATTTGAAGTATGAGCAACAGATTGATCCTGCTCGAGTATGGATGTTGCATCAGATTTAACCAGCCTTCATTTGCAGTAATGCTGTACTACGAGATGTTGCAATCTTAGCAGTTTTCCTGTTGATGAAAATATAATAACAGTTACTCTTTTGGTACAACAGAGCAGAGTTTTTCAGAGATGTTCTGAGGTTTTTTTGTAGCTGTGAACACGTGTCGATAGAGATTCCTGATGTAGTTAGTGAGTTTGGTTGTTTTAAACTATGTTTATATTTATTAGGCTCTGGTTTCGTGCTACGTGACCGAGCATAGAGCCGTCGTAAATGGGTTCCAACTGCCACTAATCTCCCACAACGATCATTCTTTCATGTAAGATTAACTTGGCAGGTGGCGTCATAATTTGCTAGTCTACGGATAAACTGTTAAAGATTATCACGGAGGAGGACTAATGGTTATGAAAGCGGTCGTTTTAACAAAATAGGCGTTTGTTTAGGGTACGATTAGCACTTCCTCCATACGATTCCAATCAAACAGAACAGCTTCTGGCCTTCTCTCAGAGACCCCACAGCCGTTTTCTGGTATTACTACTTCGGATTTTACTCCGGAGCATCTGAATGTGTAGGTCATTAAAATTCAATAGGGGTATTTTGATCAAAGTAGAATTGAAGCAAATACAAAGAAATTCCTTTGTGATTTTCATGTCTGGAGCAAAATGATCCAGTTTAAAGTAGGTTTATTAGAACAGACTGTGATTACATTGCACCTGATCCTGAGTATATCATCTGTCTGAAAGTCAGTACATTTGATTTGTTGTTTCTTGTTGGTAAAGAAGCTTCACTTTTTGTTCCATTCTTCTCAGGTGTGGACTTCAGCTACGAAGGCCAGAAGCCTCTGTTCAGAAACGTCGACTTCGGTATTGATATGGAGTCTCGAAGTAAGTCGCGTTCAAACCTTGTGCACCATTATTAAAATAAAGCACATGGTACACCAGCAACAGCTGTTATATTAATAAAAAAATCATTGACATGTATAATAATTTAGTGTAGATATGATTCATAGAAATAGAACAATCGTCGAATGAATAAAATGACATCGGGTGTTTGTTTTTTTTTCCCCCTCCCAGTTTGTATAGTTGGACCAAACGGGGTTGGAAAGAGTACACTCCTCCTCCTGCTGACGGGAAAGTTGATTCCTGTAAGTACGTCGCAATAAAATCTCATCCGATGCGATATTTTCCCGTCCAGGTTTTCTGTAAAATGGAGTTTCATTTCATTTCATTTCATGCTAGATACGTAACAAGTAGCGTCACACTGACGTATGTGACCAAATGCATAGCCCAGTGGTACCCTATATAGTAAAATATAAGAACTAGACCTGTATACAGTTCTCAAACTCACACAGACATAAATAAATGAGTCCCTGCCAGTGGTCAATGACGGCATGTCCATTGTTATGTTCTAGAGCAAAGGCGAGATGAGGATGAATCACCGCTTGGTAAGTAGAAACTCCTTATTGTTTCCATGGTGATCTCTAATAAACAGGCACTTGTACGGTGAATACTCGCAATAATGTAAGACTAATATTAAATGTGTGTAGTTTTCTGTAGGAAGTTTTTTGGAACGAGTCAGTACTTTGTAACAGTAAAGCAGTAACTCTTAAGTTTTCCATCACGGCAAAATCTTCATGGCGCAGGAATTCCTGCAGTTTCTCAGTACCGTTTGAGCATCATGTTAGTCTTATTGACTTCAGTAGAGAGAAAAAAAACAAGAGATTGCTCTGAGGGAATGACCGTTTATAGCTACTATAAAGCAAGTGATGACAGGAACCAGCTTATTTCGCGGACGGTACACAACATTTCAGCGTAACTAAATGGATCAGGAGTATCGTCGTACGTATAAAAAGATTTAAACAGTGTTCTATGACGTGCTGTTATAGGAAAACTAATAGTGACTCGCATCACAACTCTCTTGATGATTATTTTCCTTTAACAGTGCACCCTGTCGTGTTTTATTCCTTCCTGAATGAAATGGTTTTAAAACCGTCTTTTTTTCGGAAATGAATTGTACCTGCGTAGAAAGTGGGCTTCTTCAACCAGCAGTATGCTGATCAGCTGAACATGGAGGAGGCTCCTACAGAGTATCTGCAGAGGAATTTCAATCTGCCTTACCAGGACAGCAGGAAGTGTCTCGGCCGCTTCGGTCTAGAGAGCCACGCACACACTATCCAGATTTCTAAACTCTCTGGTGAGCACCTTGACGACTCTTCTGGCTTACAACCGTCTTTTTAAACCACTTATTTCGTTGACTGCTACGTTTTCTCACATTATTAGGTGGCCAGAAAGCAAGAGTAGTATTTGCTGAACTTTCTTGTCGCCAACCGGACGTCCTGATTTTGGTGAGTGGTTAACGGCAGCATGTCTGAGGACCTCGGTTAATTCTGGTGCAAGTATAATAAACTGTTCGCATTTCTTTTATTTCCCGTTTCATTTTTTAAGGACGAGCCCACCAACAACCTGGACATTGAGTCAATTGATGCTTTATCAGAAGCCATCAATGAATACAAAGGAGGTAGGTTGTGACAACAGACACTAAATAGATGCATTTGCGAATATATAATACTGTGAGATTCACTGGAAATGACATTCAGCTGTAACACTCTAAAGAAATTAACATGATTCACGTTGGCTCTTACTCATCAGACTTGTTTGTGGTTAAATCTGATCGAAAAATTACAAAATTTCCTCGTTTATTAATTTCATCTTTGGCGTAGCTGTACGATCAAACTCGTGTCTGCTCAAAGTACGTGTAAAAAATCAAGGCAAGCAATAATTATAGCAAGTGTAGTAGTGGCTTGTAAGTAATAATCGCAGTAGAAATATAAGGTCATAATTGCGCACTCAGGAACCTCGTACTAAAATGTGATTTTACTAAGAATAATGGGTGATTAATGTAAAAGAGGTTTGAACAGGATGCAGTGTTTTGGGCAGGCGAGATGATATTAACATTAGCACACTGAAATAATAGCATTTTTTGAGGTCATTACAACCCAAACAAACTTTTACTTCAAGCATTTTTATATGAAATAAGGATTTATTTGATGGGAACGTGCCTAATCAGTATTTATAAATGAAGCTGACCTATTTTCTTCATGACTTTGATCTTAAACAGCTTTTTAGCACATCACATTCGTCATCATCGATCTCGGACACAAACACGTTTTTAAGTGTCCAAATGTTTTTACAAATTTTTTTTTTCCACCTCCATTTCCTTCTTTCCTCCGATCTTGGATAACTGTAGTCTGCTTGAGTGCTTTTATTGCCTCCTGAATAAATTAAGCCGTGTTTCATGTCAATTAAATTTTAATTCGGAACACCTGCGCATTCATTCAGTTATCTAATCAGCCAATCCTGTTGCAGCAGCGCAATGCAAAACGTCGCGCTGATACGGGCCAAGCGCTTGTTATTGTTCACATCAAACATCAGCATGAAGAAGTATGTTCTCTATAACTTTGATTGTGGCATGGTTGTTGGCACCAGAAGGGCTGATTTGAGTATTGCAGAAACTGCTGGTCTTCACATAACAGTGTCTAGAGTTCACGCAGAGTGGTGCAAAAAACCATTGCGACAGTTCTGCGGACGCCGTGTTGATCAGAGAGGTCGGAGGAAAATGGCCAGATTGGTTCGAGCTTCCAGGAATGATATAGAAACTCACATAAGCACTGTTTACAGCTGTGGGGAACAGAAAAGCATTTCAGCATGCACAAAGCACCGACCTTGAGGTGGATGGGCTGCAGCAGCCGAAGGTTCCACTCCTGTCAGCCAAGAACAAGAGCGTTGCTCAATCAATGTGTTCTTTTTTTTTTTTGTTGTTATTTTTTCACACCATTCTGTGTGTGGCAGTTTCTGAAACCTTCAAACCAGCCCATCTGGCACCAACAACCATGCCTTGATAAAAACTTTTTCTTCATGGGGATGTTTGATGTAAACATTTCACAAAGCTCTTGATTGTATCTGCCTGATTTTTGCTTTGCGCTGCTGCCTCATGATTGGTTGGTTACATGATTGCATGAGTATGCTTTGTTAGTGTTCCTAATAAAGTGGAAACTGGAGTATTTCATATCTATAGGACATGTAAGTATAAGACCCCTGAGTGGGAGCTTGGGTCGATTCTTCAGCTGGGCTCAAATCACCAGATATGTACATCACTTATGGCTTGTCTTTTCTAGCTGTGATCATTGTGAGCCACGACGCCCGCTTGATTACGGAGACCCAGTGCCATCTGTGGGTGGTGGAAGACAAGTCGATAAACCAGATTGATGGAGACTTCGAAGACTACAAGAGAGAAGTGCTGGAGGCTCTCGGAGAGACGCTGGTTAACAAGCAGAAAGAGTGAACGTTCACCAAGGGGATGCGATGTGCTTCGTTTTCAGTGCCGTAATTTACTCGCAAAAACCCTGGTGCGTCAGTCTCGTAACCTACAACGAAAGATCATCATTACCACCTCAGTATCATGCAGACTGACGCAGTGTGACTGGTTTATGGACTTTTTTTAACCTACCCAATTTCTATAAGCGGTGCGCAGGCTGACCTGAAAGTGTGGTGATTTAATATCCTGGTTTCGCGCGATTGTCAGCTTTTTCAGGAAGTACAGCTTGAGCTTCACCAGCGCTTAATCTACATGGTGTTTTTCTAAATGACCTGCGGTACGGCTGCACGATATGGATAGAAATAGCAGGTTGCCATTATGATAAGATTTGCCGTGTATTAGTTTGACACTTTTTCCCTACATCAGAAATCCTTCAAAAGTTTATCTGGAACCAGAATACTCCCAGTACACCATTCAGTCTTTGGGTTTTTGCAGTATTAGCACTCAATACTGCAAAGCCCAATATTATAATAAACATTATAAATATTGTGCAGCCTTAATCTGCAGTGTGGCCATACCGGTCTGATTTGTATGTAGAAAACAAATTAGTGCAAAAAATCAAAAAAAGCAATTAAATGCATCCGAGTATTGACAAGGAATACAAAAATAAACACATTTTGCAGCAGACATTTGTACTTTGTGTCTTTATTTTGGAGGAATTTACAAAATATTACCAATTTACAGGTGAAGATGGTCCAAATTACATATTTTGATGTGTGATGTGGCCAGCTCTTTCTGCTTTTCTTCTCAATCATGTCCTTCTCAAATTTACTACTAGAATTTTAGTATTATTGTTGTGGTTGTGGATTTGATCACGTATTAAATATCAGAATGTAAAGGAACGACTAGTTATGGTACTTTAATAGTCTCAAAACATGTCTCAATTCCACATCACGGTTTAATTTATATATTACTGCTAGGGCCTGGTTCCTCAACATATTATATATCCGTACTCGGTCCATGACTGGGTTAAATCTGTGCCCAAACAAACCTACCCAGCATGTAATATTGACAACATCTCTACTTTAGGTAAGGTTTGTAGATCTTCTTCACTCGGGCCAGCTCCCGTTCATCTGGCTCTATGTCACCATACCACGCATACCAAGGTTCACCATGAGTGTAAGCAGGTGGCACAGGTGTACGTCCCACTGCACCATGGGAATTTGAGAAGTCCTCTCCAGAATAGTCTACAAAAGGTAACTGGGTGGGAATCAAGCCTGAAAGAAAGAAACGATCTTTTACATGCCACTTTAATGCAAATACTATCGTGTCAGACGTCACGGTGTCTCACCATGGTCTCTTGCCGTTTCAATTGCCTTGTTAAGTAGTTTCTGTTGCTTCATGCATACACCTGAAGAGAAGAAAAACAGCTCAGATGATGGCTCTAAATGTAATATGCTATAAAGTTGAGATTATAAGAGGAAAAATGTGTGGGATTACCAGTCCGAGTAGGGTCGTACAACATTCCTGTATGGGGGCTTATAAACTGCTGCAACAGGTTAACGTTCTACAAAGGCAAAGATTCGATTTTAATCCATTTTCCGGAGCATGTTTACAATCTTAAAAAGGCAAATCACACTACGCGTATATACAAACCTGGTGATGGATGATTATATTTGGATCACGGCAAATCGGACAAGGGTTCCCACATATCTTCTCTCCTCGCTGGTGCAACATAAAAAGAAAAAGGTCTGATAAGAATACGAACGCCTCACTGAATCCCCCGATAACGAAGAACAAAGAGAATTTTGCCTGTGGATCATCTGATACTTTTGCAGCCAATTCCCTTAAAGAAAACAAAATCGCCCTAATGACTTGTATATTAATCAACATGTGTTCTTCAGTTGTGTCCAACATGTACGGGACTCTTTTAATATGCACTTCTTTCCTTGAGGTGATGGTTTTACTTTAGTTGAGAGTTTTCTACGTTACCCACAATGCTGTTTCACTACCTGCTGATGCTAGTTTCTCCTGGAAATAATAAAAATACAGAACCTACCAACAGCTTATCACCGGAATAACATGGAACATCGGGGAAATTTTTAACATATTTAAGGTGTTTTAGTGTGGAGTTTTCCTTTAATGCCAGGATCAGACTACACAATATTTTTGACTTTCGCAACGGTCACTAGGTCAGATCAGGCAATCATAGTGCCATAAATCCTTGCCATGTCTTGGTCGAACACTACAAGTCCAATCATCATTCACGTCCTTTATGCATCGTCAAGGAGAAGGGTCAAGATTTTTAACTCCGTGCAATATTTAACCCTGTGCAAAATAGTAGCGCTCGTAGTAGTACTGTATTGTGTGTAGTCTGTAGTATGTGCTATGTTTTGTCTAGTATGTCCTTGAGCCAGGAGAAACGCAATTTCGTTCTACTATGCAGTCTTGAATTGTATGGTCTGAATGACAAAGTTCACTTTGACTTTGACTTGACTTTGATTTCAGCATGATTGTATAGGCTGTGTACTCAAGAACCTTATTCTGTTTCTGTAAAAGTTATGATAAAAATGGGAACAACATACGCACGAATAATATTTGGGGTGATTGAAATATATTTAAATTGCAGTGACTTGGGGCAGCATGGTGGTGCAGTGGTTAGCATGAAGGTTAGTAGCAAGAAGGTTCTGGGGCCTTTCTGTGTGGAGTTTGCATGTTCTCCTTGTGTCAGGTGGGTTTCCTCTGGGTGCGCCAATTTCCACCCAAACACCTGCAGATTAGGTCAACTGGCTACTCAAGATAGCAAATAGGCGTGAGTGTGAATGGCTGTTTCTCTCTCTGCATTAGCCCTGCAATAGATTGGTGACCTGCCCAGAGTGTACCCTGCCTCTTGCCCAAAGTCAACTGGGATTGGCTCCAGCTTCCCTGCGACTCTGATGGATAAGCGGTATAGAGGATGGATGGATGCAGCACCTGGTCACCCACTTTGACTATCACCATGTTAAAAAGCATGCATTAAGACATATTAGCCGCACACCAGGTGCTAACGGTTGTCTTTAAGCTACCCTTTTTATTACTGTCAACCTAGTAACTGTTGATATAGCATTGGGTCATTCAAGATCAGTGTTGAATTTTAGTCCCAAAATGAATCTGAAATTATGAAAAACAAGCAAAGCAGAAATACGAGAGCTGTTTATAATATGTATTGCTTTAAACTCAGTGTAGCCTCATATTCCTGTTCTTGGCTGACAAGCATGGAACCTGATGTGGCTTTCTACTATTGTAGTCACAACAATTAATGTGTTGTGCTTTGAGATGCTTTTCTGCTCAGCTCAGTTGTAAAGAGTGGTTATTTGACTTATAGTAGCCTTCCTGTCAGATTGAACCAGTTTTCCTCAGACCGCTCTCATCTCATCACCCACAGAACTGCAGCTCACCAGATGTTGTTTGTTTTACACACCAGTCTCTGTAAACTCCATAGACTTTTTGTTCCCAGAATAACAATCATTTCTGAATTACTCAAGCCAGTCGGTCTGCCACCAACAATCATGCCACGGTTAAAGTTGCTGAGGTCAATTTGTTCCCCATTCTTATGTTTAATGTGAACATTAGCTGAAGCACTTGATCTGTACCTGTATAATTTTATGCATTGTGCTGTGCCCTTGCTTTGATTATATACTTACTCTATTTAAAAAATAACAAGTAGGGCCCTGTGTAAAATGCTGCCTAATCAGGACACTGAGTTTTGGCCTTGGTATGTACATCAGATCAGTACATGGTATCTTAGCACTCATTAGCTCATAGGCCACTCTGACCTCCGGAATGTCATCCCATCTGTGGAACAAAAATATTTCAATAAAATCACATTGTAACCAGAAATGGGGAACTAGAAGGACTATATTCATCTATGACTACTCTATTATTCAAAACGTAATAATATCATAGTGGTACATACCTGACTAATTGATTTACATGAATAACAGAGTAGCATCATGACCTTAGGAAAATAAGGTTGTTCCTGGGTTAAGAATGGAAGGCTAAAAGAAACATATAATACTAAGCTCACAACATTTTAATTAATATGATGATTGTTGAATAACACGCTTAATTGTTCATTTCTCCAGACTCAATCTTTCTCCAGAATCTCAATCTGTGCTTAATTGTTTTTCGTAGGCTTGTATAACTTTATAGTCTCACCAGGGAGAAGCCAAGAAATCAGCATGAACTCTGAACAAAATGTCAAAACCACAGTAAGGCAATCAGACATTCACTGGTTCGAAGGCATTGTTGGTAAAGGACCAGGGCTGGATCACTGTTTCATTCAGATTATATAAGCAATACATTGAGTGTGATATCCAGGCTCGTGACAGGACTGATGGATGAGCTATGGAGAAGAATGAACCAGTGAACATCTCAGATTGTTTTTAAATTTCAAATGCTTGGGTCAGAGACTTTGGATTCTTCTGTTGCAGTCCATTGACAAAAACAACAATCTGTGGTTTGGATTTCTACAGACATTTTGCCTTACTGACTTTAATGTGTTTCTTGATGTATTTGGGTCCTCAGCGTAGTGAAATATAAATTGTCTCACAGAGGCCTCCTGTTTTACTAGCTTTCCACACCCACCTCAGGCTCCTATGTGTTATCGCCGCCGAGTTCAGCAACAAAAATCTTACAACGAGCAAAGTAAAAAGGAACTGTCAGTTTAATCAGATTTCCAGAGGTAACACCTATTTATTGCAACTTATTATCAGAACAGATGCTCTTTTATAACCTAGAAGATTTTAAATGTTTGTGCTATTTCAGCACTTCTCTTTTATCTCTCACACATGCACCTTCTGCTGCAAATAAATTAAAGTTAGATTCAAAACCCCAGAGTCAGGGGGTTTATTTTTATCTCTGGAGAGAGCCTAGTAAGAAGGATCAATTCTAATTGTGAGAACCAAATAGTTTCTAAGAGTACTCTGAGAAAAAAAATGATGTTTGATTATTTGGAAATATCAGCAAGCCCATATTCTGATTTCTAATAAATAATGACAAAAGACATTTGTGGTGAAAACCTTATCAAAGGTTGACAACATTAGGTTACAGCAAATTGCTGGGAGTAGAAGAGCCACTTTTGCTAGATTGCTGAGTCTGAGTGTGTTGTAAGAGGCACTTCAGATCTCGGTCATGTATTTGTGCAATGGCGTCTCATTTCTCCATTTGTACCCAGACGTCATCAGTAAAGGTCAACTGGGATTTAATGAGAGGAAGTGACACAACAGGTTGTAGGGGGAAAAAGAATGGGGAGAAATGACCAGCCTTCCTGTCATCCATATTTCCTGTATTTGTTCTCACCTCTCCTATTTTAGCCTGAGTATAGAAGTATCCCATCTCCATAGTATTTAACTGAACATTGATGCACAAACACACTCTGCTTCCTTTCTCTGATTTACATCCATGTTTGTGTGTCCTTACAACACACTTTGAACTTTTCCCGTAAGTGAGGAACCTTGCGGTTACAGACAGTAAATTACTCTATTATATTTTTCTGTTCTATGATCCAGGTTCAGTCCTGACCTCGGGCTACAGTCTGTGCAGAGTTTTGCATGTTCCCTTCGTGTTTGTCTGAGTTTCCTCCAGGTTCTTTGGTTTTCTACCGCCAACAAAAACATGCCAGTAGGTGGATTGGCAACTCTAACGGTGCCCCCCCGCTAGGTTCAACGGGCCCGAACCACCGCGGGGAGAGATTGTTCACCCCCCCCCCCCCCACTCCCCTGCTGGTCTGCACTCACCCTGCGCTAAATGATCCGCTCCAGGGGCACTTACGTCATTCACGATGCAACTTTTTGTACTGAAGAAAAGCGCTCTCACTTTGCATTATACGGAGTGAGATCACAGTCTTTTATATGAGAACGCTGATACGAGCTTACACTGAGCAATAAAGACAGTACAAACACGCAGATTCAAAGAAATTGAGCAAAAAAACGCAACGCAGAGAGCACAGAAAATATGCTGCATCTTTGAAACGCAGCACACTGGAGATGACTGAGAAGCGCACAGGAAACAGTGAAGTGGAGTGCAGGGCAGCGAGAAGTGAGGGCACTTAGCTCAGGTGTACTGCGTTTCAAAGGCGCAGTGTATTTTCAGTGTTGACGCTGTCGTCGCCCTCTGTGATCATTTAGCACAGTGTGAGAGCAGACCAGGGGGGCAATCGCTCCCTGGGCGGTTCGGGCCAGTTGAACCTAGTGTGTGAGTGCACCCTAAAATTACCCCTAGGTTTGAAGTGTGTGAATTTGTGTGTAGGTGTGGTGCTCTGCATTGGACCGATGTCCCACCCAGGGTGTATTTCCTCATGCTCACTGTTCCCAAGATCTACTAGACCCTTGACCAGGATTTGGTGCTTACTAAAGATGAATTGCTTAAATGAATATTTACTGTGTATTCCTAATGATATTGTAAGTTAGCCTTTTCCACTCCTTTGTATTCTGAGTGACAGATCGTGACTAGTGAGTAGCACCTCTGAATACTAGCATTTCCTTAGATATGGTTCTGCCTCATTTGTAAATTACTTTGAACACAAGCAGATGTTCTTTGTTTTTCCAAGTGAGCAAATCTAGTGTTATGTGTGGCCCAAACCTACAGCAACAGTACCCTGATTGACCATTGTGTGATCACAACTCTTTTTTAAAATTTGGCTCCTTTGAATTTTCTGTATTTCATTAGCATAACAAGACACAGATCTCCAGATGGCCTTGCATTAATGGCTTTGTGCAAATGAAGAGCAGTTGCCCGAGAGCTCATGTTAACAATGGACAGAATGCTCAGGGGTTGCTGCTAAACAAAACAGAGACAGCAATAACAACAAAAGGCTTCTGGATGGTTTAGATCAGCACTGGCGGGAGGCGTCCAGCGTGATTAGTCAACCTGGACAAAGCCCACCTGATTCACATCCTGCTTTTGGGAACATAACAACCCAAAACTGATACTTTGTCACAAGCAAACAGCATTGTTGGATGTGCTCTAAGAGCTGCTTCAGCACAGTAGTGCTTATTTAAGTGGTGAGTGGTGGCTCTCAGCTATCAGCTATTACCACGTCTGGAAAGACAGAGCTGTGTTTTTGGGGATTAAAAACAGGAATACTTGAGAGCTGGCTCTCTTGGGTTCTAAAGTGCTCTCTGTGAAGCTAGTAAAGGGTATTGCTAGTGGAAAGATCCTGTGAGAAAAGCACTGTGAGGCCACAATTCATTTGAACAATGCTGGAAGGTTTGATTATGCCTCTGCATATGTGCAGAATGAACAGCTCCATGGTTTTGAAGGCAACTTTGGGAATTTGAGGCAGCACAGTGAGACACAAATCACAATTAGGATTATATGCTCAGTCAAACTTACTGTAAGCCTCACACATACTTTTTTCCCACCATTGTATCCTTTGGTCATTAGACATCAAGCGTTAACTTTTTCTACTCAAACACATAATTGTTTGATACGGATTCCCACGGTTCCCTCTCAAAACTCTGTCATTTCCTATGATAAAGACGTACAAGAAGTACGTGTCATGAAAACTGGAAGACTCTTTTTCCATTCAAATGGGTGGTATTGTTTATTTCTTGTGTGGCACAGTGGCACACTGCAGAGTAGCACTGCCGCTTCACAGATCCACGATCCCTGGTTATATCCTGAGCCTGGAGTTTCACATGTTCACACCCTTGTGCACATGGGTTTCCCCCCAAAAAAATTCCAGAAGGTGGTTTGGCGACTCTAAAAATATTTGCAGCTATGGTGTGAATGACGGTGTAAATGTGTGTGCGTGATGCCCTGCAATGGACTGGCGTCACTTCCTGGGTTCCCAGTATAGACTTCAAGTGCACAGTGACCCTGACCAGGATACAGGTTACTGAAAATGAATGAATGTGTATTTCTTGCATAAAAAGGTGTAAGTTCTTGGGCAATTCTTGATCTCGTGATACACCAAATCACAGGGCTTAATGCTCAGATCACAAGAGTCCTTCAACGCCTTATTCACTGTTGACACTTTTCCTGAGAAGTTATCGGACTGTCCGGTACACGTCACTTCTTTGACAGAGACCCATCATTTAAAGCCAAACTGATTTAGTTACTGCTTATGCTGGACCTCTCAGTGACCTTTGACATCCAGATAAACCACCTGTTTCTCCAATCATATTACATCTGTTACTAGATACTACCAATTTCTTCATCATAGCATTGAGATCTTGACCGTTCCTTACTGTCAGAAGCTGTTTAAAATGTTCATACAATCTTTTGCAATTTCCAAACTACTGTTTTACTTGCTGACCACCCCTCACTATATCTCCCTTACAGAGCATTCAGAATACTGCTGTTCACCTGATGATTCATGACCTTGAAGAACCAAAAACCAAATCTACCCTTGTTCTTGCATTTCAGTGCTCAAAGGGCTCTGTAGCACATTAGCTGCCAACGTTGATTCAGAACTTGCATGGCATGGCAAATCATCTCAACAGTGCCTTGAATGTCCTTCTCTTAGATCGAATATGCTTTTTAAGACAGGATCCCACTACTTTAGTGTCCTACTTCCTCAGTGGTGGACTAATCTTCCTCTTCCATTTCAAATGGCCGATTGTAACCAATCTTTCAACAAAAGCCTGGGAAAAAAAACACTCCTTTGTATTTCTCTGTATTGGCATTTATCACTTATGCTTTCCATTCTGGCACTACAAACCAGCATGAGTCTCAGGTTATGAAACCTTCACATTCACAAAAAACACATTCTTCAAGTACTTTACATCTTTGTAGCTTTTATATGTGTTTATTTTTTGCAAGCTGCCTTTGATAAAATCGTCTGCCAAATGATAAGTGTAAATATGAAAAATTCAACTTGGCTCTTTGTATAGTTAAGGTATTTTGCTTACCAAAGAGGTCCTACTTAGAATTCTGTCTGGCTGAGAAGTTCTCTGTTTCAAGGTTCCTTCATAGTACCTTTAAACCTTTCAGACGAACACAGAATTTCTTTCAAAATGTCAGATTTATTGTTATGAATGTTTTAAAAAGAATTAAAATTAAATTTATTTGGGGTTAGATTTTCTAGGCTCAGAGTCTAAGGTTTATTTCTGTGTTGGTTTCTCCTAGTAACCACTGTGCGTTTCCATTTCCATTATCATTTTATTCTCATTATCATTTTATGCTCAGTGTACTCTATGAATTCATTATGTTATTTCTTTTCATATGTATAAAGACAAAAACATTTCTTAGTTTGATTGACCTCAATGTGCGCTCAGTAATGTCTCAGGAATGTCTCAGTGATGAAATTGATGTTATAGTATCTTGATCTTCTTTTCCCTCCTCCATAACATTTTCCTCATCCCATTCAACCACTTCTGTCTGGTCAATGCCCTGATACTCATCACTACTTTGGTTCATGTCACTACCCTGGCCACTTTCACTGCCTCTGTTCCTTATTTTCCTGGACTCCACAACTGCCCTGATCTCCCTTGTAACTTCCATCTATCCACCCATTACTTTATACATCAGGGTCGCAGGGAAGCTGGAGCCAATCCCAGCATCTTTGGGCAAGAGGCGGGGTACACCCTGGGCAGGTCGCCAGTCCACCACAGGGCCAACACAGACAAACAACCACACACCCTCGCATTCATACCTATGGGCAATTTAGAGTAGCCAGTTGAACTAATCTGCATGTCTTTGGACTGTGGGAGGAAACCAGAGCACCCGGAGGAAACCCACACATGCACAGGGAGACTTTAAAGAAATTATTCCTGCAAAAAATATTTGACTCTAGTTTCCAATTACCCCAAATGTAAGCTAAAATGTGTTTAGGGGCCAGACTGTTCTTTTTTTTTGTTGCACAGTTTGTAAAGGAGCTACAAGGTTAACATTCCTAACAAGTGATGGACATCTGTCTCACCTAAAATCTTTTCCTCAAAGACATGTATAAATCTTCATGTACTCACGTTTATGCAACGTTGTTCAACTGTTTAATCTGATAAACAATTTTGTAAAATATCAGGGAGAATATGTATTTACGCAGTTGAGTTTGTTAATCGTCATTCATACCAATATCTGCAAACCTTGCAACATTTTTGGCTTTTGACTTAGACAAGGAATGACTCCAAACTGTAAAGTCAGTCTGGTTTCCAGGATGGCCGCCCGCACAATGTTATAACCTTGAGCTGCACTATAAAGTGTTGCTCATTTTTCTAGATTAAGTCATACTGTGTCATAAAACACATCAGCAAGTGTGTGTGGGTGACATTACTGGAAGAACTGAATGTGGTCTGAGTTTCTGGGGCAAATATTTACAGAATAGGTTTTAGTTAAGATAGAATTTTAGTATTAGTTATCTACATTAAACTTACAGCTCCACTGCTAAAGTAAATAAGCAAAGTCAGAGGGAGAACATGGCATGACTGCTGGGATACACTTCAGTAAAAAACAAATGTTTAATTAGATTTCTTGCAAAAATGCTATGTTGGGAGTTAAATAGTCAATTATTTTACTTGTTTTCACCACTTACTTATATGCTACAGGTTGGGTGCATTGTGTAGCCTTGAGAAATGAAAACTTAAATATTCACTGAAATAACATATTGGCCTTCTGATGGTAAGAACTGGAAATAGTTACTCAGTAACAGTGCACTGTCTCCCTCTGCTGCTGAAGTTCGAACTATGTTTCACTATCATGTTATGTTTCTATAGCAACCTGGTTGGCCATCATCTGTTTTGCAGTTTCACTAGAATGAGTACATTAATATTAACCTTCATGTTACAGCTGGAACTACCTGTGTTGTTATGCAAAAATAATGCACATCTGACCACATTCATCTGCACTGTGGTATAACAAAAAAAAATTTGACAAGTAAACAAATTATAAAGTCAGTGTGTTTGTTGCGCCATTAACATAGAAGCATAGAAAGTGCATAAATAATGTATTTTTTATAGGTTAGGTAGAGGATATTGTGGTTCCTAAAGCAACATACACTCACTGAGCACTTTATTAGAAACACTTGTATACCTACTCATTCATTGAATATCTAATCATCCAAGTTCAAGTTCAAGTGGCTTTTATTTTCATTTCAACCATATACAGGTGGTACAGTGTATAGTGAAACAAGACAAAGTTTCTACAGGACCTAGGTGCTACATATAAGACAACACAGAAGTACAAACGTGACGTGTGCAACAGAAGACAACATAAAGTGCAAGTGTGCAAACATGTGCAAACATGGCAGAAACAACATAAAGTGCAAAGCGTGCAAATGTGCAAACATTGCAAACAGTACAGATATAACGAGACAAGACAAAAACCGTGCCACGAGTCAGCTTATCTAATGTACAAATGTGCAAAATAGTCAATAGTCCCTCTGTAGAAGGTGGTGAGGATGGGTGGTGGGATGGAGGATGGGTTTCTTTCCTCAGCCTTCGGAGGAAGTAGAGATGCTGCTGGGCTTTCTTGACGATGGAGCTGGTGTTGAGGTACCAGGAGAGGTTCTCCGCCAGGTGAACACCAAGGAATTTGATGCTCTAGACGATCTCCACGGATGATCCATTGATGTTGAGTGGAGAGTGGTCGCACCGTGCTCTTCTGAAGTCAACAATCATCTCTTTGGTTTTGTCCACGTTCAGAAGCAGGTTGTTGACTTTGCACCAGTCCGTTAACTGCTGCACCTCCTCTCTGTATGCTGACTCGTCATTCTTGCTGATGAGACCACCATAGTTGTGTCATCGGCGAACTTGACGATATGGTTCGAGCTGTGCATTGCTGCACAGTCGTGAGTCAGCAGAGTGAAAGACATGTATCAAACCCTGGGGGGCCCCAGTGCTCAGTGTGGTGGTGCTGGAGATACTGTTCCCAATCCGGACTGACTGAGGTCTCTCAGTCAGAAAGTCAAGGATCCAGTTGCAGAGGGAGGTGTTCAGGCCCAGCAGGCTCAGCTTCCCAGTCAGGTGCTGAGGAATGATTTGTGTTGAATGCTGAACTCAAGTCTATGAACAGAATTCATACATAGGTGTCCTTGTTGTCCAGGTAGGTGAGGGCCAGATGTAAGGTGGTTAAAGTGCTGCAAATAAATGATTAAAATAAATATCTTTGGTATAATAAAGATATTTGTATAATATATATATATAAAAAAAATAAAACCAATTGAATAATCAAGGAAAGATTATTTACAGTATTTAACAACCTAAAAACAATCAAATCAAAAAGTAATTATCAAACAAATATAAAAAATAATAGGTAGTTGCCGCCCTAAATAAGAATGTTATAATACATTCACATGTGCTCACAACATTACACCAGTCTCACATCACCACTCTATTCTCGAGTGAAATCATAGCTAATCTTACAATCACTAATTCATTATCATGGCCTCTAGTGAAAAATGTGTTCACTGGGTGAATTTCACCATTGTTTAGTCTTTAAAGCAGAAAAGGCGAACAACATCATAGTACAGTGCAAGATCTGCCTTCCAGCTGAGAAAATGCTGTGATCATCCAAACTAGATTTGGTGTTGAGGTAATCCAAAAGTAATGGAAAGTAATCAATTACATTACTTTAATTTTGCAGTAATTCGATTAAGTTTCTGACTACATTTTTTAGCAGGTAATTAGTGATAGTATTGGAATGCATTTTTAAAGTAACCCTCCCGACCCTGCATATGAATGTGGGCCTTGAGGCTTTGAGATAACAGTGAACTGAACATTTAACAAAAAGTTCATGGTGCATGCGTGAGTGTGATTAGATGCACCTACGTGTAATTAGAAGTCAGGTGACTCAGAACGCCTGAGTCGGGTGTTCTGACCATGTTGTCTGTGTGTGGATGCTCCTGGGAAATGGAGTTTGAAGCAGAATGTGCAGGTGCAGGCATGACTCTGGTGAGTGTATTATTTCTATTTTAGTGTTTTTAATTGCTGGCATTAGTTGTATTTTTGCTTTATTTTATTAGGTTTGCTAATTTTTCCATGGTTTACTGTTATATATTAAATTACTGTATTTGTAGCATGAATTATGTCTTTTTATTAATGATATTTAGTATTGTGGTTTACTGTAGTAGTACTGTAGTTTACTCTGTTTGAGATTGCTGCGTTGGGTTATTTGAATAGCTTTGAAGCTTTTTTTAACTTCTGTATCAAGAAGTTTTTTCTTGTTATTTCTTATTCTTTCTCAAAGTAAGATGAGTGAGATTTCTGGCGAGTTGTTTTTTTTAAGAAGTTGGTCCATTCATTTTTTTATGTATACTTCAAAAAGGCTATAAGGCAGATAAGAGGACTCAAATGAACCCAAGAATATGGACAATGTGTTACTAAATTGCGCTGCAAGTTTCCACAAGTCAAATAATGTTGAATGCAGCTAGTAGGTAAAGAGGAGTTACTATTGGTTTAAGCTCCAGAAGTTAAAAATGATGATTGCTCAATGCTTTTGTGTGTTTACATGCATTTATCTGTGGTTAACAGTCTTTGAGGCATATAGAAATAGTAACAGATATATTCTTTGTCAACCTGAGAGTATTTGATAGTGCCATTTTGCCTTTTAGTCACTGTTAACTGTCTATCAATGTCTGACTCATAGAGCCATGTTATCTTAACCTCCTCTTCACCTACTTCAGCACAATAATTATTAGTTAACAGTCTCTGAGGTAAATAACTCTACTTGCATATTGTATAGAGTTGTGATTTGGGAGGCTTTAGCAGAAATTGCACTTCCTTTAAAGAAATGCTGTCCTTCAGCTCTTGTTTAGGGCCAGAAACATTTTTGTGTGTTTAAAAGTGGCAGGTTTTTAATTGTAATTTTTAATTTTTAATTTTAATTAGCCAGTTTAGTGATAAACTGCATAAGAATTATAGACTGCACTACATGACTGAGTTGTAATCAGGAGTAAAGCTGGGATTTAAATGTTGGGGAGCCCTACATCTTCCATTCCAACATTGTGGGAACAGTAAAGTTAACTGATGTGTATTTTATGGATGCCCTCACATTGATATTATGGAAATATAATAACAATAAACTGTAAATACCTTATCTGTTCTGTCAAAAGTGCTTGATCAAAAGTTCACTTGAACTAAAAAAAGTCACTTGAACTTGATATCATGTATGCACACAGGCAACAGATGTAAAAGCAAAGGGAGTTTTTATTGACAGCAGGCAAAGTCCAATACTTGAGGCAAAAGGCAGAGTCAAACACAGACAGTGGTCACAATAACTTGGCAAACAGGTATAACACAGGCTGTGGCAAAAGGCAAGGTCAATGTCCTAAATTATAATCCAAACACCAGGTATGAACAAAAGGCTTGGTATTAACTGTGAACACAGATCAAAACTTTGCAATAACTAAGGAAACAAAGGAACTTAAATAACTTGGGTGTGATTGCAACTGTTTGCAGGGGCATACAATTACTAACCAGGAAACTGTGAACGGGGAATTGCAGAGAAGTACTGGGAGTTGCAGTCCTCACCAGCCATGTTTGAAGGCTGCTGAGATCTTAAACCCTAAAGGTCTAAAAACCTTAAAGACTGCAGAGTCTGTAGAGTGTTGAGACTGGGAAGCAGGTGGCAGAGGTGATGTGACACTTGATTTAAGTAAAAAAACAGTTGGATGACCTACACTGAAACAGTATTCAGTATTCTTTATTCAAATTTTCTGAACAACAAAGAAAAAATGTGCAACAAAATAAATAATCGGAATAAACCTTTTTTTTGTTTTAATGATTGTACATATACACAGAACTTAGCAGTTACCTTGATTGCAGAAATACAATTTACAAATCTGAAGTGAAAGCATTCCACTGTAAAGCATTGAAAATCTGAATTATTACATTTTTAATATTACTTACCTTATGTATTATTACTATTATTATTAATCTTTATTATTATTATTTACCATTAACATTATGCCATGTTGTGATTTACATTTACATCAGCTAATAGTACCACACAGCTCCACTTGCTGTTCATATAAACCAAAGATGCAAGAGTTCTATTCCTTTTGCATAGGGAATTGTGAAAGAGGCAGAAGGCCAGTGAGCAGTTAGCCTGGTCATGAAGCAGCAGTACATGACTAATAATCCCATAATGTTATTGCCATCCTATGAACTGAACTCACTACCTACTTGGAGTCAATTAAATGGCTTCACCTAAAAAAAGATCTTTTGGGAAAACAGTTATTTTCCTTTCTTCTATTTTATCTCAAGCCAAATCGATCTTCTGGCTTTTGTCTCTTTCGTCTTCTTAGCTCCGTGACTGCAGCATAAATTCTGTAAAAAAAAGGTTTTATGGTATCACGCTTCTTACTCTCCTGGGTTTAAAAGCATTTATTTCAGGACACAAAAGCACAGCTCTAGTGCATTAAAGTAGAGCTTTTAATTTTACATGGACTGTTTTGTGGCACTAGCATCTGTAGGCCTTGTAATTGAGTCACTCAGGTACATTGCATTTAATTAAACAGTTTAACCAAGCACTCACCCAATCCAGCTGCAACACTAGGCTTTCAAGGTTTTTCACTGAAAACAGTCACAAAAAAGTGAATCATTTCCCCCATAAATGAACAATTGATTATTATCCATCCATCCATCCATCCATCCATCCATCCATCCATCCATCCATCCATCCATCCATCCATCCATCCATCCAT
>JAQMYM010000007.1:15586640-15600312 GCA_030014255.1 Parauchenoglanis ngamensis
GCCCAGGGTGTACCCCGCCTCTCGCCCGAAGATTCTGGGATTGGCTCCAGCTTCCCCGCGACCCAGACGGATAAAGCACTATAGATAATGGATGGATGGATTATCCTTTCACATTTGACATTGACATTTTGGGTTTGAGCACACAAGACATGTATACAGTGTTTAAAATTCCAGCACCCAATGTAAAACGCCTTCCCCTGTGCTGGGGGTGATAAATTTACCCACCTGTTGAGTATAATTGTGTAGCGTCAGCACAGACGCAAAAACTAATATTATATTTTGGAATTATATTCATTTGTGGAATGATTGTGAGCCTAGGGTTAGCCTCAGCCTCTTCAGACTGAATGGACACAGATTCTCACAGACACTCTCCAAAATCTTGGAGAGGAATGGGATGTCCAACAAGCTCATATATAGGTGTGATGGTCAGGTGTCCACATATTTCTCTCCATATAGTGTAGCAGTAGTATTATTGGTAGTATTATCATTAGTAGAGGTATATGAAGCAGGGCTTACTATTCGGACGAGCCAGTGGAGGGTGGAGGCTGCAGATGAGTAGTGGGTGGAGTAGTGGCAGGGCGGGGCCTCGTCGTCCCACGCTTCGTAGCGCTCGGCATAAAACACGGCACGCTTTGGGTTCAGAGCTCCGATCGGCTGCAACAGGATTTAAAGTCAGAGAAATCATATAATATTAGTTACATCCCAACACCATGTACTTTTATTAATGCACTTATACGAATGATATATTTGGATTTTCACACATTGCGAATTTGCATTTCATAAAATGCTTAGTGTTATACTGATCAATTATAACATCTTACCGTACATCATTTACACACTACTGATAACTAATCATGTATTAAACATTATATTAATGTCTAACTCGTACTTTATTAACATTCCTTCATATCCATTTTCATAACTTAATTTGGTTTGACTACTCATAAAACTCATGAATAAGGATCCTTATAGGCCATGGACTAACCATCTGCAGCATGAAAAGTATTTTCTGAGGTTTGAACCACAAATTCGACAATATTTTTGCGCATTCTTCATGATAAAACGGACCAAGTATGAATAAGGTTTTTTTTTTTTATATGAATTACTGTTTCTTTATTAATAGTACAAAAATGTTTTCATATTCAATTATTTGGTAATGAATAATGTATTTAATATTGGAATGAATTATTAACAGTATTCATAATAAAACATATGAACATTCGCTCTTAATGGTTTATAAAGTCGCATGTTACATTGTCCTTTTCTAGAAATGTGGAAGGTTTTGGTGATACTGAAAGCACAATGGCAGAAAATATGTAACGTGATGATTATGAGGACGATGATGATTATTATTACTACTAATAATAATAACAATAATAATAGTGTCTATTTATGTATTTGTTTGTTTTCCAGTTAAAATATTCCCCAGAGAAGTGTACTGGGAGGAACCACTCTGCAAACATCCCTCCTGCTCCAGGTTTGACCTTTAAAATCTCATTTTGACATTAAACCCAAACAAAATTTTATATCCGAGCTCTTACACTGATAAACCGTGTCTTTCTCAGCGTGCACACATTCTGTGCATAGAACAGACGGAAAACCATCTCATAAAAGCTCATGCGGACATTTCATCTGCTATAATGCTGTGCCAAGGGTGGATAGAGTGCATGAGAAGTGTGTGTGTGTGTGTGTGTGTGTGTGTGTGTGTGTACATGCAGCATAGTCCTGAATGTTTGATGGGCGAGACTTTGCAGAGCTCCATTAGCTGCTGTGCTGGCTTCAGCGCTGTGCCCTGTCTGTCACACCCTATTACGCTCTCCGTCCTCAAACCTCAAATATTATCTGCGGATATGGTTTGTGTACGCCGCGCAAACCTATGATTTGGACGTAAGTTTTAAACATGGTTTGTGCCAGAAACAGTATGCACTTGTACACACACATCTGAGTGTGTGTTGTAGCAATCTGAAAGGCTCCTGTTGAAGGTTGAGGGTAATCTGGCCTGCCTTGACCTCGTCTGACCCGATTTACGCCACGTACATCCGCACACACACACACACACACACACACACACACACACACACCGGCGCTGGCTTTCCTCTGCAGTTAAGCCCCTATACACACTCCTGCACAATGTCCAGAGTAAACCTCCACACTGGCATTTATTCAGCTGAGCTGGGTATGGACACAGATGGTGATAAAGCTGTCTGTGTACGACGTAAACAGCTAGAAGCAGAAAGAAGCAGTGCGAAACGCAACCATTGAATATACTCCAGCTCTGTATTTCAGCATAAAAATGCACAGTGACGTGTATTTCTTGGAAGTGAAACGGTTTTTATTATCAACATAATGACCTGAGGTCTCTTAACCTTCTGCCTGATGTTCACTCAATTCGCAGCGGAGCAGGAAAAGCCAATAGCTTTAAATGTCATGAGGTTTCTCCTTCGTCTAGCTTCCGCAGTTCGGGCCCATACATCACTTTGCTTAATTTGACCTGATTTGGGCTCTACAGACAAGCCCAATTAAACGCTTGTCCAAAATTGATCATATTAGAACAGCCAGGTTTACTCACTGTTTTATTTCGTTGCTGTGATTCAGAAATGCTGCTGTAAATTACTTGTATATTAAACCAACCGATCCAATTTACACAATTATAAGTTGGCCTGCAAGAGGCGGAGCTTTCTAAACTTGATTGACAAGTAAGTAGAGACGTCGCTTTATCCTTTGTGGTTGGATGTTAGGTGTTTGCTTAATGTTTATAAATTTTGTTTATAAATCCTGGTATGTCACAGAGTAGCACAAGTGATGTTTTACAGAACCTGCCAGAATGTGTACAGACAACATTAGCTCGTTACATTTTTTAATAATGTTGATAACTAGCAAAAATAGCAGGTTAGCTGTGAAACTTGTTGTTGTTGTTGTTATTTACAAAAAAATGTAAAATAGAACTTGTAATAATGAGCACTGCCTTTTCTTCTTCTTCTTCTTCTGAAAAAAGCACTGTTATTACTGTACACCATTAGGAAATAAATGTTCCTTAAGGATTTGTTGGAGTTCCCTAAATCTATAAGCATTAAGGGTTTTCTGGGTTTCACCTTCCAATAGAAAGCCTTAAATGTTCTATATCGAACCTTAAAACAGAGGGTTTCTCTCAGACTGGGTTACCAGTTCAACTATTTTAGTGGGAAAAATCTTTAAAACCCTAAACTAGTCAATGAGGCGGCACGGTGGTGTGGTGGTTAGCACTGTCGCCTCACAGCAAGAAGGTCCTGGGTTCGATCCCTGGGTCACCTTTCTGTGTGGAGTTTGCATGTTCTCCCCGTGCATGCGTGGGTTTCCTCCGGGTGCTCCGGTTTCCTCCCACAGTCCAAAGACATGCAGATTAGGTCAACTGGCTACTCCAAACTGCCCATAGGTGTGAATGCGAGCGTGTGTGGCTGTTTGTCTGTGTTGGCTCAGGGTGTACCCCGCCTGCCCAGGGTGTACCCCGCCTCTCGCCCGAAACAACTGCTGGGATTGGCCCCGGCCTCCCCTGCAACCCAGACGGATAAAGCGGTATAGATAAATGGATGGATGGATATAATACATTTGATAGCAAAGAATAAAAGTGCTATTTTCTTCTTCAGTCCACATTTTCTTTCCATTTTGTTGTTATTGCTTGGGGGTTTCAAATTAGAGGTCTAAATGTCTCATATGCTTCTAGTGAACCAAAATGTAGGGGGCATGAAGTACATGCAGGTGTTTTGCATCTGTGATGTTCACACAAACAAACAAACTAAAACAAACAAGTAAAAATGATTTAAAAACATGTTCTCTGAATACTAAATTATTCAAACCCCAAAAATCATGTAACTTTTGGACTTTTGCCAACTCTAAACATGGCCCCATGAGAAGATCCCGAGGGTGGCATGGAGCAACGAGGTTCTGTGTTTGAATCTGCTGGCCAACTGGAGCCTTTCTATGTGGAGTTTGCATGTTCTCCCCGTGTCCGAGCAGGTTTCCTACAAAGACATGCAGACTAGGTCAACTGGCTACTCTAAATCGGATGGATGCATGGGGAAGATCCAGGATATACTGAACCGTGCTCGCACCACAGTTCCAGGAAACTTTCCAGTACAAATAGTTGTTTTTTCTGGTCTGCACTTGGTCAAACACAATCTTCACAGAATGACCAAAATATCATCTGCCATTTGTAAAGCCCTGCATTGCTAAAGCATCTTTTAGATCATCTGCATCATACCACAAACAGCCAGGAAGTTTTCCATGGCTAGGTCTGGAAACCTCAGTGGAAACATTAAATATTTTTGTTCTCTTTTTAACTACTCCTGGATCACACAATCGATCAAAGGAAGCAGGATGGGGGATCTGGGATGTGTTTTAGTGTTCTCACCACAGCATTCCTACATCCTTTTGACAGAATGTCTTGGCTCATATGGAAAAGCTGAAACACATCCTGCTCCTCCATCCTGCTTCCTTCAGGATAAGATGATTCAGCCATGTTCCTTTTGAGGCTAGAGACCAAATGGAGCAACTCAAATATCATTTCTCCTCCAAGAGTTTCAGGAAGACATGGCAGCGCTGAGACTTGCACGAAACTGGCAGTCTCTTCGAAAGAGTCAGCAGGTAGAGTCGATGCCTCTACGGCTCCAGGGTCTTGGGTTCGTTCCTGAGCTCCCGGTTCTCCTGGTTTCCCGCCAATCTTCCAGCATGTGGATTAGTTAGTGTGAATTGCTCCTGTAAAAAAGTGCAACCAGGGTGCAACCCTGATAATGATAAAGGAAATATTTTCTTCCAATTTAGTTGTTCTCAATTCCCACCCAATTATCCACATCATTACTACCAGGAGACAGGAGCGTAGTCAGGAATTTATCTCTGATCACGCCTTTTACGTGGATGCCAGACTACTTTAGACACTGTGGTGGTGTTCAAAATGCATCATGTAATTAATTATGCGACAATCTACCACCAAGAAACCGTGCCACATTAATAACAGTAATAGGCAAAGTACAGAAAAATTTTAGTTTTCACAGTTCCACTAAAAATGACTAACATTCTAATAATTGGGGAAATGTCGACCCATCTTTCTCCTCATCTGTTGTCACTTTGATATCCGTATTCTCCCAGTGAAGCTAGCTAACTAGTAGCTTTCAAACAGAAACAGAAAAAAAACTATATTCCCAATTGACTAGTACTGTTATTCACCATAGTGGCTGGTAGCTAACAAAATGTGTGCAAACAAATTATGAGATACAATATGTTCATGACATCCAGGGTGGCTAAATATGTAATCGCAATGACTGTCGATGTTCTTTTTCTGATCATTATAGCGCAATTACTGCACAAAACAATGTTATTTGATGTATATAATCATCTGTGCTGCATGTGTTTTATGTTAACTGCCTACAAATAAACATTTGGAACGGTCATAAACAGTTTAAACCCAAAACCCGCTCCTCCTCAGACATGCTTCTGTCACGAGAGACCTGAAAGTTGTACGTTCAAACCTTGGGATGGCAGAAAAGCCGCTGGTGGGCCCATAAAGTGCTCCAAAATCAAAATAGCAAAATGATTTTGGTTGTGGGTCTTTTCTTGCACACTATTCCCTTTTCCATTCATCGTTTGCTGGAGAACCAATGGTTGGAATTTGTACAAAACACACTGAGGAATAATGCTTGCTGCTGGGCCAGGACATACAAGTGCTAGAGAACCTTTAATTGGACAAACACAAGGCTAATACAGAAACGTGTCATGATTTTTTTTTACTGTTATCCCAGAAAAACTATTAAATTAAAATCTTCAACAATATTCTTTCCAGATTTGGTGTCTATAACACTAAGGGACACTAAGGTACAAAAAGCTCTGAAAGCCCTATTCGATTTCAGGGACACGTTAAAAAGTGGCTTGGACTTGTAAGCTGCTAAACATGCAAAAAAATGCTCAAAGAATGCATGTAAATATATGTGGAGAAACATAAGATCCATCACTTCTAGCGCATATTGCTCTAGCGCAAGACTAACGAGATGAAATGAACACATTTGAACACACTTGAGTCTGTGATTGAAATCACCATATTCAATGAGAATTTATTGGCACAAGCACAATTTGTCGTCACAGAAATGAACAGGACACATTTACACAGTTTATACAAGTCTAAACTCATTGTACAATAACAGGCTAACTAAATACCGAGAGTTAAATACGCACGAACATTGCACATAATGATATTAAACCTACACCAGCACACGTGGAGCTGTGTATGTGAACAGACGTAAAAATCACGGTATTTACATAAAAACACCCATTTAGCAAAAAGGTTTTTCTTTTCTTTTCCCATCAGTCCTTCATTCAGCTGTTACACTCTTCGTGTAAAAGATCGGAACCATAAAATATCTGTTAGTTTAAAAAGTAAAGGTCACAAAGAATCGCTGCAGCCACGAAGACTATGATACACGCTGTACACGCAATGCTGATTTCCTGCACTGTGGCTGCTGATGAAGAGCACTTGAATTTTTAACGAAAAAAAAAAGCATCGAGTTTGATGCTCGAAATGGAACACGTTTTGTTTACATAACCATCTACGACTATTGTTAGATCATCTATATTATGGACATCACTACATATAGACTATATACGCCACACTAAGCATAATGCTGGTGCAGTGCAGACTTCATCACAGGAAACACTGAAAATACTTATTGTACATGATATTACAGCAGAGATTCTCACGCTGACTTGGCCGTCACATTAAGCCTTCTGTCTTGAGGAGTGTTTAAATTAGGTATGTGCCGATAATTGACCAGGTGATATATTGCGAACTTTAGAGTTGTTATCGCTATTCCGTTACACAATCTCTACCAGTGCTTTTCATCCGGGACGAGGCTGTTTTCCGCAGCGCTTGCACTACAGAGATAAATCCTATTCCACCTAGAAAGCCTTCTAAGGTTCACTATTTTGCCCGTGTTTGATTGTAGCTTCCTTGTCCTTGTGTCCTTCCTTCCTTTCTTGTAGATTCACCAAATAGAAAGATTTTAACCCACTGGACTAGAGATGCAGCAACAATGACACTTGTATCAATCTGATACTGTGCCCGTTTAATCATACTCTTTAAAATTTCCATGTGATATCATGCCTAGTGTATGAACAGATGATATGGGATGACAACAATCCGGATATATTTCACGATTAATAATGGCAATCAAAGGCTGCAAACTGTGTTCTGTGAAAATATCAAGGAGTTACGACAGCGTCTTCCTACAATATAAGTAACCTGATAAAACATCTTAAAAATAAAACTCAGCATGAGCAATTCATTGTTGCTGGGTGGGGGAAAAAAGTCTCCAATCAGGAAAAGCCAAAGAAAACGCTCTCTCACATTGAAATCCCTATATATCGACCAGGTTTGTCTTCACAATCTTTATTAGCTTTAGATCAATAACCATGTAGACATGTTTGCTTGTTTGATCCATAACACTGACTATACGGTTGGCTGTTTGAGGAGGAATGAGCCAGGGTTACGGTTATCCCTCATCACAGTTAGCTGGTGAGCTAGTTGCTAACAAAAGACAAACATGGAGGCATCCATGATTTTTTTTCCACTTCATGTGTAGAGTTAAAAATACACGTGACATGAACCAGTATGTTGTTCTTTGACGATTGGCCGTCGTCATCATTGATGATGAAGAATTCCGGCACAATAAAAAAAGTACTCTACGTCGAGCTATACAAAAGTGCTTTTCCAAAGTAAACAAAACCCGATCTTCTCCACTGCAACTCTACTCGATCCAAAGGAAATACTGTAGCTAGCTAATGCATAAAGTGTGAACTTTATAAAGAATGACTCCAGGAGCATGAACACACACATGCACTTTTTATGGCCACTATAAAATCCAAAGAAGTGCTAAATAACACGGTCCATGATTGAACTGTATAATACTTAAACTTTGTTGTTTTGGTACCAGTATCACCAAGTACCAAAACCACTACACGTCTTCTCAGCCGGAAAAAACATTGTATTGCTGCATCCCTTCACTGGGCTTGTGTATAAACGACCAAGTCTTGTGATGGTCACAAAATGTCACACGTTGCTGTCGGGTTCAGTTAGCAGTCAAGTCCTAATTCCTGATTAAATGGATGTCCTTTGGCATCTTTAATCAGTACTTAACCAACAAATCTAACAAAAATTTGTAATGGTCTTGTATTGTTTCCTAAACTGTTAGCCTTAGCTCTTAGCTGGCATCCGTAGGAACTGGTTTCCTAGCAACATGAGTCTTCTCACATGAGTAGTGAGCATGATTAGCAACTGTAGCGTGTGTTTGACTTCCTGTGTCAAACGCACATCATGGATTTAGGGCTCCTTTGTCATCCAATGAAACAAATACACATAAATGTAAATTTTCTTCCAAAAATACATGATAACGTTAAAAACCATAAGTTATTTATTGTGTTCAGAGTCATTTACTGTCAAACGTAGCTGTGCATGATGGTAATAATCAGATTTAACTCGACACGAGCTATAGCTCACAGAATCTTCTGTTTCAGCCCCGTCACCTCAGCTATCTGCAGCATCCACTTAGCTCCGCCCCTAAAGCCATGACTAGCCATCACTTGCTCCTGACCCTCGAATTTGCTTTGGCATGTGTAACCACTGACTCGAAAATCCAAGTACATAACTGAGATTTGTAATCACAACGTAAACTAAAGCTGCATCAAACTAAATCTGGACGTTATAATTACAGATGCGAGTATGATTATGGATTTGCGAGTCATACATTTATATAACTGATCATTTACGTAAAGAAAATATCGGCACATGTCTGGTTGGTTCCAGATAATCAGCCACAAGATAGATTGCTTATAGATGTACTGAAAAAGAAACATTTTCTTTATGTACATGTACAGGAAGCTGTTTGTTTATTTTTAGGGCCCAAGACCAGAGAAGCACAATATGCAGTGTGGCAGTGAAACTCAGTATTAAACTGCTTTTTCCTTTCCATCAATGTATATGCAAGTGTTGGTGTGAGACTGATCTTGATGATGAAAACTAGAGAATATAAAAATGACCTAGAAAGCAATTATGCGTGCCGTTACTCGGAAAACGGAGGGAACATGCCCAAATCGGCAAAATCTTCAATGTTGTAGTTGGCGGTTCCTTGCGTGGGGTCTCCAGTCATAGGCAACATGTCCTTTAAAAAAAATAGAAGAAAAAAAGACAATCTGAATCCACTTCTTTTATTCTCATCCAAAAAAAAAAACGAGAGAAAACACACAATTCCCTGCTTAACCCAAATTAGTTGTTAATTAGCCAAGAAACGTTTGGTGTCTAATGTTTGCTTATTTGGATTTGCACTGAAGCTGCAAGGTTAATGTAGCTGACAAGTAAACAAAGCTTATAGCCTCCAATTAAGCGTTGTGTAAATTTCAGGTCTAAACCATCGCACATGTGCCTCCATCAGTGTTCAGTATCTCAAAAAAATTGGACAAAAATGTCAAGCAACCATAAGACAACAGTGAGGCAAAAGTCCAGTGTGCCGCTCATCCAGTCATGAATTCACAGGTCAAAGTTCACCCTGAAACAAATTGGCATATAGCAAAAGCAACTGTTATCAGAAGGAAATTCACATTCTGTGTCCTTTCAGAATATTGGCTTTTATGGCAGGCTGATTGTATTCACTGCTTTATCTGAGAAGGGACAAAAGTGTAGTTTTCAGGTGTCTCCCATATTACCATATCAAGGAGTCCATCCATCCATTATCTATCCTGCTTATCTGTCAGGTTTGTGGGTGAGCTGTAGCCAATCCCAGCTGACTTTCACAGCTATTCACACTCTCATTCACACCTATGGGCAATTTAGAGTAGCCAGTTGACCTAATCTGCATGTCTTTGGGCTGTGGGAGGAAACCGAAGCGCCCGGAGAAAACCCACGCGGGCACAGGGAGAACATGCAAACTCCACACAGAAAAGGTCCCAGTTGGCCAAAAGGTTTGACCCTAGAACCTTCTTGCTGTGAGGCGACAGTGCTAACTGCTACACCACAGCGCCACCTCTTATCAAGGAGTCAAAAAAACTGTAAAACGTTGGCAAGAGGAATCAAATCTGGAGCTGGACCTGGCGCAACTCCGCCTGCAAACCTAACCTGCACAATGCTGTACAACACAAAACACTCTTATCCATCCTGAAAGTTGTGTCCACCTCTCAGGTAGGAGGAGCTAGACCCGACTCCGCCCCATGGACTTTCTGTCTGCAGAGAGCAGCACTCGCTCGTAGCTCCAGTGCAACACTAAATAAGCAAACTGCTGACTGCAACTGAGGAAAATTAGAATTAGGATAATGTGTTCATTTTAGTATTGCTTTGTACGTGTGTGTGTGTGTGTGTGTGTGTGTGTGTTTACATGTGTGTGAGAAAGAGACAGTACCTGGAACACCTCAGATTGGCTGGGCTGAGTGTGTGTGTGTTGTTCTCCGCTCTGCTGGCTGTGATGCTGACTCTGCCACTGAGACCAAACCTCAGACGGCCGACCCTGGAACTGAGCGCTGCTCTGACTGCCCTCGCCTGCAACGTCTGCACATGCGCGCACACACACACACACACGCACACACACACACGCACACACACTTGGGTCAGCTGGACACTGAATGCCAAATGGAATATTTTAAGCAAATCCTTTGAAAGCAATTAGTCTAAACAAAATGCTAACAAAAGTCGGCTTGCCATTATGAGCTGTAACGCTGATGAATCTCAAGGGTATGAAGTCATGAAACGAGTCCAGCCAAACACAAAGTCATGGACATACTGGAACACACTTGCCTGGTCGTGAGTTATTTAAAAATACATTTCCAGCACTTTATCACACCTACTTTAATCCATATGCCAAGTTTTCCATCTCAGACAGAACAAAATTTTTTCAAACATAGCTGACTCAGAGGATGACAGGCTTGATAATTGCCCTGTGACTTAACACTGTGCAAGAGGAGGCGAGAACACAAATGACACCAGAGCCGCCATCTGCTACTGAGATCACCAGCTATCCTTAATCCAACTCTTAATCATCTACATCAGTCTCGATCCCAGTGATTTCACTACTTGTAACACTAATAAGGAGACGATATTATTAATCTTTCAATAAGATTTTTTAATAAGAAGTCTTTTCTGCTTCAATGTCTCCGTTTAACTCAAAGGAAGGCTTCGGGATGCACCTCTTTTCTTCCCTAACAGGAAAGACATTCACCTCCAAATGACATGATGTTTAATTGTGCACTTCCTCTCCAGGCTCACACTCCCAGTCCTGGTGATTTTCGTGCTCCAAGACACCTGATCAAGCTGATAAGTGCCTTGTAAATTCTATCGAGTCTCTGTCCATAGTCTCCTTTCAAGATAATATAATGTGAAATGATGTGTGTCCAACAATCTGCTGTATGAGAAATACAGGTGTATTTTAAGGCGGGTTTGCGATTCAGTGCAGTTTGATGCAGATGTGATACAGTGTTGTGTAAAGCATTTGTTCTTAGGTTTAGGAAACAAAAGTGCTAGCTTTGTGTTGTCGGTTTGCCTCTTTCACTTGAAGAGGTCGCACCTTCTTCACTCGGACTGATGGGGCCAAGCTCCTTTACAGAAACTGACAAATACAGAGACCACACCTCCTTCCTTCACTTCACAGCTATAGAGACGATTCCTCCTTCCTTCACTGCGATTGAGAGATACACAAGTCATCCCTCTTTCCTTCATCAAAACTGACAAACACAGAGACCAGGCTTCCTTCCTTTATTGTGAGTGACAGATACGTACATAGACCACACCTCTTTTCTGACACAGACAGAAGACATGCCTCCTTCACGGACACCTATAGCGAATAAGAGAGATGAGGGAAACACCATACCAAACATGCATTCAGTTGCTAAGCCAACTTTTCCAGTCAAATTCATGAAGCAGCCTCTCAATATTTTTTAAGCCGTTTTACATTTACACACATACCCCTGCTGTCCTCTTTTCCTTCCTTGGTAGAATGTAATGAACACATTTTTCCTCTTCCTCACTAGTCAAGACCATTTGTCTCAAGCTGACATGATCATTTAATCACGTACATCATCTCCTACTTCATGTTTGAGGCCTGAGGCTGCTGGGTGACAGAATAAAAGTGATGGAGCGTGAAGACCCAGGCTCAGTGTGGGCGTGAGCCTGTAGGCCATTTCCCATGGTCCCCCTCTGATGAGAGACTGATGTAAGGTCAAGCTCCTCATTTCCTTACAGCGGTAACGCTCACTGAAGGCTTGCTGATGCGCCCTGTCGTAAATCTCTCTCTTGTTCTTCTCGTTCATCATTCAGCAGCTTGCTCAGAGTGCCTCTCTTCACTCCCCGTCCGCCTCAACCATCTATCTCCATCTTTCAATTCCGCTCACAGAGATAAGTGTTTGTGTACGTGTGTGTGAATGTGTGTGAGCAAGAGAATAGAAAGTGGAAAATCGCCCATATGGCCAAAATCTGTCCACTCTCATCTCAAAGGCATGAAAGTGTGTTAGAGCTGTCAGAACAAATTTCACTGTTCAAATGCTATTAATTTTTTTTTTATAGATGAAAAAAAAATGAAATCTACTTTTTGTCATTTAATAAGGTGATCTTTGGGCTAATAACCCTCGTCGCCGTGTGTGAGAAATGCGCTTTGAATAAATGCACTTCGGTTCATCATTTTCACATTTTATTGATATAGAAACATAATGTATAAAGAATAAAACGCAACAGGGCATGCTGTTTTAAGAAAATAACCAACAACAATGTGGTAACAAAACGGTCCATAGTTGATTATTTCCCTATAGAAGTATGAACCAAAGTATTTAATTCTTCCAATAACAGCAATTTACCAACACTATTAATTAAAAAATACTTTTTTTTATTCGTTATAAATAGCTATAAACAGTTGTTAACTCGCCAGCCTCTGTTTGCTGTTGAGAGTTGTTAATACAGAAACGCTATTAGAACGAGTGCAGACCTTCGGAGCTGTTTTTGTTACAGAGAATTAATCGGCACTTTCTGACCAATCAGGGTTGAGAATTCAACAGCGCTGTGGTATAATTCTATTAAAAAAAAATAAATAAACATCTAAATTTTGATGAATAACCAGAAGTCACAGTTTTTATTTGTGGTTGAATTTTAAATGGATCTATTGGATATGAACACTGCCTAGGATGCAATGCCAACAGCAGGAGGAACAGAATTTCACCAAAAAAAAAACTAAACAAAAAAAAAAACAAAACAAAGTAGAACGTCAATGGACAAGATGGCTGTTTTTTCCCCTTCCAGATGTGCTCTAAGCAACAGTGAGAAAATAAGGCAAAATTCTGGTGTTGTTGCTACTCAGTAATAAGCAACTACTACATTGTTTTTAATACTATCCAAAGAGTTCAAAGTCCCGACCCACTTTTTTCTCTTGGCTCACAAGTCCAATGCTTGCGAATTCACCCAGATAAAGTTGGCCCAAACCAAAAGTAACTGCTGCCAGATGCAAGTGTGTGTCTTTCATGTTTTGTGTTCTTTTCCTTTCAGTTACAGGATTCCCTTCCAGTTAAATCCACTATGTAGGATTTTGAGCGTATTAACGGAAACGGAGTATACAGGGAGTGCAGAATTATTAGGCAAATGAGTATTTTGTCCACATCATCCTCTTTATGCATGTTGTCTTACTCC
>JAQMYM010000007.1:15600941-15613825 GCA_030014255.1 Parauchenoglanis ngamensis
TAATTATGAATTTCAATAAATTCTAAATAGATTATATTTATCTATCTAACAAAAAAAAAAAAAAAAAAAATTCCTGAGTTGAAAATTGGATTGTTGTTGATTGTTACATGGATCCAACATAAATCTAAAATCAGAGACATGAAAAGTACAAAGAGATTAGGGAAAATTGAACGTGCAACATTAAAGTTTATGATGGTTTTGCATCCCAATTTTCTTTGCATGCGAAATTGACACAGTTTTCGCTCTGTGGTTTTTGCGGTTTATAGTGGTTATAGTGGTGCTGATGTTCATTGGGTTTGTGGAGGCATAAAATGAAAGTTGTATTAAAGTTCCAATGCACCGGAATATTGAATCTCTTAAGTAATTAAACTTTGAAAGCATTTTAAAGGAATTTCATAGCTGTAAACTGTATAGCTGCTCTATTCATCTATGCCGAGATTCTTCCTCTATTCACTCGCTCTCACAGGGGTACAAACCCACTTTGAAATGACTATTTCCTCTGTATTACCTCTCTGGTGCGGACGGAATAATACAAACATGAGAGACATTACAATACTTGTATTAACACAACAACGGCAAAAGAAATGGGAAAATTTAGAACAATGCAAATTAATATCTCAGCTGGGTAGAACAAAACATCTTCCTTTAATCCCATCAGAGAAAAGGGTAACGTTTCAATTTGGTCCTCCCTTCCCTGCATCGCCTTGCACTCCCGCCGTGTATTCGGAGCCCTGCTGTGTGTGGAGAGTGCGAGCAATGCTCCATTTCTTTTTATGACAAACACATTAAAAGGGAATTATCTGGACATGGCTAGGCTCATTTCCGCCGAGCGGGCAAGGGCCTCCGGGCATTCAAAGAGTCAGACACACTCCGAATCAAAGCGGAATATAAATACCACCCTTGAACGTATATTATTAAATGGACGATCTAATTAATGGCTGAAGGTGGGGTGTTCTCAGCGACAGGAGGGAAAGAAATGCTGTTTGTAGACCTAAACCTGAACAGCATGTCTCCACAATTTAACACCATTAAACACAATTTAGCACTATATAGCCAAAAGTATAAGGACGCCCCTCCTAATTATTGAGTTCAGGCATTTCAGCCACACCCATCGCTAACAGGTGCATGAATTCAAGCGCACAGCCGCGCAGACTCCGTACACAAACACTGGCAACAGAAAGGATCGCCCTGAAGAGCTCAGCGACGTTAAATCTGGTGCTGTCACCATCAGTTCCTGAAATATCTGCCCTGCTGGGTTCTGCCATGGTCGACGCTAAGTGCTTAATTATTGTGAAATGGAAGAGTCTGGCCACAAACCATGCAAACTCAGAGCGGGGCTGTCCAGTGCTGAAGCATGTAGTGCATGAAAACCACTTCTCCCCTGTTAGCTCAAAGCGTCATGAAATTGGTTTCTATGGCTACGCAGCTGTAGACAAGCCTCAGATCACGATGATTATTCCATTTCATTCCATGGCCTAGATTGGTGCGAAGCGGACCTCCACTGGACTCTGGGGTAGTGGGAATGTTCTCTGGAATGATGAATTTGGCTTCACTATCTGGCAGTACGATGGACGAATCCGATTTTGGTGAATGCACAGTGCTAACAGTAAGGTTTGATGGAGCAGGCATAATAGTCTGGAGCTGTTTTTCAGGGTTCGCACCCTTTAGTGCACCCCACGCTAAAGCATCCATCCATCTATCCTATCCGTCACACACAGGGAGGACACAGGGGAGCTGGCGCCTATCCCAGCTGACTTTGGGTAAAAGGTGACGTACACCCTGGACAGGTCGCCAATCTATCGCACATTTTAGACTATTGTATACTTCCTACTTTTCTGCAGCAGTTTGGGGAAGGCACGTTCCTGGTCCAGCATGATGGTGCCTCTGTGCACAAAGTGACGACCATAAAGAGCTGCTTCGTCGAGTTTGGTGTGGAGGAACTCCAGCAGCCTGCACAGAGCCCTGGCCTCAACCCCAATGAACACCTTTAGGATGAACTGGAACATTGGCTGTTAACCAAGCCTCCTCGCGCTACATCAATGCCTGACATCACAAATGCTCTTTTGACTGGTCGGGCACAAATTCCCACAGACACACTCCAAAATCGTATAGAAGGCCTTCGCAGAGGAGAGAGGGCTGTTATAGCTGCAAACTCCATATTAATGCATGGTTTAGGAATAGGATGTTCAAAAAACTCATAGGTGTGTGCCTATTTCTCACCATACAGTGTATATTAATGTGTTGAAACTTAACCACATGGTCAGATGACATAATCATACGAACGTTAACCATGATGAACGGACTCCAGCTGATAAAACACACCTGCAGCTTTCTGATTAGCTGGTGCAACCTACCAAGGCTAAAAAGATTTAAAAACCTATCACTCTTTACGTCATTGACAAAGATGGTAGCGCTCTGATCTGTACACAATACGACAGAAGGAGCAATGCACCCATCAGCAGGGCATACTATCTGTCCTTTCAATTTCCGAGGCAGTTTGATAACAGAGGGAAATGGTTGAAGCTGAGGCTTGATATCTCTAGTTTCAGAGGAAACAAACTGTCTCTTTCACTCAAAGCACTTAGAAGCAGCGATGCTCTAAAGCGGAATTTCATCCCACCAGCTCGGCAGCTGATCTGATAAGGCTAACTCCTCACTAACATTGTTTTCTCAATCAATCTGTCGTGACTTTGGGAAGCAAGTTTGGAAAGTTTGACTGCCGGACTCCCTATCAGTCTTAGTGAACAAGGTGTAGGCTTCCACTACTGAAAGACACACAATCACATTGTTTTGTAATACACTGCATCGAAACTGCTTTTAATTGCACCTTTTAATTGACTGCTATAAATGCGTATACCTCGGCGATCTCGAAGTCTCAAATCTGATTGGTCAGAAGGTGTTGCTTAATTTTCTAGTGACAGCCGAAATCTTAATCGCAGGTTTATATTAATGTGCTCATTCTAACATGACACGGTTCCTATAGTAATGACTAACTGACAGGGACTTGCGAGGAGGGTGCTCCACATTATCATAAATATAAAAGGTTAATAATAAACAGAATAAGAATTAGCTGTTATTTAATAAAGTGAAACATAACATCCATGACATGGTGAAGTTTTGTGTTAATAGTTATGTTTATTTAGCATTTTTTGTAACAGTGATAGTTGAAGTTGTACCTAAGTTTTCCATAGCAGGAACGTCTTTAGGACGTTCATTTCGTTTCGTTGTTTCTTGCTAATAAGCTACATTTTTATGTAATATCGCAAGTAATTATCGGAAACTGACTTGTTTCATGGATGTTCCACAACATTAAATGTAACTACAACTGTGCATGACGTTGTTCCTTAATAAATAGGATCAAACTCCCCTATCATGTTTTCTTCCTTACTTAATTCATAAGTAGGATTAATGATAATGTATGGATATGTATGTCATTACGGCTTGGGTGGAAAAATACCCAGCAGAGTAGGCAAGCTAGATGGATATTTCAAGGGAGATATTAGTTCACAAGGATTCGCCTATTTATTGTGAAATTTATACGTGTAATAAAGAATCCTACTTCTTTTAATAGTGCTGATATTACCAGACTTTTCCTTTAAAAAAAAACAAAAAAATCTTTTGCATACAAACGAAGACAAACTTTTGTGTTTGTCTTTTGCAAAGGATTAAAACCACCGAGTAAACACTTCACTGCTTCAGGGTTGCCAGATTGTGTCTCACATGTAATATTCTTTGTTGTTTGGCATGGCACAATCCTGATTCGTCTACATGAATACAAAGAAAGAAGACTTTAAGGTGATGGTAGACTACATGGCCAGAGGTTTGTGGACACCTGACCATCACACTGACCTGTGCTGTTTGAACATCCCATTCTAGATTTATGCCCCTTAGCTGTTATAATGACCTCAACTCTACTGAGAAAGACACTAGATCTTGGAGCATGGCTGTGGGGATCTGTGCAGATCACTCGAGTTATTCAACTCCAACCTTGGCAAACCATATCTTCATGGAGTTTGCTTTGTGCTCAGGGGTCCTGCCATGCCGGAGAAGGATTTGGGCATCTTAGTTCAAGTGAAGAAAAATCACAATATTACAGCATCCAAACACATCCTATACAACAGTATACTTCCAACTTTGTGGCAACAGTTTGAAGACGTCCGCATATGGACGTCATGGTCAGGTGTCCACATACTTTTGGCATGAGCATGCATCTATCACTGAATGATATCTGCCACTAATGCATTTAATGCGTACATACACATACACCTATCCTGGCGTGCCAATAATCTTACAGCCATGTTTTCAATAATTTAATCTTAACAGATACAGCATGTGGAGTATAAACAGACATCAAAATATACAAACAAACTGCTAAAACCAACATTTTGGACAGACGAACGCCACATTGCAGAGATGTCTCCGGTGGAGAGTTTAACGTGCAGTCTGGCTATCCTTTGCTCAGATGATACGGAAAGTATGCTCATGGCTCTGGCTTGTAAATGAGCCCGCGTGTGACAGACAGTTTGATAGCTCTGATAGCTTGAGAGCAGGTTTTGCGAGAGTGTTCGTCTCCCAGCGGTGCAGTAATCCTTAATCGGCTTCTCCACACACACGGTACACATCTGCTAAACTTGCGCTCGGCACGAGAACGGTGAGCCTATGAGAGGAAAGCTGCTCCGAGTTAAGAGCTCGGCTCTGGGATTAGTTCACTGTGTTCACGTTAGTTTACCCAACTGCGTATTTCAGGCTACGAAAGAGAAAATATGAGCCGTGCTTCTGTTTTATTCAAAGGAGTAGGATCCTGTTCATTAGTCTTATAGCGTTACTCTAATAACCCTGCTGAAATGATATCAGAAAATCCTAAGCCATTTAGTTTCTAATGACACAGGAGGGCGAAAATGTCTCGGGTATAGGTGGGGAAATAATTAGCACATTATTCAGCTGAGTTTGTACCACAAAATTCTGATAGGCCAGAAGATTAACCTTCCTTAACATCAGTTCGACAATAACGCTGGGTGTAATAAATCTTATTCTCATCTCATTCTAATAACTTATCATTTCCATAAAAGGTAATGAGTTTATAAAACGTGTTACTTAACAAAGGGAAATGTATAATTGTTCATACAGTGAAGTGGTACGTAAGGAGACATTCATTTAACATCTAACATGGAAGTTAGACAGTAAAAAGGAGAGGTAGATGAAAGAACAATGGTTTATGATATCATAATTATTACTTCTGTGATACCCAGTACGAACAACAAAGCTATAAACTGAAAGCAAGTATGATGTGTTCATTAATAAATAAATTACAATGGTCAGTGCTGCAGAATCAGAAGAATAAAACACTTCAGGGAACTAAATTTCAGAGTGTTGTGCCGCGTCATACGCAGCATTTATACACATCATTTTACACTTCATCCAGTAGCAGCCATGACATGTTTGTTGTCCAACATTTTTTTTGATTAGGTTCATTTTTATATACGTATTTTGCAGTGGAACTAATGTAGCTAACAAATAATGGAAGTCTATCTTAGTCAAAATGTTTTCCAAGCTGATTAGCCTTGAACCACATTCAGTTTTTCAGTAATATCACACAAACTTTGCCTGAAGCTGAAGACACAATTATACCAGAAAACCGTGTTATGTACTCCAAACTTAAATCCTGTCCAAGCTGTTCAATCTCGTCTGCTTATTGATTCATCTGTTGCTCAATTACCTCATCTAGATCAGTATATACACATTCATTGCCATGTCTTGCCTGCTTATAATCACTTCTAGTTTGATTTATCTCCTGTTCTGGGTTTTTTTTTTTTTTTACCTTTGTTTTTCCGGTAGTGATGGTGAGACAATGCTCTATGACGTGTTGACCTTTTTTTAAAGCCAACTGTGTTATTAATGGTTGAAAACTGCTTTTAAAAGACAGCAATGTGTGTGTAAAAAGAAAAAGAAAAGGAAAACAGAGTTGATGTAAGCCAGGTCAAATAAAGGAATTCTTGAAAGTGTATTATGTCGATCATGACAGAGAGATGAAACGTAAATAAGTTGTTTTGACGTTATAAGTCATTGATGTAATCGGTACTAAAATCTTTTGAGTCCTTGTTTCTCTGTTCGGACAGCACTGTTAGGGCTGCAGGACACGAGTCTGGTCTTGAGATGCTTTCTGTATTGACTTGGACTTGTTTCGGACTTAACAGCATTTGTACTAGGCCTTGTCGCAGACTTGGGCATTGGTTTAGCTGAATTATGATCTTAGTTTGACTGAGTTTGTAAAAATAAATGTTTGTGATCGCTAATCACCGAAGCAATGCATAAATGAAGGTAAACGCGGCATGTTGAAGTAATGACTCGACTTTGAAAATGACTTGATGGTTTTTGATTTCAATTCTTTCTAGGTCTTGCTTTCATTCTGGCTCAAACTTGACTTGGTCTCAATTCCTTTAAGACTTAAGGTCTTGATGCATCTTATCTTGCGTAGTCCTGGTCATGAACTTGACAAAGGAAGTCTTAACCACAGCCCTTCGCTCGCTCTTGTGCTTAAACTGATGCTTCTTTTTTGATTTTCCCCTTCTTTTTAGGACTGCTTGTCTTGGTATTTTTTTTTTAAATAAAGCCCTGCTGGTTATTTTTAACCTTCATACATTTCAGTCTTCCTGTTCTAGTCTGACAGAAGACATAGCCATTGTCATGGAGATGGCAGAGTCCGAGGGCTTCTCTGAAACTTTGGCTTTGCGGGGTAGATCGTTAATCCAACTCTTTTGGAAGCTCAGATGGAGGAACCGCCATACCAAACTCAGAATACATCCATGCAGGTGTCAGTCTTCCTGTTCAGACCAAATGTGTAAATATAGACTATCCCTGCTGTTTTACAAAGCCATATCTTGCTGTTTGCAGAAAGTATATAAAGATTTGTCCGTGTATATTTGGGATAAGAGTTTGAGTGTGAGACTTCCATTAGGCAACTACATTAGCCTCGTATGTGAAGTGCAAAACGAACGCTGGACACCAAACATGTTTTGGCTCATTGGGAAAGTGTGCAAATTAGATTTTCACGAAAGTGGCGACGCAGTTGTTCCTAATGGAACAAAGATAAGGTCTTACCAAATGCAGTGCTGCGATTGGTCAGACTGGAGTAGGCATTTCCGCTGGGGGAGGAAGTGGCTGGGCTGGACAGCGGGCTGTAAGAGGACGGGTCGGCCTGGTAGCTGTGGCTTGAGGCAATGGCGAACGGAGAAGACTGAGCTTTAGTGGACTGAGCCGGGAGCTGCTGCTGTTGGAAATGAGAACAGAGGCCGTCATTTGGTATGCACCTATCATAAACACTCACTTCAGCACTTTATATTTATCATGCATGGCTTGAATATCAGCAAGAATTACAGTAAACTAGATTCAGATTTGACGAACACAAAGCACTTGGGTTTCCATCTGTTGTGGGAGTACAGCAATCACTGGAAACTTCTACAAGTAATGGCTAGAAGCTGTGAAGCAATGAGGTATTGATTGCTTTTTACATACTGCACCACAATTATCCAGATGTGACATAATACGTGTTGCAAAAAAACCAATCTGGCTCAGCATGAGGTGATTAAAAGGGTTCTAAACTTGGTGGATGGAATTGATTACCATCACTTCCCAGGTCATCCTTTTAGAATCCATTAGGTTACAGAATGAAAATGTGAAACTGTATTCTTCCATGTACACAGGTAAGTAAAAATAGATCACAAGCAAGCTTTTCCAAAGGGAAACAATCCAATCAGCCATTACTCTCTGCCCACACGGGCGTCTGGATCCAATGAAACTGTCACGCAGCCCGATTAATGCAATGTTCCGCTATTCGAGACTGATTAGTCTAAAGATGGAAATGTGGAGAGGCAGACATGTGGAAGTGTGGCCGAAAACGGCACAGGACTAGGGATCTGTGGAAGGAAATGTTGTGTATGGGAAAGAGAAAAGAAGTGTCAATGGGCCTCATTTACCAAATGGATTTCAACACATATTTATGTAATGTCTTACACGAGCACTTGACACGTGGTATTCATGAACATTCATGAAAATCCGGCTTGATCATCAGAAAAACATTAATATCGTATGAGTTTTTAGTAATGTGTACATTGAGTGATCGGCTTCAAAACATAGTATAGTAGTTAGTGCAATTTTATATATGGATGATGCTGTTTGCAGTTCAAATCGGTTATTTATTTCGATTGCACACACAAATTTCATGAAACTTTTGTGAAACTCAGTCATTTCATGTTAAAAGGGGGAATCGTCGATTCTGGAGAAAGATTGTTGGTATTTGAACTTAACAGCCAAACAAATACCCTCCCTCCATTGCACCTTCAGAAGCTACCCCCCTGTCGCTAAGGCAACGACGCATACAACGACACCCCCATCCCGACTCCCACACCATGTTTAAGAGGTGATCTTTCATTATTTAGTCATTATTTTGTTGTTTTCTGTGCTCTGCGAGCTTTGCCTGAGTCGTGTGGACATCACTAAACGCAAATCAGCTGTGTCGTGAATGTGTTTGGTAACTTATGGGTACTTATGGGCAGTTATCAAAATACATGAGCACAAACAAAATCAGTGTTAAAACTTTTGTAAATCTGCTGAGACTTTTTAAGGCTGATTAAGTAGATGGGAATAGGAGGGAAGTGTTGTACGGAAGTACACCAGTGAGCAAAATTGTGGAATTGTGTGGAAATGTGAAAGGGAAAGTGTGACTCTCACCTGGCCGGAGAATGGTGGCCTGCTGCCTGACCACTGCACCTGACTGGAGTTAATCTGACGGGAGATTTGGGCCAAATTCTGACCCGCTGAACCGGCAGATGATTGGATGTCATTTACTCCGGGAACATGGATCACCGAGGAGCTGAAACGCACATTACACACAGGGTGGATCACAAATTGCTCATATTCTGTAGTCTTGGTGGCTGAGGTAGTCCCATAGTGCACTGCCAGTGTCGGTTTTAGCACTGAAGAAAGGCTGCATGTTTACAAATTTAGCATTTGAAGGTAGGAGCAGGTCAGACATGAAGCTTGAGGTATAGACGGACTATACTACATAGCTGGCGTAAACATATTTTATATTTACTATTTCCTCCATTTTTAGTAAAGTTTAATGAACTGGTTTGCTCATATTTGAGAGGAATTAAATCAAGTGAGCTTGATCAAGAATACTGTGTGAGAACGCGAACAGAAATAGCTGCAGGAACAGGGAGCGATGGTGAGAATTAGTGGGGGGAAAGCGCTGTGCACAGCTCTACATTACAAATTTAGATATAAGCTGTTTAAAAAAATCTCTTGAAAATCTTATATGCGCTAGTCAATTTGGGTTTTCATGCACTCTGCATGAGTTTCATTTATCTACAGGGACTTCCACTGAGCATCTGTTTCTCTGTGGAGGCCCTGACTCGAGAATAAATCCTGTCATTAGTTAGCGACTAATTATAGAATATGCACAGTGGATGGTATGCGCTAAAATAATAAAATCCATAATCCCTTCATTTATGTCTAAGGCAGAACAAACAACTGTAGGGTGTGCGAGAAATGATAATAGCCTCAAATTCCCCAGCAAATAGAACTCATGGAAATGCAAACAGTCTAGCTGAAAGTGCGGCACACACACACACACACACACACACACACACACACACACACACACACACAGCCCACCTGAAGTTCTTCCCCGAGTGTCCTGGCTGAAAAGGACTGCCTTGGGAATATAGCTGTTGTCCTCCTGCAGTAGACGAGGGCACCATCATCTTCTTATCCGCTACACACACAAACACACGCAGCAAGTAAATGATCCTGCAGCCTAATGCAATACACCACTGGCTTATCAGCTCTACAGAGGACAGATCACGGCTCATAAAACAGGGTTTGCATGATGGACCATGCAGCACAATCAAAGACAATCTGCATCACGAGCAGAGGTACATCACAGTGGCAGGAAGCACACAGATCAGATACACAACGGCTCCCTTTACAGAGGAAATATTACTGCGGTCCACACTGACTTTCCTTATACACTCCCTTGTGATTACCAGTAAGGGTAAGGAATGAGTTATTGCTGGGGATTTATTAAATAAAAGTGGATTTACGTCACGGTGTACGCGAATGGGATTTCTTGGAACCTGATTTCTCTTAACTCTAGCACATGCCACCATCACCATTAAGGAAGGAAGGAAGAACTCCCAAAGCCTGCTATGATAACCGAGCCCGAAAAATGGTCGCAGCTTCATGGTAATACTGTATTAATTATCATTTAACAGCAAGGATGAGAAATAAGAAGCCAATATTGCAGTGCTGCTTAGCCCAAAATATATAGTTGTCTACGTGTATGATAAAATTATGAGCATGCTTGGTGGCAGCAGAGGTGGCCATGTAACATGTTTACAGCAGCAGCGGAAATAGAAGTTACTGTAGTATGATTTAGGCTGCGTCCAGAAAGAAAAAGCTTTTTGAGGAGTCGCAGCCGGACTCAAAACAGATTTGAACCACAGGAGTAAGGCTTAAAATGAAATGATGGTAATTATAAGGTAACAATTTGAGGATTATTCTCCAAGCTGCTCATCACATTGGATTCAGTTACTAAACTCTACTCGCACATCTTCCTCTGACAAAAAGGTATAGACAAATGCTACAAGCTAGAAAGCTACAAATGTTCATCATGAAGTCATTACGAATAATGAAAGAGAATAAGCAACAGATTTATGTATAGAGTTAAATCACATAAAGCTTGAAAGCTGCCAACTTGGTCAGGTCGTAGCTTTCAGCATTTCTGACTTGTAACTTGTGACTTGTTTTTAAAAAAAAAAAAAAAAAAAAAAAAAAAAAAAAAAAAAGGGCAACCTTTCTGTATTACTTGCCAACAGTTTAGTGTGAGAGTATTCTTAGCCCAGGTCCTAGTGAGCCAGTATCAGAATATATTTACTGATAGAGACTTCAAAAGCACTTATGTAAGTCGCTCTGGATAAGGGCGATTTTTTTTTACAGAAAAAAAACTGGGGAAAAAACCTACCTACAAAGCACAGAAATTAGTAATCACAAATCAAACAGCAGATTATTCCAAGTCAAACAGTTGCTACATTATACCTATTATGGCAACTTACGGCAATGGAAAGTGTACTATCCAAAAGTGGTCCTGCTGTTTACAGCTACGTTGTGGTTTAAAATCTGGACCAAAAATGGCCCTAATGCGACCAACTTCAATTCTAGGCCAAATGTGACCCAATTGTTATGTTCTAGTCTACACTATGGTTGAGATAAAAGGTTGAGTTGAATACCAGATCTGGATTAGTTTATTGCTGTTGATTCATACCATTATAGGAGCCAGTTATAATTGGTAAGTGTGGTTAGTCATTCATTTGAAATCTGGGAACCTATTAGCACTACCAGTATACTACCGGCCCGTTGTTTCATTGCGAGCTTGCAAATGAGCTAAAAACATAACATCATCCTATCCAATGTGAAAAGTGACTTGCTTTCCTTATATTGCCGAAAACCTATATATGAACGAGTTGCTTTCTCTTTTTGAATTGCGGTCATCTTGCTTTCTCTGCTGGTACCTGAAGGCTCAAATTTCCTGCATGGCTTGTTGTTAGATTCTCAGTTAAACTGGAGAGTTTAAAGGGCAGAACAGTGGCGAGGAAGACCTTGCAGCACAGTGGAGAATAAATACATATAGAGAAAGAATCATCTATGAGACTGCTTAAAGTTAAAGAGGAACATCCCAAACTTCTGTCATGTCCGAGACTGTGGAAACAAAACATTTAGGCCACCTTTTGCAACATTAGGGCACTTTGCTTTGTCAAAATTACAAACAGCATGCGTAGAATATGGCGGATTTCTGGTACGTACAGCCAGAGATGCCTGTGTACATGTCACTGAAACGTGGATCTCTCTCCTGAGAGAACAGGGTCTCCGTTTTGTCGATGCTCTTTCCCGCTTCGTGTACGCTGCCCGGCACGCTGCCCACAGGCACCTACAGGCACAGAAAACACAAATACAAACCTCATCCACAGCCACAGAAAGGCACATCTGTACAGCACACTACCTGCGTGTTAGGCACGCCGTGCTACCATGTGAATAAAATACACTGCAAAGTGTTCAATTCTGATTGGTCAGAAGGTGCTGATTGATTTTCTACAACAGTACAGCAAGGCAAGGCTTTATACTGATGCACTCATTGCAATACTTTAGCATTTCTATAGTAACAACTAACAGAAAGACTTGTTTCACATAAACAGATTTTAAAAATGTGCGATAATATTGTATCACAGTATAAAAAACCGTTGAAATGGTCAAGTTTTCAGTGAGATTTCAAGTTTCACGGCTTTCTAACGGTCAGAAGTAAAGCGGCAACTTTATGTTTTCCTACACAGGAAAGTGTTCATGACAGATAATTTTGTGTTTTCTGGTTTCACGGGAACATGCCGAGCTGAGAATGTTTGTTTTTTGTCTTCTTAACTTCAACAGGAGGAGCAAAAAATTAGGCTGCTAAGGGAATAGCTGTTAAAGATGATTATCGTGACATCAAACATAACTATAACTGGATAAAAACTAAAACGACAATGCTACAATTTTTTAGCATTGCAAATTGCTGTGGTTTAAAAGGAATAAAACCCTTCAACTTCAGGGCTGGGTGACGTCACACCACCCCAGTGTTAATTATTTTCCGATTAACAGGATTCCCCGTGGTGTTTTTTCCCCCCTTGATAACAAAACAGTAAGTGAACAGGGTATTCAGATTCCTGTGTCAAATCAGGATGCATGTAAACTTTTGTATAATTTGCTAGAAATACGTTTCCATTCATCCATTATCTATACCGCTTTATCCATCTGGGTCGCGGGGAAGCTGGAGCCAATCCCAGCATCTTCGGGTG
>JAQMYM010000007.1:15629388-15640623 GCA_030014255.1 Parauchenoglanis ngamensis
TCTCTCGATGATTAAATGTACAAATGCACTGTATTATCTTGAGCCAAAAATTGCATTTGTTCAATGCATGATCCAAAAACCATAAACCAGCCATAACACCACAATGGTCTCTCCGTCTCCTCGTAAACATTCTGGAAACTCACCCTCTGAAAGTCTACATGGACAAAAAATTGCCTGGTTTTTTAAAGCTTGGACAGATTTGGATACACACTGTTGACTGCGAAGAAAAAAATAATGATTTCCGGAGTACAGCTGTAGCGGGTTCTGCTCATACTAACTATTCCCAATTCAGACCCACGTACGGCAACTGACACTGAAGATCCAAATACCTGATGCCAAACTCCAGGATTCAAAGTGACGGAAAAAGCGGTGCACTTCCAAAACCAAGTAATGTCAAGTGCTCGTTTTAAATTTCCTCCCGAAGACAGACATGGACCGAACGTGAACCCCTGAGGACAGATGATGCCTGCCAAGAGGGGGAAAAAAAGCAGAGGTTGCCGGGTCACCTGGAACGACAGTGGACCGCCATGGACAGCACCCAAAATGCTGAACCCCACTTGAACCTCAGGCAGCGAAAGAAAGATGAATCAGAGAGAGCAAAAACACAGGGACATCCAAGTTTCCAGACGAACCCCAAGCTCTAAGCTGCCTCTCTAACCAAAAAAAAAAAACCAACCCGTGCCGTGATCTCACGGTATGAAAAATGACTCCGATAAAGAGTGGATGCTTTCATCTCAGCATGAAAATAGAAGCTCATAAAATGCTGTGTGTGCGTGGGTGTCTGGATGGACAGTGGCTTGGTAGATGAGAGAACGGGAACGATGATTGGCACGATGCCAGACCCAAATATCATACGGTGCTACATTCCACTGCATGATGGGAAGTATTGAATTGTCATGGTAACAGATGGGTTCAGAAGCAACATGTGACAGTTTCTTTGTTTGATGAGGCACATATCCCCAACCTCTTGTTTCCAAGTCTTCAAAATGTATCCCTCAGTGTGACAGTCTTTGTTTGCTTTGAGGTGCCAGACTATTGCTGTTCCCTCTGTAATCTATGGACACATCAGCACATTGTACTAAGATTGGGAGTACCGCATCCCCATCCGCATATCGGTGTTGTGTCCACTTTTAAAACTAAAACTTCCTTAGAATGATGAGACAGAATAAACACTTCCTGGTGTCAAAGAACCTTGTGATTTCTAAATCTTTTCAAGTGTTGGTGTAATTAAAAAAAAAAAAAAAATTCCCACCATAAATGTTACTGTTATGTAGAAGGAAATTTGATTATTTTCTGTATTGTGAAAATAACAAATACTGTATACGAATTATTGACCAAAACGTTCTCTAACAGAGGAGGTCTCAGGAGCTCCACGGGTCTGTGAGGCTTTAGTCGCACACTACAACTAATCCCAGTTATTACATCTATTACTGACTTCTTAATTAGTTATTAGCCTGTTTGACTGAAATGGGTTTAATCCAACTCCTAACTGCAGAGCCCCACTAGTGATTGATTAAAAATAATTCTTAATTATTAATGCATGGAAAGTGAAAGTTAAGTGCATCCACATCTTAAAAAAGCATGATCATGCCCAAGACTGGAGAGCATGTGTTGTATAATAACAACCATGAAGTAAAAAAAAAGCTGCCTCTTAACAATTTTAGTTGAGATGTACATCGATCAGCCATAACAGTAAAACCACTGAAGGTGACGTGAACAACACTGATTATCTGGTTACAATGGCACCTCTCAAGGTGTCAGCAGCAAGTGAACAGTCAGTTCTTGAAGTCAATGTGTCGGAAACAGAAAAAATGGGCTAGCGTAAGAAACTGAGCGTCTTTGACAAAACCCAAATTGTGACAGCTAGACGACTGGGCCAGAGCATGTCCAAAACAGGTCTTGTGGGGTGTTCCCAGTATGCAGTGGTTAGTACCTACCAAAAGAGGTCCAAGGAAGGACAACTGGCGAACCAGTGATGGGGTCATGAGCGTCCAAGGCTCACTGATGCATGTAGCCTGTCTGGTCTAATCCCACAGAAGAGTTACTGTAGAACAAGTTCCTAAAAAAGTTAAGGCTGGCTAAGATAGAAAGGTGTCCGAAGACGCAGTGCTTCACAGCTTGCTGCGATTGGTGCTGCATAGCTGCAGACCAGTCAGAGTGCTCATGCTGACCCCTGTCCACCCCTGCGCGCCTACGATAGGCACGTGAACATCAGAAAAGGCAAAGGAAGAAGGTGGCCTGGTCTGATGAATCACATTTTCTTTTACATCACGTGGCTGGCCGGTTACGTGTTCATGGCTGAGATGGCACCAGGACGGATTATGGGAAGAAGGCAAGTCAGCGGAGGCAGTATGTTGCTCTAGGCAATGACCTGCCGGAAAACTTGGGTCCTGGCATTCAAGTGGATGTTACTTTGACACGTACCACCTACCTAAACATTGCTGCAGACCAAGTGCACCTCTTCATGGCGGCAGTATTCCCTAAAGGCAGTGGCCTCTTTCAGCAGGAAAAAATTGCTGCACAATGCACAAACTGTCCAGCAGCGGTCTGAGGAACATGACAGAGCTCAAGGTGTTGACTCCAAATTCCCTAGATCTCAATCCGATCGAGCGTGTGGGATGTGCTGGACAAACATGCTTTGTACATTACACTATTTAGATTAATGGACTATTTTAGTTGAACAAACCTGTGCAGAACATTCGATTGTAGGAAGGATGTTATGAACCACAATAAATCATAAAGAGAGCACAAAAACCTTTAAAGATCTTTTTTTGAAAGTGCACAAGCCACACCCAAAACACCATCAAATATTATTATTATTATTACATTTTTATTTAATTAGTTAAATATTGATTGATTTAGTAGTAATGGCGAGTTCAGGGTAACTCCTGTCGTTTTATTTTTTTTGCTTTGAAGGGTATTGTACTCGACGCAGTCATGCTAATGAACGCTGCGAGAAAGAATTGCATGAGAGAAACGAGAGAGGAGAACGAGTGGGAGAAAAAGAAGGACAGAGTGTCCTGAAAGTGTGTATGAGTTCCATATGTGCTAACTGTTGGTATGTATGAAGAATGAAGAGAGTGAGGAAAAACAAGCCCCTCTGACCCGACTAACCCCATCGGCTCCAACCGTATGGGACGAGTTCACCAGAACTGGTGTCTTCTTCTTCGTAGCAGCAGTGACAAAACATTTTCTGATCAGTTACAGTGACATTAGAGGAGGAGACTTGTGATCTACAGAGACTGCATAGATGACAGGCGATCATTTTAAAGTCAGAAACTGCAGCGCTGGAGCCCCTTATTTTAGACCAAAGCTGTATCTTGAGCTAGCTAACGATGGCGTTGAGATGCACGGTGATGTGGAAACACTGAGGAACGAGTCAAAATACAGTGAGCGCACTGTATCAAAGCTGTCATGGAACTCTACTATTACTAATCCTTTTTGTCTAACGGACGAAGAACTTCAACTGCAGCAACAATTAAGCCGCTAGATGAACTTCAACACTATTTCCTTTCAACTGCTGAACTCTTGATTCAGTTTTCTATAGCAGCGTGGCTTGGACAGTAGATTTGCAGAAAGGCAAACCACGGGTTCATATTAATGCGCTCCTTATAATGCGTCATCGTTCCTACAGTAATAACTTGCACGGTGAACAAACATAGACATAAACATTTTTTGTGAGGATGTTTTTGGAAGGAGTCTCCAGCGGCAGTGCTTTGTGTAACAGTTAAAGCTAAAGCTGCTTTGAGAAACTCTTGTGGTATAAAAGCAATAAAACAGCTGACGTGCTGTCATTCCAAAATAATCCACTTCGTGTTGGGCTGCCTTGCATCACCCTGTAGTTAATGATTTTCCCGTAACTACATAGATAGAGATAGATGGACAGAGACTTTATTGAAATTCAGGCATCCAGTAGCTTATATGACACATACCAGAACCCCAATACACACAAGAATAACAACATCACAACAGTGAGCTGATAGTCAGAGGGCTGTGCCAATTGAGGTAGTGCAATGCAAAGTGAATAACAGTGCAAGAATAATTATTTTCTGTAAATAACATATAAGACAGCTTGGCGATAATTATGTAAACAAACTACGAAATTCGACATAAGGGCTAACCTAGCCAGTAACCAACAGTCCAGCAGCCTAATGACAGGTTGCAGGTGAGTATGTGTAGCAGCAGAAAGGCAGCATCATGCCCAAGAGTCAATTTCAGCCCTCCATCGTTGAGAGGAGTTGAAAAGCTATATGGCCTGAGGGACAAAAGACTTCCTTAGTCTGTCATCTGAGCAGGACAGTGACCGCAGTCTGCCACTAAACATACTCTGCCTAGTGAATGTGCTCTGCAGAAGGCGTTGGGCATTGTCCATGATGGACAGCAGTTAATTTAGGGTACATCTCTCTGCCGCTGACGTAAAGGGATTCAGCACTGTGCCAACCACAGACCCAGCTCTCCTCACCAGCCTGTCCGGCCGCGTGGCATCCCTCTTATTAATGCCGCCTCCGCAGCATAGCACAGCACAGACCAGAAGAGAACACTTGCACCAACCGACTGGGAAAACATCTGCAGAAGTTTCTTATAAGTGTTGAAGGACCCCATGCCTCCTCAGGAAACAGAGTCCCTTCCTGGAAAGTGCATCAGTGTTTGCTGACCAGTCCAGTCGATCATCCAGTTGCAGCACCAGGTATTTGTACGTCCTGATCACGTCCACACTTAACGGTGCGTGTTTGCAGACGGGGCCTGGGCCTCCAGAACACACCACATTTCTTACTGGACACTTTTGTGTCATGCTTGTACAGTTGAGACAACAATGCATCTAATAGCATGTTAGCTGAAGACTTGCTGGTGTTAACTTTTTTTTTAATGGAACAACATGATAAGCTGTTGTGTATATAAAGATGATGCAAGAACCCGTCTTTTAGTGCTGTGTCAATCACGCTGTGCTACATCAGTCACTAGTGGGCGTTGATTACCATATTTTCCCCAGGAGCATCTCTATATCTCCACGATGCACTCCTTGCTCCACTTGCACGGCTGATTCATGATCCTAGAGGAATGTACACATTTACATGTACGTAAAAGGGTTTAGGATTCAAATTGATTGGCTTTGCACACATGGCTAAAATCATGCCAAACTTCCTAACCTTACTTTTCTACTCTCTGACAGTATGACACCTTATATTCGTCGCCAACAAAGCTGACTTTGATTGAAACTTATCTGAACCGAACTCGGCGACAAAGAAAAGAGCCGCGAGGAGAACAGTGTGTGCCGACTGTATGTGTGTGGGAGCACCAGCTCCATGCTGGGAGACAGTAAGCAGGTCTCAGTGTGACGCTGCTGTAACGCTAAGACGCTCAGCAGGATCTCAGCTCCATCTTTTCCATGGCTTAAACCGAAACCGTGCCGTCTCCGCTGTTATTCCGAGCCGCCAGGACGCCTTCCTGCCCACATACAGCTGAAACATCATCTCTCACACACTTCCATTTCATCTCTTACGCCCACCGCAAACCCAAGAGCCATTTAAGAACCTCTTCATGCTGCTGGCTGAACGCTATGCATTCTGGCTTCATTCGATGTTTTTCCCTCAAGCCGATCAAAGCACGAAGTATCAAAGTATGCAGTGCTTTTACACGTATCCTCTTTCTGAACGCCATGAAGGTAGAACAAATGTTCAAGAAGATTTGACCAAAGGGAGTTTCACATATTTTCAAAGCAAATCTAAGCCCTACTACAGCTGAAAAAAAAAATGGCTTCGTCATTATTTTTAAGAGTCGCACACATATGTAATAAACCTTTGTGCTTATTCTAAACCGTTGCATCATTTCTGTGGGTTCAGCTTGTGCTGTGAAAAAAACACACTCTTGGACATGATATTGCTTAGGGCGTATTTGCAACTCAAATGTGGCTCTTGACTGCTGGCTCCTTCCTATTTGCGATACCAATTATTTCTGGTAATGTTTGCAAAAATGATATATAAGGAATAAAAAAGTACAGGTGACGCAGTTATAGGAAAACAATCAAAGATGGGGTGATGCTATGCTGTTTTCAAGACTTTCAATCTAACACTACCACAACGTTTTCAATGACAGCACATTGTTCCTGTTACACCACAACACATTTCCAGTGACTACGTTCTTCTTATTGTCGAACATCCACAAAACCAGTTCTTATGGTTTTTTTCTCGCGCGTTAAGATCCATCCATCATCCATCAATCGGAAAATTGTAGCTTTACCTCTGACTGTTACAAAGCACCAACACTGCAGACGTCTTCCAAAAACGTTACATAAACATCACTATATCAGCAATTATATGCTTTCTCTGTTAAATAGAATGTTTTCAAGCCTCCGCCTTATCCATCGATGCTTAAGGTGCTACTATAGAAACTATATCAATAGAATGAGGGCATTAACATAAACGTAAACATAAACGTACATAAATATGTAGGAAATTACTCAACACCTTCTGACCATTTAGAGTTGGTGAGGTATACTTCAGCCAACTTGGGCAACAGTCTACCCGCCCTCTAATGCAAATCGTTCCAGCTTGCTCTGATGAACACATAATGCTACCATTGGATGATTCACGCAGGCTTCACTCAGTGCTTGATCTCTTTAGCCAGATAAAACATGCACACTTTCGATTTAAAAGAATCATGGGGAATGTATCACGTCCAGTATAATGCTGAAATCATTACGGATACTGTACATAGAAATCAAAGTCATTTCTAGGAAACATATTTTCCCATACCGTCTCCCACATTTTATTTACTCCTTACTATTCCAGTCTTGGAAATTTCACGGATGAAATTCAACACCACCCCCCACAATCCTCATAACTAAAACTGATCCCGGAATAAACAGTAAAGCTTCAGAAACTCCACAGAGCTCTCACGTTGTCTGTGACTTCCAGGTCACGACCCTTTCTTTCTGCACACTTCTCTCGTCAGTGTCAGTTACAGCATGGCAAACTGAGCTTCTGTCCTACAAAACAGCTTCACACGTCTATGATTAAACCGTTATTGACACTGATGCATCACAGACAATACTGGCCCGAAATACAGACTAGCATCAAATCAGATTTGAAATGTTTACATACTGATCTGGTCCGCTGACATATTTTATGACGTATCTGCATAACTTGGCAACAGAGCCTTGCAGAGCCTTAGATGGCACCAATATCATATAAGTACTAGGTAGAAGACAAAATCCAGAATTCTGGTACTGATAGTATAGTAAAACCGGTGCATCCTTAGCCACCTTCGACTCACAAGACTGCATTTTCAGAGATTGACCGAGTTCTCGAAGGTCGGCTCCAGGGGAAGCTATTTAAACTTTGCTGTTATAATAAACTGGACACTTCTGGGAAGGCTTCCTGCTAGATCTTGGAGTGTGGTTGTAGGGATTTGTGTTCATTCAGACACAAGAGCATTAATGAGGTCAGGCACTGATGTAGGGCGAGGAGGTATGGCAGGTTCCAGGTCATCCCAAGGGTGTTCAGTGGGGTTGAGGTCAGGGCTCTGGGAACGTCAACCTTGGCAAATCATGCATTCATGGAGCTCACTTTGTGCACAGGGGCGCCGAGATGCTGGAACAGCTTTGGGCCCTTAGTTCCAGTGATGGGAAACTGTAACACTACAGCATACGTATAAAGACAGCCCATACAACTGTGCGCTTCCAACTGTATAGTGTATACCATTAAAAACAAAACAAAACAAAAACAGACTTTTCCTTCAGTCCATAAAGGCTTGTGTTAAAAACACTGTTGAAAAACCCGGTCTCTAAAACCTCTCCGCAAGGAAAATCTGGATACCTCAGATACATGAAATACACATAGGTGTTTTCAATAATCTGAATAGGTCAGCCAGAAACTCCACGTGAGCACCTGTGTAACCCAACTCAGAATACAGAGAACTTTCCAATGTAAATACTCACAAATCTATTGAACTTAAGTCACGGGCTCTGAACATTGACCACAATAATCAGCTCCAGGGTGAAGGTTTGTCCATGTTTATAGATGACAGTAAGTCAATCATCTAGTCTGTTATTACCAAATAACTGGATATGGATAAAAATGTGCAAAAAGAGAAGAGAAAAAAGGAGGCGATCATCCAAAACCATCAATTACCTGTTAGAAGTTTCATAGCTCATAGCTCCAGTGCCAAAATGAAAGAGTAAACAATGGAAACCAAACATAGCTCAGCTAATTAACTAGTTTTAGGCTAAGGGAAATGCTGTGCAAATAAGCTTTTGATCGAACTATTCCTTTTAGCTACCATTTCCCATAAGTCTACAGCATGGATTACATCCGTCTCATTTCTAAATTCATTTAATAAACCTGTCTGCCAAATAAATAAACACAGATGTAATATTAATCGCCATTATTAGCACCTAACCAGCAATTTCTCTAGTTCTGTGCCATTCTACACAATATCTGCTACACTAAACCTGTACAGCTTGGCAAGCAGTCTCAGCAGCTGTATAAACCTGACTGCATGTGCCCTCTCACATCAGGACACCGGCCTTACTATTTCCCATTATTAGCGTGTAAGCATGAGGTGGGAAAGGATAAATAATTGTTCCCATATTTTCCCCCTGACTGCATCGAAGTCTAGTACTGTGTTGGTCCTGTACACACTGTTACGGCCAGTACACGTACACAATATAGCAAGCTGAGTGAGTCACAAACTAAAACTTATCACAAGAGCCTAAAACTGTAACTACCTGTGAAGTTCCTACCTGTTAAACATTCTCAGAGCAAAGCTTAAATCAAACTGGTTACTAAGTAAAATCTGGCAATTAATTAGTGGCCTTTACTTCCTTTTTCATAAATACATTAACAAATCTCTCAGTTAGGATTCTGCATTCAAAAAGGATTCAAGTTTAAAACTTTCTGCTAGACCTGAACCTTTGACCCTCGACGACATACAAACAAAAGCCTTTACCAAATAAGCTAAAGTAATTAAATATAAGGTAAATGTATGTGAAGAAACCTTGCGGGATCATGTGACCATTACATGACTGGTCTGAAAGAGTTAAGTAAAGGAATCACTCTGGTGTATCGGTGTGTCAGTTGGAGATCAGTGCAAATGGAGCTGCCGTGATTCACACTCAGTGCGAGCTCATAAGCTTCCTACTGTGTTCTCAGATAGTAGATGGAGAGAGAGCTGAATTGGAATTCTTTTGTTTGGTTGTACAGCTGAGCACATCAGTGCAGAAGAGAAATTGAGGTGACCGACGCAAGTAAAAAAAAACCCAACTCTCTCCGAAAGAGGAGTCATATAGACTATACGGCCAAAAGATTCAGACACCTGCCCGTGTGCTTCTTCCTCAAACTGTGGCCACAAAGTTGGACGCACACAATTATATAGGATGTGTTTGTGTGCTGCAGCATTACCATTTCCCTGCACTGGAACTAAGCCAAACCTGTTTTAGCATCATAACGCCCCTGTGCACAAAGTGAGCTCCATGAACACATGATTTGCCAAAGTTGGTGTAGCAGAACTCAGAGTCCTGAGGCAACCCCATTTTGAACAACTTTGTGTTGAACTGGAACGCTGAGTGCACCTCGAGCCTCCTCGCCCAACATTAACGTCTGACCTCACTAATGCTCTGTACTGAATGAGTACGAATCCCCACAGCCTCGCTCCAAAATCTAGTGGAAAGCCTCCCCGAAAGACTGGAGGTTATTAAAGAGCTGTGTGGAACGCTCAGGTGTACACAAACCTTTGCCAATATAGTGCATCTCTGATCAATACATCTCAACTTCTACACATGTGCTATAGCTTAATACAGTCTCCTCCCGAGAAGCGCATTTCATGTCAAACAGAATGTGTAAACACATTCTCAGGGTTGTGAAAATCATTACCTACGCTATCTTTGTACAGATACACCCCTCACCACATGACAAAATAATACATCGAAATCATATGCATGTATCTGGGGTGTTACTCTGCTTCGACTCCACTTGAATTGTTCTGTTGTTGGTTACTAGTAGGTGTTGGCCGCAGAAAATATGTGATATCACCGGTGTGACCACCAGCCTCAGATGTCTTCTCACTGAAGCTGTATTCTGGCTCATAAATATAAAACATTCTGGCAGGCTAAACCTGGGTATAAATAGCATCTGTGCCATGAACGACTGTTACCTTCTGTCAGAATGATCCACCAACTGTGCTTACTGTGATCCTTGCTGCATTTATGGTGAAAGCACACCTGCCATTGTATTTGTTACTCTATATTGCTAATTTCCTTGTTGAAACGCATGGATGCGGTAGTATGATAATCTCATTCAAACACAGCATTATGCTACCACGTACAAACAGCCAGGTGGAAAGTATTACGGGCAAATGCATTACAAAATATAATCATCCCAGATATGCCTAGAATTTACAAGTTACACTGGATTTACCCTTGAGCAATGGTTTTAAACAATTTATATATCCTTTTTCAGCTTATGAGAATCTCTTGAGGGTGGAGGTCCCTGGCTATGAAAATGAACAAAAACAAAAAAGATTTAATCCTATGCATAGTTCAACTGTTTCTTTTTCCAAGGTCATGGTACGGAAATGTGAGCAAGATATTTTCTGTGCTTATTCAGCACTGATGAAAAAAGTACCGACACTGAGAGACCACTGGGGGAAAAGGATTGCTATCAACTTTAATTTCAGCACTGGCTTCTTTAGGGTAATAAAATACTCCCACACAGCCGATTTCATCTGATTGCAGGAGGATACAACGTTTCATGGAATTATCCATTTTGCTACTAATATATTAGGCTCGTGGTATTATCATGGGAATGCCAAACAGGCTGAAAAGAATTCAGGGCCATAAATCAGAATAGGCAAAGCCTTGTACTGTGATTGAAATGCAGAAATGGTGTTATTCATGGTTAATGACAGAACTGCAAGGTATGATGTAAAGAGGCCTAGGCTAGGGGAAACAAATATGGCTGTAATGACATGTTGATATGCTGATATGCTGGTAATATAACATGAACCGAATTTGTACGACTTTGTTGAAGAGAGAACGGCTAGTAAACTGTGTGGCGGTCTGGGAAAACCAGTCTGATGTAGCGCTGACTGAATTCTGGAAAACAAGGAAAATTTGGGTTTAGCCAAAATTGAGTTTACACTACCGGTCAAAAGTTTGGGGTCACCTACTCTTTTTCATAGGTTTTTCTTTATATTTTTTTGCTTTCTACATTGTAAAACATTACTGAATACATCAAAACT
>JAQMYM010000007.1:15656291-15670204 GCA_030014255.1 Parauchenoglanis ngamensis
AAGTAAAGAGAAACAACAGTCCATCATTATCCAGTCTCTTTTAAAGTCATAAAAATAAAGAAATAATTGAATTAGAAAGTGACCCCAAACTTTTGACTGGTAGTGTACCTACTTCTGAGAAAATATGCATGATATCATTGATTGAACAGATTTAAAATGCACTTAAAAGAGTATAAAACTATTATTTGATATATACTGTTCAGTATTCCGTAGCATAGTATTGTGTTGCTTGGCCTCAGTGGGGGTTTTTTTTGTATCATGGTTGCACACTTGCAATAAATAAAATCTTAATAAGAAAAGAAATAGGATTTGTTGAAACCTGTTTGTTGAAGAAAATACAAAGGTAAATATAAGGAGGTAAGAGCTAACGGTTTTGAAAATGTTCTTGAACTTTGTGAAAAGTCTGTAGCGGCTTCAGAAAGAGAGAACGGTATAAAAGACTATACATGTTCAGGAGTATAAATCAGTAAAAGAGTAATCATCGGCATTCAGAAATTCGATTTAACTTGATGCAGAATATGATGCACCAACGCGTATTGGTTAAAAGGGAGAGTTTTACGGTCTCTCTGGAAGGTCACAGGTGGTTAATGAATCTTGAGCTCTGTATGCATGAAGCTACAATAAAACCCATCAACCTACATTTCCCCAAGTTCCATGTCTGCCTGCATTTGTTTTCTGAAGGAGAGAAACGTCTAAAAATCCAACACCAACACAGACAATTCAAAAGAAATATGCCTTTTACATTCCTGCTCAAAGCGAATGTGTTGTAGCTTATAAAACATATCTTCTGCTTTCCTCTGAAATCAATTCACAATCCGCCATTCATCAATAATTCAGCTTGACATTCTGATCAGGCTGAATAATTGATGGATTATTCCTGGACTGGATGTACAGTAATCTGACATTATGTGCATATAAACAAACTTCAGTTTACATTCAGGTTCACTTTAAAAGCCTCCTGATTATAACTTTAAGCTCTCTGGGACAAAAGCAGCTCTGCTCTGCTGCTGGTGTTAATTTGCGTCAGGGAATCCAGGCTGAGACCTTTGGCTCAGATTTGAACTGCATTCCAAAGCCTTTGTGGGCTGCAAACGTGCGTCTCCGTGAGTCAGGGTTCTGTCAGGAACGTGCTTGACAGATGAGGGTTGAACACGATGAGTCAAAAGGGCAAATTTACAAAAGACAGAACATGAGCAGTGGATTAAATTTTGCATCAACAAGGCAAAGAAAAAGCGGAAACTATGCAGTAAGACAAAGGCTTGCTTCCTTGTGTGCTGTATTTATGATGGCAAGGAAAACACATCAATTATAGAAAAATACTGCACGATGAATTTGGACAATGGAGTACACATGTTGACCTTCTGTATACAAACTGTTCTGAGCTATTTGTAGTCGTACTGCTTAAAAAGACGTTTTAGTTCGACTACAATGCTGACGATGTATCACGGGCCTTAGAGTTATCAGACGTCTCTGGTCTGGACAGAAAACACCATGTCTTAACTGGGTTAAGAGTGCGACACGTAATCGTATATTACATAAATATTACTCCTCTTTCTTCCGTTCCCAAAAAAAAGCACCATGATGTCAGTTATTACAGTTCTTTAGACAAAACGTGTCATTACAGTGCCCTGTGCTGTGATCTAGTGTGTGGTCAGAAGGTATATATTCATTTTCATTGCATAAAATATCTATTATCAGAGCGATTACTCTACTGTAACTAGCTATAGTTATGCAAAGTTGGAGAAAATGACTGACGGAGGCAGAGGGTGTATGCATTCTTGCCTGTATCTCTTTCTCATGCTCGACAGACGGTTGAGAGAGATATGATCCAGAGGACTGCTGCCACACCTGAAATCACAATATGGATAAAAAGCTTTAGTTATAGAGTGCTTTGTTTTAAACAACACGAAACAGTGCTTTGCAGAAAAAAATGAAGAGGCTATAAAACATGAAAAAAAACAACAACAACAAAACAAAAAAATAAAACGCCATACAATCAAACTCATGGGAAAGAGACTAAAAAGCAATAGCAAACAAAGACATTGGAGCCCGCAGGCACTGAACATATGGTTAAATGTTCTGTTATTTAAGGTTTTCCGAACTGAAAGCATGAAGATGTGCTTACGCCATAAACATACAAATTGAAATAACGTATTATAGCATATGGATGGATGGATGGATGGATTTCTGTGTACCATTGGGAAAAAACAGTTGCACAGGATCCTATATGCTGAAGGTGTTAACAGCATTAGGCTACTGATCACAAGGTTGTGAGTTCAAATCCTATCACCACCAAACTGCCCCTACTGGGTGCTTGAGCAAGACCTTTATGCCTCAGCTGATAAACTGCATTCATTCACTTGTTTTCAGTACCTGCTTCATCCAAGTTAGAGTATGAGTGGATCTGGAGCCCACCCGGGAACCCTGGCACCCTAGAGGCCACTGGCGATGCCAATCCATCACTGGCTACCACGGACAAGTGAGTGAGGTCAGGCAGTAATGTCAATTGAGAAGGCCTGGTGAGCAGTCAGTGTTCCAGTTCATCACAGTGGTGTTCAGTGGGGTTGAGGCCAGGGCTCTAAGCAGGCCACTCAAGTTCTTCCACTCCAACCTTGGCAAACCATGCCTTCATAGACCTCGCATTGTGCACAAGGGAATTGCATATAGTCTAGACACTCTTAGAATGGTTCCTTGCCCTTCAGGAAAGCTGGAGAGGCTAAACATGCACCACGACACCCCATTTTAAGCATCATATATTTGCATCTGTTCATTCGACAGATGCTTTTAACCAAAGCTGACTTACAAGTAAGCCATATAATGATTGACATGTTGGATTCGGATGGGATTAAAATCCCGGAGATGCTCCAGTAATAACGACGTTACCCCACGTAGAAAAGTTAGGACTGGTCTTCAGAAGTAGATTGTTGAGAAAGACTTTTCCTTAAATTCTCTTCCACTGTCAGTATTTATCATGTTGTCACCATAAGCTGAATGAGTGCGTGGCTGAGAAGAAAGGCATTCTACCTGTACTTAAAAAGAAATTGGTAATTTGTAAAAGTCAGTGGTAAGGTCTGATCAGACACCAGGACTAAAAATGAAACCGTGACAGTGCAACAACCCTACTAGTCATATTAGTCTCTAAAATGCTAAAGCATAAACATCAGACACCAAACATGTCTTGGCTGATCAAATACATCTGAGGTAAGTGAAAAGAAGGGTAAGTTTCCTTTAAGTCACCCTAATAGGCTGTACTATACCTAATAGTCAAACAAATCATTACAGCCAATCAGGAATGGTTTAATGTGAGAAAGGGCATCTTCCTGGACATCTATTATTAAAACATATCCTGCTAAAACCAAATCCCACTTATGTCACTCGCCTCATTCATCAGCACGAGGTCCCTGAAGTATTAGGACTGTTTCCTATGCTGTGAACTAATTCCAGTCAGGGACAAGTCAAACCATACACATGGAATTTCCAAACCAGAAGGTCACACTCATGAAGGTAATGTAACTGTTTCCCCTCACTATTAGAGCCAAACAACTTATTCAGCACTCCTAGGGCACAAATCTAGAACGAACAGCTCATATCTCTTTCCCTGAAGTCTAGTCATGATGGCTAAATGCAGTAAAGCTAAACATTACATAATCCCTCACGGCTCTGTAGTCTACAGGCATGAGGAGGAATGTTGTTATGGACGTATGTTTCTCATCAGTGCCGCATGCCATCGCGACCCAGACACGCTGTTCCAATTTCGACACATGGACACAAATATAAAATCTGAAACGGATGCACATTCCTGAATGACGTCCTTGACTGTTATTAGTTCACGCTGAAGTATGTAAAAACACACAGGCAACGTAAACAGAGACGATGCGTGATTTCCAACACGGTCCAAACAAAGTGTCTTTGTAGACGAGAACAGAACACTACTCATTACTCTAAAAGGTCTGGCAATCAGTGCATACCTCTCTATTTTGTGAGAAGTACAGGAATTTTCCGGAGGTTCTGTATCGTATTGTGAAAAACAGTCTTGTTTTGGGACATATTTTGGGGGATAAACACTGACACACTACTAGGTCATGGATAAGATATGTGTGAAACTGGTTTGGTTGAACACATTTTTGGACAACCTTTAAACGAGGTTTAAAGGAAGCAAACGTGAAAACGGTCCAGGCTTGTACGTACAGAAAGTCCCTTAACCCATTTATGCTTGTGCTAGCATTTACATTGCCTTTATTCCATGTTCTGTACACAGTTTACACAGAACGGTACATAAAAAAAAAGCATCCCGTGAGTGTCAGTTCTGCATTAAATACTCCTTACAACTGCGGTGAGCAGAAAAGCATCTCAGAATGCACAACATGTTAAACCTTAAGGTAGATGAACATTGGGATGCAGTAGAAGCAGTCAAAAAAAAGAAACAAACAAAAAATCCAAGGCAATAGTGGGCACTGTTTCCCAGAAACTGGACACTGGATCTAGGTCAGTGAACCAATGCAGTTTGCAATGAAGATTGTTGGACCAATATTTTGATAAAGATTGTTTGGGTTTTTTTTTAACACCCCTAGAAGGTTTAAATGCACAGGCATAAAGGAGCCAGACACCAAAATTAACCTACTTTTATCGAACAAAAACTTCTGTGTATCCCCACCTCACTCATCTCTCACTTTGTTCATCAGATCACCTTGAGATTATTTAATTTTCTAGCCAAATTTTCACTCCAAACCCTCCAATCAACCCTCAATCCGTTTCCACTCAACCATTTTTACAGCCATGACACAAAAACAAACAAGGGATGACAACTCAATTACAAACACAAACATGCACAAGAGACACACAAACAAATCAAAACACTATAAATTAACATTAACGGGATAATCAACAGACTCACAGACTCACACAATACATCCAAACATACAAAATACAAGCCAATCATTCTTCCACACAACGGCACCTCCAGACACACAAAACAACACACAACGATAACAAACTTCAAAAAAGCAAACTGCAGACAATTGAGCACTCACACGCACACGTCAACATGAACACATTCGAATCAATCGGCCAGGATGAAAAATACGTCAGACGAACAATTAAAAGCAGGCAACAAACATCACCAAAAAAACAAATAACACAAATGACACCAAACACGCACAAACACTCAAGAACGTACAAACAGAAGTTAACACAGAAATATCTCAAGACATAAAAAAAAAAAAAGAAAAGAAAAAGAAAAGAAAAATCACAAAAAAACAACAATGGACCGACTACGTAACCAAATTAAATTACAAAACATCATACACAAAAATGTGGAGAGCCAGCCATGCAATAAAAAACACCATCCCACACTCTCACGAACTTATTCACACCAACAAAATACACTCCAACCCACTCAAACAAGCAAACATGCTCAAACTATTACACCGAAATATTGCAAAATACAAAAACAAAAGAAAATCGAAAAATAAACAACACCAAAAACACTCAAAATAAACACAACATACGTACACACCATTCACACAATTAAAAACACTACACAAACAAACAACTCGACTACAGTCAGAGGACCAGGCACGCTTGCAAATATATACCTAAAACACCTAGGAACAAGTGCCCTCAAAGCCACCATGTCCCTCTTCAGCCGCTCTTAAAGACAGCTCTTTTCCACATATTCCCTGAATCTGGAAAAAAGCAATAATCAGTCCAATCCTCAAAACCCAACAAGCCCACACAATACGCTTCCTCATATAGACCAATCGCACTATTCTCCCCGCTCTTCAAACTGCTCGAACAGCTCAGAAAGGCCCTCCATCCACCTGTACACCATCATGCTTCAACATCACCAACATCATCCTTACCAGCTTCAACAAAAAGAACCCTCCAACGAGAACTCTTTGCTCAGCAATTGAGCTTGGAAAAGCACTTGATACCGTATCTTCATCAAAATGAATCAGAAAAATCCTCATTTACAACAAAAGCAACTACAACTCCACCACCCTCACACCGTTCACAACAGCAACAACTCCACCAATAACAGCAGCAACAACAAGCACAACCCCCACAACAGCAACATCGTCTAGAACACTCATGACAACAACAACTCTAGCACCCACATCAACACCATCACACGATGGCTTGCAAACTTCCAGCACTGGAGACAAGCACCAGTAAAATTCAACGTGTTGATTAAAACTCAAAACATCAAAAATGGAGTCCCCCAAGGTGCTGTTCTCGCACCACTCCTATTCAACAATTTCACTTCAGACATCCCCATTCCACCAGAACCCCTCAAACTCATCCCCTGTGCAGACGAGATCACCACACACCAACATCAACACAGCAAATATCAACCTACAATCATCAGTCAACACACTAGGAAAATGGGCAACCAACAACATGACCATCTCAACAACAAAATCAACAAGACTCTTTACGCCTGATCCCCAGCAATTCGACTTCCAAGCCAAAACCACTACCCTTCAAACAGACAAACACACAAAAATCCTCGGACTCACTCTCGACAACAAAATGACATTCGCACACCACACAAAGAACATCACAGACAAAGTGAAGAGCAGGACGAACACCCTCAAAGCACTCAGTGCCACTATGTGGGGCCGATGCTCACCATCCACAAACTCTTTGTCCGGCCAGTGACTGAATAGCAGCTTGGTTCCCTGTTCTGTGTCGGACAAATAAGGCCAAGCTACAAACACTACAGAATACAGCCTACAGTGTGCACAGGTAATCTCCAAATGGCACCCATAAACCATCTACATCAAGAAACCAAAAGTGCTCCCAACTGAAAATCACATTAATATGTTGGGCACCAAACTATTCTCTAAACTGTCTCAACAAACAAGCTTCACTTCAACAAACAGCTCGAAAGTACCAAATATTGTAAAACTCTTCATTCAGCACACACACCAACTTAACAGGCTCCCAGACAATGACACCACCATCAACACCATCATCAACGCTCTCACTGAAGGACATCTGCACAGCATTCATCACTCAGCCCCAGCAAACTTTTCAAAACAACACCACCCACACTGGCTGATGAAACATCTCTCACACGCAGAACCTACACCATTCTCACCCAACTCTGATCTGGATGTTGACGCCTTCTCAATGATTACAAAAACAGGATCAAAACCAGCACCTGCTGATTCTGCCAAACCTCCACTGAAACCCGCATATTCGAACATTGCCCAAACCTTAACACGCTCTGCCACCAATTCTCCATCAACACAACAGCACCATGGACCGACCCAAGAAATGTAGTGAAGTACAGTCTTGAAGCCTGCAGACGTCCGTAAAGCTATCTCCACTAGAAGTCATGGGCAACATCAACAACAAAAACTTCTGTGGCTGATTTTCTTTACATCTCCTCTAATTAAAGCATTCTGATATACAGCAAGAACAGCACCAGTCAGCATCAAAGTTATAAAAGACTGAAATATATTTTAAACAAAGTGCTACGCTGTGACATTTGAAACCTACATAGTGGCCTAAACCTTTTCAGCTTTTCTTATCAGACTGTATTAATCACCTGCTAATGCAAAATAGGCTTTAAAGTATGTGACGTGTTATGAATCGGCATCCTCCCTCGAATGTGTCCGAACTCCCAGTGCCTTATGGGTCTTCTGTACTACCTACTGCGCTGTCCGAACTGTAATCAGTTTCAAATCACTCGCCAAGTAGCACACTGTGTAGTAGAGGCTGTGATTTCTAACTCAGATACCAGATTCAGCTTATGAGGGAGTGATTTGTGTGTTTTGTTTTGTTTTGGTGGTAATCACAATGCATCATTATAAAAGAAATGAATATAGTTCCTATAAGCTCTTAACCTATTTGGCTAGTTCTGTGAATTGAACAGGTTTTATTCAAATAAACCAGGTTTTACTCGATAAAAAACAGGTTCATAAGTAACGCAAGTCTGGACCTCGGTCAGTGGAAAGTTCAAGAATAGAAAAAAAACCCTCTATGGCACCAGGAAATAAACAGATTACATAAATGTACACATTTGAATAACGTTCATGAAATAGGTCTCTACTGAGGGGTCCATGCAATTTATTTTACAGTTACAGGGTTTACTTACAAAAGCTTAGGAACACCCTGGATTAGCCAGGAGTGAAATACCAAACTGGTCTCACATTGGCCTCATTTTAGTGGCCTGAAAGCCATAGGTGCCTTCGGACCAAACAGTTCTAGGGACATAGTGAGAGGGACTAGCTGGGGAGCTCCCCTGAGAACTACACACCTGCAAGGACCTTTTTTCTGTTTGCATTCACACCACCGGTAGGAACACTGAAGTGATGTAAGCAGCATCAAAATCACGTTGACGTTCGTCTTTCTCATATTGGCTCAATAAAGTCTAGACTTAATCGTCTCATCATTTATTTGTGTTTTTTTCTTTCACTTTTAATGCTAAAGTTAAGAGCTGTTGTTTAGGCTACACAGCTACCGTTTGACATGGCTTTAAGTCTGTACCGAACTAGGAATTTTCCCAGTTGAAGCAGATTCAGCTGTCCGATATGAAGATATGAAAATAGAGACTAGTCCTGTCCGGCATGTACAAAATTCACTAGTGCTTTTTTTCCCCCGGTGATTTTAGTGATTTCGACTAACATGTCACCCTCATTCAGCATTTCTCAGATGAAGTTCACCCACTACAACATGCACGCTTCCTCTTTGTTTATGTTGCACATATGTCTCTCATAGTTCCTTTTGTGCTAGGAAAGTACCTACCCTGAATTAGGAACTAAAAAAAGTCCCTAAAAACGGCATTCTAAGAACTATAACCATTCTCAGTTCCTGGGGTGTGAACACACAAAAAAAGGTGTGCAACAGTTCTAAGAAAAAAGTTGTTATGAAAGTGAAAGTGAAAAGTGGCTCTGAAAGTTCCTAAGAAATGATTCTGAAAGTTCCTGTGTAAGTGGTTCTGAAAGTTCTTTTGATGGGGGCTAAAAGTTCCTAAAAATGTGGTTCTGAAGGTTCCTACGAAAGTGGCGGCGACAGTTCCTATGACAATAGCTCTCAACGTTGCTATGAAAAATGTCTATCAAAGTTCCCGTAAAAGTGGTTCTGAAAGTTCCCAGCTTTGACTTTTATACCTCATTCTGCAGATAAAGGAGCGTCTGGAGCCCATGCACATCCTCATTGAGGACTGCTGTCCCTCCTTCTTCACTGTCCCGGTCTTCAGGTCCAGGATCCGGCCTGCAGCACACACATACGCAGACAGAATGAAACAAGCAGGAAGTACTACCGCATCGTAATGCCTCTCTTATCACAGTACTGTCTGAGGCATCTTCTATTTTAGAGTTCTTTACTGGAGGCTTTGTACTCAAATAACTCCCTGAATGTGTTTTCCTTTCTGTACAGCTAATAGAGCGCTGCTGAGAACCAAAGCATATAAACATGTCTGCCGGTCAAACGCAGCAGTCAGTGATTCATGTGCTTTTATTATTCAGTAACAAAGTCATAGCTGCAGGAAAGGAGCACGTCTATGGTCTAAGCCTGAAGCCATTTCCATAAACAAATTATAGAAATCTGGTAAAAAGAGAAGAAGTTACTAAAAAACTAGCAGCTGACAGCTGTTAGAAATCCTCCAGAGCAGACCTCAACCCCCGACAGTCTTTCCACAATGAAGTGATGACGCCAAATCTTCTGAAAGCGCCTCAGCTATTAGCATTCCTCGACAAATAACAGAGGTAAATAAAGACAAAAATAGGAGCAATTTCCAGCTAAGTGTTTCAATGTATACCTCCAGTAACAACAAACGGCAACATGAATGTGGCCCTTTTAATTTCTGGTTATTTCTACACAATTTCTTCACCATTTCTACAGAAGAACATTATTTCTAGCCTAATAAGTGAGGAACAAAATACAGTTGTCACATAATGCATTTTATCCATCGATAGCAACATCTACTTAAATGTAGGTTATATGCTACTTATGTTGTAATAGCTGAGTCATAATAGTTGTAAACAATCATTCCCTCTCCAGTTCCTCTTTTTTCATCTCGAAGTTAATAAGACATGAAACAGGAGCTTGTCATGTTACTGAGAAACTGCAAAGCCATCAGTCCTAAAGACTCATGGCTATTTAGAGCAAAATGCAGCTTTATCACTGACTGGTAAAAAGCTCTCACACTGGAGACTCCTTCCTAAAAGCTAAATAAGCTTCTTTTACAGGAGACGTCAACGATTGCGCGAACTTTATGTGGAACATCTACAGCCACTACAAGTCCCTCTGTAAGCGGTTAATATAGAAACCCCATGTAATAGTTCAGAAAAAGAACATTAATACACACGCCAATTATTTCATGCCTTCTATATATTGTGCAAACAATGAAGTGTACCTTAAAAAACTTTTTGCAAGTGATTGCTCTTCTGCCACATGAGAATGGACAACACCATGTCTACCTGTTCATCAATAGAGCGTGCCAAAAAAAAAAGAAAAAAGAAAAAGAAACAAAAAAAGGCTGCTTTATTTTTTTGTATATATATATTTACACGACCAGATGTCCTCTCATGGGCATTTACAGATTTTCATTTTTCAATTTTCAATTGCGCATTAATCATTGAATTTAAAATGTTTGTTGACTTCCAAGGCTCCAGTTCCTCTGTGACCCTGATCACCATTTCTGAAGATGAATGGATGAATTAATTAACGAATGTACAAATAAATACACAGAATTCAATGAGCAAGGATTGGCCATGCCCTCTTAGAAGCAGAACCCCTTATTATATAATATTTATGTGACATTCTGAATAAGAAATACAACCTCCTGTACTGATATATTCTTTTTCCACTATTATTATTTTGACCCTTTTGTTACCCATGGCAATAAAGTAACATATATTTTATTCAATATTAGTTTTTAGATCATATTAAATGTCTTAATAATAACTACCATGTCCCAAACCTCAACAAAGACTTATTATGATTGCTAGTGTGTGTGTAGGCATTAAACGGCATGCAACAGATACACAGTGCACGAAGCCCAGACTCAGCCACATTTTCAGCCCAATGCTGCTAAACCTCTCACTGCTTGAAGGAAATGTTCCACAAATCTGCTGCCCAGAATTTAAGACACGCCACGTGTAACCTGTCCAATAACTCTGACCTTTTAACTCCGCTTACGTGGAAACTTACTTGACTTTAACAACTTACAGCAGTCAGATGGGAACCTGCTACAGAGTTCAAATGGCATAAAAAAATATGAGCTTATCATAAAATACACTCATTGCAGGATGCTCTAGGGAAAGTCTCCATCCAGATCACACACAAATGTGTTATTTTAGGAGAAATGATACGAGAGATAAATATCTGGAAAGGAGCAGCAGCATAATAGAGCTTGTGTGGTAGACTGTAAAGGAACCCGGTCGGTTTATGTTTGAGACTGAGTGAGACGACAAGCATCTACAAACTGCTATTGTGCTAACTTGAACAGCCTGAAATAAATCAAAAGCTTTCGATCATTTACAACTTCTCTCATTCACACACATGCAAAAAGAAAAAAGAAAAAAAGACAAAACAAAACAGGACGATGGTGGTTACGGTAAATTTGTCTGAACGTCATTTGTGACCCTTGTCTGTTTGGAGTGGGATGAGTAAGCAGCACGAGTGTTTAACGTAGTCATTTGCTGTTTTATGGTGCAATGTGGGTCCAAACAGCTTCCACTGTTCCCAGCAAAGAGGCACAGCAGGTGAAGTTTACTTTGGAGTGAAGATCCTGGCAGGGAAGGAAGGGGAAAAACAAAGGGGAAAGAGAGAGAGCAAAAACCAGAGCTGAAATGTGTAACCTCCTTTGACCCATGACCGATTCAGCTCCTCTAGTCATGGGCTCTGATCAGTTAATCGGCGTGATTTAATCTCAAAGGGAGAGGAAATAAGTGCCAGATTGGCCCAGATGATGGCATCGGGGAAAAAGGCCAAGCAAAACACCAATTGTTTCGAGAAGAGAGACGAACCCCTTCCACATGAGGAAGCATCTCCTCTAATAACCACACCGACTTGTTTGGCTTCATGTGCAAGTAAACAGACAAGCAGGTCATGGCTAACGCTGATCTTACATCACCTCCTCTTGGCTTTGTCGTGTAGTCCCATGGACTCTCTATTTCCAGAGAAAGGTACGAAGCAACAAACAGCAAATATCCCATGGCATTAAAGACAGCCAGGGTAAATATTTAGGCAGCACTCATCTTCTACACGTGTGGAGCAGATAAAAGGGTAGGAGATACAAAAAAAGCATAACGGGGTCCTTCAAGGGCAAAACAAGCAATATACAAAATATTACGTTTCATCAACAAACTAATATATAGCGAAAGCAAGACCTGTGAGAAAGTCGAAAGTTTTTTTTTAAATGAAATTAGTTTGAGAAATTACTTTGGGAAATGTATCGTATTACTTTTTGACCAGAATCATAAAGATAACAACAAAGCACATCTGTAATTATGAGAGTCGAATAAAACTGCACATATTTGTGGAGATATAAAATGGGAATTCTGGCTATTTTCTACTGAAATAGGTTTTGTATCATGCAAGCAAATAATAGTAATGGGATTTTCTTAATTACAAGGTTGAATAAGACTTCATGGAACAATTTCAGTCAGAGCTAGTAAAAGAAAAAAGCAAACATGAACATCATAACCTTAGTCCAGCCGCAAAAAAAAAAGAAGAAAAAAAAAGGCAATTAACTCTTAGGGAGAGGAAAGGGTTTACGATATCTACACCATTGATGATTGTTCTTCTTCGCCTAATTGTTTCTTACTCTACCTTCAAATTAACAAAACATTACTTTGCACTGGATCTTATAAAATCTACTTAAATAATTGCAAAATCAGCAAAGCACTACAAATAGAGTAACGTTCATTAACGTTATATTCCCTGCTGTGCCTGTGCATCATTAAGAAGATTCATTTCCACTTAACCTGATAAATGAAATATCCTAATTGCCAACAACCAAAAAAAAACCCAACAACTCAACTTTCACCTAAAAGTGCTGACAGAAAGAGCTGATTCATTTGCAAAATGACACCTCACTACTGTGTACCCCATTCACAAATACACAAGAACCATCACAGAACCACCAGTGAGCAGATATTAGTTGGATGATGGATCATTCTCAGCACTATACTGACACTTACACTGTATTGTGTGGTGCTGGTATGAGTGTATTATTTGCTTTGTGGTTCCCATGGCAACAAGGCCCACACATTTAAGTTTGTTTTGGTCCCGTCTCTGACCTGCAACCTGCCATTGGCTTATTACTTGTTTATATTCACCTGTTACCTTTTGACCCTTGATTATTTTGTCTATTCTGTCCCTGTTGTGTCTGTGCTGAATTTTGTTCAGTGCTATGGTGCATTCCTGAGCCTCGTGTTGGTTTGGTTTTTGACCTGTGGCTGTTGGCTTTCTGGATTTGGCCTAATATATATTATGTCTACTTTCCAAACAATCTGTTATCTGTGAAATGCTTCAGCCTGGTCAGTGTCACGGTGGATCTGGAGCCTATCCTGTACACTGGATGCAAGGCAGGAACAAACCCTGGACAGGAAGCTAGTCCATCGCAGGACACACACACACATTCTCACAATTTGCTTCCTTAGGCTGAAGATTAAAAAGTACAATAATATGTGATGACAAAAAAGCTGATTATTTGGAAGCAGCTTTCCTTTCTCAAGATCATGTGAAAAATAAGTTTCTGCTAGGTTATAGTCTGTAGGTCAAACCCTAGTGTTTTTATTTTCACAAATTACTGTGACGTGTTGAAAGACTTTTATAAAAGTCTTTCTGTGTGGTTCTGCAAATTCTGTGTGGTGTGTGGGTTAGCACCGTCGCCTCACAGCAAGAAGGTCCTGGGTTCGATCCCCGGGTCACCCAGGGTGCCTTTCTGTGCGGAG
>JAQMYM010000007.1:15728363-15741385 GCA_030014255.1 Parauchenoglanis ngamensis
TAGTTTTGATGTATTCAGTAATGTTTTACAATGTAGAAAGCAAAAAAAATAAAGAAAAACCTATGAAAAAGAGTAGGCGTGTCCAAACTTTTGACTGGTAGTGTACATTCAGAACAATATAATAGCTCCCGTAACCAACGCCTAATACAGCCACTGCAATATCATTCTAAAAATATGAAGTTGCAAGCAGATATATAGAGAGAAACCATGATACCAGAAGTTCTCCATGACAAACCAACATGTAACAAATTTTTTTTGACCTACCAAAAAACCTACCTTAAAGTACCTTCCAAATGCAAGTGGACCTTCTATCTTTTGTCTTCTATTAAAAATCCCATAAACACTCACATAAACCTCCTGAACTTATACTGCCTTTCCTGAAATCATAATATTACTCAAGGCTTCAACTCTGCCTAAAAATTAAAGTCCTTTGTTGTGGTTTATGCTATTAGGCGCACACACAGGGCCAGATGTACACGCTTTAATTTTTGCCAGCTGCTTCTCAATCAACGAGTGTATTTGTGTCCTGCTCAGTCCAGCGGTTAATCAAGTTAAGAGGGCCTCAGTTTTTCGTTCACTGTTAAATTCATTTATGAGCTACTCATCATTTTCTTGGCAGATGGTTTGTTCGTACTATAAATTGTGCTGTGAGAGGTATGTTGGAAAACATATACCTTTTCGCACTCCGTCTTTTGTCATAATTTTTAAAATAACTGCCTCAATGATCAGATGTACAGCTGTTTTTTCTTTAAGAGATAATATTAACAAATGGGTCTAAAATTGACCAATAGGCAGTTGTAGCAGTAATGTGTACCAGGAATGGCAAATCATAATTATTTCTTCAAAAGGTGGATACACATAAAAGATCTGAAAACATAAAAAAAAAAGACACATAAAAATATCTATGATTCAGTTCAATATCAGGAAATAATTCATGCTAAATCTTCTTTTTAACAATTTTTTAAAAATAGAGAATATACAAGAAAGTCTTATTTTCTGAAGACAATATCTCAGTTCCTGTATTATAGTATGTAGCTTTATGAACATGTTGGGTGGGTAACAAATTAAAGGATGGAAGTGAAAAAAGTGATGGAAGTGGTGTCTTTCATGATGACCCCACCGTCAATCCACAGGAGACAAGGGCTCAAGAGGAAAATGATGTAACTCATGTGCTATGGCCTTCACGGTCCACAAATCTCCAATTAATTGAATATACTATATTGCACTGAATTTGTTCTGGAGGCTTGTGGTGGCCCAACATATTTCTAAGACACTTTATGCTTTCGTTTAATTTGTCTGTAGATCTGCTTATATTAATAAGAATAGATTCTTTATTAACTAACATTTACAATAAGCCTTGAGCCTGAATCAGCAATTCCTCATTTATGCTCAGGGCTGTGTATAGCTATGGATTTCTTTCATGCCTCTTGGTATAAAACTAATGAAATATGTCATCTGTGCCACATAATTCATTAGCAGGGTTTCAGAAAGCGCACTGACTTCAATTTTGCCCGATGTGTGCACCACAATGCATAGCTTGGGGTTTTCAATCAATAACTCTAGACAAGGCAGAAAGTCATTTGGCCTCATGGTGTTAATTTTATTTATAGTAAAACATCACACAGGCATTTGAATTATTGTGTCAGCATTTTTATACCCAAGTTGCATTAAAAAATAACACATTTGGAAGGCTAGAAATATGCCTTTACCCTTTACATGGCTAATAGGAGATGAAATCTAGTGTGAAAGAACTAACATGGACATTAAAAACTAGCATTTTCAAAGCTGTTTGGCTCAAGTTAATACAAGTCCTTCATTTTTGTTCATTTAAAAGTGTTCACGTTTTAATATATTGTCTACCGTTATTGGCACACTTCAAGAAGAAAAAAAAAACATTTAAGCATTAAACACAATCACTCCATAGATATTCTTAAAATTTACAGTGTCTAATGTAATAACAATTAATTTAAAACAGATTGAGAAAATAGCTTTCCTCATGAAAGAAATGGTGTTTAATGGTGTTTAACAATGATCTCAGCTTGAACAATTTTGCCAAGAAGCATAGGCAAAAATATCAGGATCCAGATTTGCAAAGCTGACAGAGATATCCCAGAAGACTTGCAGCTGTAATTGCAATCAAAGGTAGTATTGAATGAATGAATAAACATTCCCAGTCACAATGTTCAATATTACATCAGATTTCAGTGACATTTCTTAGCACTGAAATTACTTTTTTTGCTTTTTGACCAGTCTGCACATTTAAATTAAGTTTATGTTTCCTTACCACAATATACCATCATACTCCTATCCGAAATGCACTGCTGTTGACAGTGTGAAATTTCCAGTACTTTGTATACATATTGCATTTCGCATGAATGTATATCGGTGTGCATATTCCGGCGGTGTGTTCCACTGTTGGTTGTAGCTCATCCTCCTCTTTGCCTTTCTCTGTTGTGTGAGTTTAAGGTTAAACCCACTGTGAGCTCTGCATATGTGCTGGCTCTCAGAGAGAGAGAGAGAGAGAGAGAGAGAGAGAGAGAGAGAGAGAGAGAGAGAGAGAGAGAGAGAGCAACCACACTGCCCCCCATGAATGTAGATCATCACCACCTCAAGTTCAGTACCATCTGTTGCCCAGATTAAAGGCTGAGCCCCTACCAAGACCTCACAGTCAGCAATGACATGCACAACTATATGATATAAATCTACACAGCTTTACAAGCTATAACCTTTATTAGTTGAGCTCAGAGGTGAAAAAGAAGTGACAAGTCAAACATCTATTAGGCTCTTGTGTTTTTCTTTTTTCTTTTTATTCATTTTGGGATGTTGAATTAGTAGTAAAACCAGAAAATGTCATGTAAACACCTGAATTATTGTGACAGTATTATTACACTATGTCACCATAAAAGGTCTTCAGTTTAAGCTGTGAATGGTAACTGTGGCCAAAAATGGTAAATTATTGTATTCCAGACAACACATTTGGAAAAGCCCAGTTTAAAGCCATTGGATGATTATGATAAATGTTGAACATTTAAACATCAGAAATCAACAACCATAACTTGATCTGGTGTCATTATGTCACTCAAATATGGCTGTATGCCGAGAAAAGCAGATACTTTTAATATTAAACACTCATCTTACACTTTTAGACTATTAAAATATATGAAACAAATTTCTATATAACCCGTCGGTTAATAATGAAATCTTGCCTAGAACATTCTTGAGCCATTTTATTTGCTTCATTTATTTCATTTTACGATCAGCTTCAAAGATTTGATCTAAATCAGAGTTCGATCAAATACCTATCATTGTAGTTTGTATGTTACTGTGTACACTTTTTGTATTTATGTAAGTTATTATCAGAGGTTAATTGTCATGCTAGCTACCATTTGAGAGATTAAAAATAAAGCTGTTGTTGGTTTTAATGTTTACCCACACTCCTTGGATCCATTGTAAAAGAGGCATTAATTTAGCAACAGTAACTAAACATAATTGGTGTGTGATTTGAAGCAGTTTCTTCAGTTCCCCAATCACAGCTTTAGTTCCTATCTGTATTTACTGTTTGTCATTGTGTTAAAAAAAAATGGTAGAAAAAAAAAAATAAAGCTTGGAAAGGAGTATCAGAGTTTGTTGGTGCGACTGGTGAGTGAATGTAGCTAGTAGAGTTAGCTTCCTTTGCTAATCTGACAAAGAAGCTACTGTGAAGGCTAGCATGTAACATGAAATCACTTTCACACTAATTTGCATATTTGTGTGGGACTAGTTTGCTTTCGAAGCTATATACAGTATAGCTACTAGCGTTTTTCATCAAAAGTTAAAGAAACCCTGGACAGTGCACACCCGCAAGCGATATGAGTGACTTACAAGTGTGAATGTAAGTTTAGTTCTTCAGGGTAGAGAATAAAGAGTAAACTAAAGAAATAAATCCTTTAATACCAGTGACTTTCTTTATGTCACCAAAAACAATCCTTCCATATGTTAAGGTGACCAAGTAATTTTCATAGCCAAGGCATATTCAAAATATTCAAAGATATGTTGACATGATGTGTAGCCAAGGTGGACCATGTCCCTGTGTTGTCGATCAAAATCTAGGACTCTATAATGATATGCATGTCCTATCTTGCTAATCCTAGCCAGCACCACTCTCGTTAATTCCTTTTAAAGGAAAGATTTCTAACCTGAATGACCTCTGGGCAGTGAGAGCAGAAAGTGAATCACAGTAATAGCTGTTGTAATGAGAGGAATGAGATTATGGTGTGTTTAAATGCAGCCCAGCACTGAGATGAAACAGCGATTGCTAGATCATTACGAGTCATTAAACCACAGCAGGTGAATTTAGAGTGCAGACAGGGTAATTAATCAAATGACACAGCTCTTTTACGCCATGCGTGCTGATGGATTAAACACATGCATGCGATGTTAACCGACATCAGTAACTTTAATTACCAATTTGTGGGTAACAAACAGAAGTAAACATAACACTGCCGTTGGTAATTAGACTTCACGTTGAGAAACAAGTAGTGCCATTGCAAAATTGAATCTTTAAAGAACTTATGTACCAGAGGTTATTGAAAAGCTTAGGAGTTTTAATTAATCAAACTTCTTCTAAAGGCAGAAAAGTTAGGATCAGCTATCACATGCACTTTTAGCAATGTGTTATTGCCATGCTGAAAAATCCAGCTTAGTCTGAACAGCTACCAGTTTCCAAAACACAGGCTGAACTGATCAAGCTGCTAGGCCTTCACTGGCAGCTGGTGTATTAATCATGGGATATTTTCATGAAGAGAACTTGAACTGAATCTGCTCCTGACAGGGTGAGAGTGTGGAGATTAAACAAATAATCACCAAGAAAGAGTGCTGTCTTACATCACTGATTGATTTAAATCATACATTATACTCTGTGGATGGTGGAAAGAAGCAGACGATCATTACAATAAAGCTGTTTTGACATCTTCTCAATTGTTGCAATGTCATTGAGACTCAAATTGCATACACTCTATGAGTGTTATTGTCTGGCTCATTATTGTTACATGATAAAATTAAGGAAAATAAATAGCTGGCAAATTAACCATAAAACTTTACCTTTTAGTTCTTCTATAACCTGCTGAAATTTACACAGCGTCAGTTTTATTCATTAAGTCATATTTTATTTATAATAATCATTAATTAACTACTTACTGAAGTACGTAAAGCAAAGTCCACTCTGAAACACATGAAATATGTTTATACACATTGTGCTTAGTGATTCTAGTGCTAACGTGTTGGTTGGTGTTGTGTAAGTGATTGTCTAGCGCACTGACGATGCAGGAGGATATTGCTAGTGGTATTGCTAATTAACACTCAAACAGACTAAAAACTGACTTCATTTAGAGACTGGTTCATGAATATAAACCTTCCTGAAGTTGCCTTCTTGTAATTAACAAAAATACATTTAACATACAGAATTTTAAGATATCATCAAATATCAATATCATATATTGCTAATATTTTTTGGAGTATTAAAAAAAAGCCAATGGAATGGGAAAAGCCAATGGACATGCTCGTATTATTAAACGAATTTAATGTGCTTAATCCAATCTCCATTCAATTTCCCTGGCTGTCACACATAATCAATCATAATCATTTCTACTCAGAGAAGAGCTTTGGTTAAGTGAAATTCCAATGAACCTATAAAAACAGCTCACGTTGGTACTCCATTAGCAGTCAGTGAAAAGGTCATGAATAATTAAACATGACCGATAAGGTATTATTTGGTGCATGAAGGTCCCAGCTGGCTTTGGGATGGATGGATAGATGGAAGGAGAAGAACGGGGAACATCACTGCTGGAGGGCAGGAATGATCTTCCCCTGGCATGATCCGAATCCAACACGGTATCCCCGACCCTCACAGTAACCTGGAAAAAGAAGGAAAGGATGATAGAATGTGAGATAGTTAGTTCAAAAAGTGAATCATTAGTCCCTTCATGTAATTGTCACGAGGCCCGGTTCAGGTTTGGGCCCCTTAGTTCCAGTAAAGTAAAATCTTAATGCTGATGGTCAGGTGTCCATATACCTTATATCCTTCCTATCATTATAGGTCCCCATAGGACGGCACTGTCGCCTCACAGCATGAAGGTTCTACGTTCAAACCTGCCAGCTGACTGCTGAATTTGCATGTTCTTCACGTGAATGTGTGGGATTCCTCCAGGAACTCCGGTTTCCTTCCACAGCCCAAAGACATGCCAATTATGTCAACTGGGTATTCTAAATTGCCCATAAATGTGACTGTGAATGTGAATGTCTGTCTCTGTGTTAGCCCTGTGATAGATGCCCTATGACCTGCCCAGGGTGTACCCTGCCTCTCGCCTGAAGTCAGCTGGGACTGACTCCAGCTTCCCTGCGACCCTGACAGATAAGCGGTATAGATAATGGATGGATGAATAAATGTATGGAGTCCCCATAGAGAGATAAAAACATACCAAAATACAATAAACACACACTCTCCAGTCCCACCTGTGAGGGTGACCTCATCTCCATCCTTAAGGAATGTCCTTGTCTCTCCTCCTCCCAGCTCAATGACCTTTGACCCTCTCCATGAGAGCTCCAACATTGAGCCAAAATTTTCCGCATCCTAGAAACACAAGAAGTCCTGTCAAGTGGGTTCAGAGTTAAGCAGGTATGTAGCTCACCTCGTAATGTGCCCACTCTGAAACTGGACTAATGTTACTACACAGATGCATCCAAAATACACAAATACACATGCGTCACAATGTTGCCTTAACGTGCTGTGAGACTTGTTGCAAATACAAGCTCCTGATGATTTGATACCTAAATTTCTTACCTTACCATTGATATCTAATGTAACCCACACACACACACACACTCACAGAAAACATACACACTGACCGGTCCACTGATGGTGCCTGATGCCAGCAGGTCTCCAGGCCTGATGTTACAGCCGTTCACTGTGTGATGTGCCAACTGCTGCTTCATGGTCCAGTACATGTACTGAGGAGATAAACAATACATGCAGTGCCCTTAAACATATGAGGATGCTATAGCATTTTAATGTAACACAATATTTTCTCAATCATAAAATGCTAACCATCACAGACTATGAAAAAAAAAAAAGAATTCCACTTTTTTAGTCCGTTATCTAGCTATGTAGCCTAGCGAAGACTAGACTTACTGATAATTTACTTGTATGAGTAATTATTTCTTCTGAATAACCTTTAGTTCTTTACTTATTTCTTCTGATTAACCTTCTGAATAACCTGTCTTCCTTTAGGTGGGTTTTGCGGCGTTCTCATACTCATATTAATGCTGTGCAAAATTGATAGCATAATCTCAAGTAACATCATATGTATGCCCTTCATAAAATAAGCATAGATAAAATCATCAATAGATTCATTTAACACTCATATACCTCTTAAACATCTTCTGTTTTCTGTAATCTTTCAGAGTGACATGCAGTGTATCAGCAACAATCACGTGATGTTCAATAAGGACCCAACCTTCCATTTTTAGTTTTTGCTCTTGTGTTTTTTTGTTTGTCTGTTAATGTGTTTTGTTCTTACAGGCCACCGCAGATATTTGAACAGTTGATTTTGAATCCAGCCAGTAATTTAACATCATACCATTTGAAGCTACATTATTTATAGTGTATTATCCTACAGAATATTAAGCTGTACTTTGTTACAAAGCAAGTGCTGTAAGTACAATACATTTTGCTTGGCAGTCATTTGACTAGACAACATCTCTGGCAGCAGTCACACTGCTTTATTTTGCTAAATAACAGAAGCTAATGGATACGGAACCTAATTTTACTCTCTTCTCGGCTACATTAAATGAAGCCAATTACAGAGTGGTAGAATAAGATGGCTGTCACTACAGAAAACTGATAACACCAAACTTGGCTAACAGCACACACTCCAAGGTCAAACTGAGCGTTAACACGCACACACTGATACTTCAGCGAAAAAGGCTAGAGTAATAACCAGCATGATGCACATGGCCTTCACGAAGATGAATTACAGATACCCCTTTTTTACTCAGCAAACTTTTTAAGAACCTGCCCACATAGTTTGAAAGCTAAGCCTTTACATAATCATATGTAGGAGTTTGATCATGTATAACATTCACAGTGGGTATTACAAGCTTTACTTCTGGCTTTGAGGACATATTTTACTACCTAAAGTCTATACACAGCATAGATACATGACACATTCATACATGACACGGAGACTGATAAATGAGGCTCAGTGTTCTTAATCAGAGAAAATCTAACATTATGCAAACATTTGCATTAACGTCCCTTCAAATGTTTCCTGCAAATGTTGCATTTATGTTTAATGTTTAAATGTTAAATGCCTGAACATTGTGAAAACCTGATTGAAAGTTTCTAGAACCAAAAAAATTGTAAAACAAAACTTGGCGCCAGAACGGAGCATGATCTGGTTCTGATGAGATTATGATTGTGTTTTTGGACTGTGTTGAATTTTGGGATATAATGCACTATGGGACCATGTGCAGTCTGTTTGTTTTTCCTTTTTCCTTCTTTCATGTGCAGCACATCCATTCTGCCAGTGCACAATGCCTTTCTCTCTCTTGTGTAGTGTGCCAGTTTAGTGTCTCTCTCTCTCTTTCTCTATGCATTTTCACAAAATTAAACCCTTTCTGTCCTTTTTATTGCTCTTATTATTTGGCTTGTTCAAGATTTAATACAGTTCATAGTGTTGAAATGGATTTTTAGTCAGTTTGAATCTCTCAGACGGCAGGAAGACTTCAGATAAACAAGAAATTATATCATATGCACTGCCCTGCCCCCTTGTTTTTTCTTAAATAAGAGCCTTTATACAGCAGAAAACCCCGAAAAGGCAACAACAGACCATCTACTGCAGGATCTATCATGGCCATCAGGACTGAACTGGAGAGATTTGTAACCTTTAATGAACTCACTACCCCAACTCAAAAGCAGTCTCTTAGTAAATCCTCACAACTTGAAGGAACTGACAGCAGAGTTTTACAAAAGGCTCTGGCTTTTAATTGGACCTGACCTATACTCTGTCTTTTATCAGCTTAACTGCAGGAGGGCAACTGTGACTCTGGGGAGAACTGGGATGTTTGAGAAACTGGCACTCAGTTTCAGCTCTAACAATCTGCTTGAAAATGGTCCTGGCAAATGTTATCCGCGCTGATCAGTCCTACTGCATTCCAGGCTGCTCCATTTTGCAGCCTTTTTATAGGTAGGAACTTGCTTTCTTATGCTATGGCACATGATCTTAATTTTGTACTTGTTTCTCTGGTTCAAGAAAAAGCATTTGACAGAGTTTATATACGAACATATCTTTACAATTCTTAATGCCTTCCTTGGCCCAAAGTTTGTCCCATACATAAAACTGACATCCACTCTCACTCACTCACTTTCAGTATTTGCTTTATCCTGGTCACGGTTGTGGTGGATCCCAGGAACGCTGGGTGTGAGGCAGGAATGCACAGTGGATGGGACACCAGTTCATTGCAGGGCACATTAACATCCTCATTCATTTCCTAGGGGTAATTCTTCTTAGCCAGTCCAACTACTGGCATGTTTTTGGGAAGTGGACTGGCCTACTTTGGAAAGCTGTAAAATGCTCAGTCTTTTTGGCAATGAAAGACACTGTAAGGGGACTGGGGGCTCTGCTTTGTGCCATCACCAGCAATCACAAACACTAATAGGCCAAAGGAAGTCTGAGAGCACCATCGTAATCATAATCAGTGGCATTCAGCGCCACCTGTGCCTGGGTCTATTTAAAGGGGGAGTTATTGATTCTGGAGAAAGATTGTTGAACTCAACATATTTGAACTCAACAAGCAAACAAATACACACCTCACTTCAGCGCTCCTTCAGAAGCGCCGCCCTCCAAAATTCATGGCCATGCAAGGCAACAACACTAACAATGACACAATGACAATCCCGCCCTCCTTTCCCCCTTCCCTGTGATTGGCTAGAATATGCCCACTTTTACTAATTGGCTGGAATAGTATTGTGTGGCTCAGGCTGAGGCACTTTTTTGTTTCCCATTTACAGAGCCAGGGCTGGGTATGAACACCAGATTTGGTTTTCAATACACACAGAATGGTATTGGATTAGAATCAATGACTGCACCTTTAAGTAGAGCTTTCCTTTCACTCACTGGTGGTCAATTCTCAACTGGAACTCAAACCGGGGGTCTGTGGTAGCTCAGTGGTTAAGACATTGGACTAGTGATTGGAAGGTCGTGAGTTCAAATCCCAGCACCGCCAAGCTGCCACGGCTGGGCCCTTGAGCAAGGCCTTTAACCTTCACTGCTCACTTGTATAAAAATGTGACAAAAAAGATCGTAAGTCGTTCTGGATAAGGGTGTCTGCCAAATGACATAAATGTAAATGTAAGCAGAAATAATGAAATGTGTTTTAAAACCAGGTGAAATGAGATAATCAATAGCAGAGCAAATATTATGCAACATGGATAAGGCATAGAGCATCCCAGACAGTGAGCTTGTGACCTTGCCTTATCCCTATAGTCACTTTAAAAGGTTTACATAGAACACCATTGATTTTCAGTACACTCTCGACGTCTTCGTACAACACCTTTGTCTTGGCGATAAAACCAGAGTTGAGGCCGAACCTCTGTAAAAGCTTCCAGAGGTATCGGTGAGGAACCCGGTCAAACGCCTTTTCCTGGTCCAAGGAAATCAGACCAGCATCAATGCCCAAAGAACCAGAGACATCCAAAAGGTCTCAAATCAGTGACACGTTGTCAACAATAGACCTGCCGGGCACACAGTATGTCTGAGTTGGGTGGATGACCTGATATATCACCTCCTTCAGCCTGTTAGCCAGGACTTTTGAGAGTAACTTATAGTTTGTACACAACAGTGAGACTGGTCTCCAGTTTCTTATATCCCGGAGGTCACCTTTCTTTGGCAGTAAAGTTATTACTGCCCTCTTGCAGCTCTGAGGCAGGGATACGTTTATAAAGCTTTCGTTAAAAACTTGTAAAATGTCTCCACTCAGTTCATTTCAGAAAGCTTTGTAAAATTCCAGTGGAAGACCATTAATGCCTGGGGCCCTCCCTCCCTGCATGCTTTGCAACGCTGCGTAGACTTCCTCTGAGGCCAGAGGAGCTCCCAGTTCCTTGTTGGCCTCTTCAATGATTCTGGCCAGTCTGCTGCAGAAGGAGTTAAAAGCATCCTCATCCTCAGTGTGCTCACTGTGGTACAAATGGGTATAAAAATACAAGGCTCTTTTTCAGGATCATATACACCTGGCGTCTGTGTGAAACCACATGGCTGAGTAATGTCGATTTGCATCCCGAGAGTAGTTTTTAAACCGGAGAAACAGCTTTTCCATGCCTAGACAGTTCTCTCAGTAAAATCTCATTGCTGATGAACGGCAGGATGTTAGCGATAATAACCCGCTTCGCCGGTGTAGCGAGTGGCATAACGGGCACGAAAGGGTCTTTAATAACAACCCTGCGTTCAGTCAGCGTGTTGACATTTGTAACATCGTCCAGAAAGATCACCACAGCGCTGTTCATCCTCGCTGCGGATTTTACGCTGGTGCAGCCAACAACCTCCCCTACAGCCAGACTGCACTCCTCTATTGAGCACGGAAAAGCGGTGGAGATTCTCACTCCATGCTTCCGTGTCAGTTTGCAAAAGTCCATTTTCATGCAGCACGCCGGCCAGTAAACCGCCGGCCGACTGCAAACACTACACACAACACCCCCCCAAACACCCACTTATTCACACACTTACTATATAAACACCATTAATCCCACCACCACTCAGTACACTCGGAGTGTCACAACCTTCGAAATAGCCAGAGACCTGGACAGTGAGAGAGAAGTCCTCCTGGAGATGTCCAGTCGTCCTCCGTACACCAGGGGCTCTTCCAGCAACCAGTGTAATGTCCTGTGTCCTTTGCTTTGTTTTTTAAAACAGTTCCAGATTTTAAAAACTCCACAATAAAAAGTGGGTAGCCCAGTAGTGTCCAGCATTTTTGTGTCCATTACAAACAGCGTTCTGTCCAGACCCAGCCCTCCTACTGTGTGCAGCAGTCTGTAGGCCGGTGCTCTCCACACTAGCTCTGTAGGTCCAGTGAGGAGTCTCTGTTTGAACTGCAGCCGGAACGCTGGAGTTCCTGGAGCTCTCGCAGCATCAACTCCTTTCCCATTTCCTCTGCCACCTGTGTTGAGAGCTTGAGCAGGTCGTTGAGGAAGCTCTCCACCACCGCCTGTGCCTCTGACCGCTCGCTACAGTAAAGCTTCAAATAAAAGCTGACTGTCTGCTTACGAATTTCAGTGGGCTCGGAAACGAGATCCCCTGATTCTGTTCGCACAGCATGCATGATTCTTTTCTGTCCATTCTTTTGTTCAAGACCAAAGAAGAACTTTGAAGGGGCATCCATCTCGGTCGCGTTTTTAAAGCTTTTTGAGAGCTTCAATATGCCCTCGATCTCCTGTGGCCTCCAAATACTGGAGTTCCACTATCTCAATTTCCAGCGCTTTAAGCGATCTGATTATGTCTCTTGTTACATTGAGAGTGTACTGTTGACAGAACACCTTGACGTGCGCTTTCGCCACATCCCACCACTCTTGCAAAGAGCTAAAATGTTTCTTTCCTAAGTTAAAATGACCTCAGAAATAAATAAAAGACTATAAAATTAGCATCTTCCAAAAGTACAGTGTTAAAATGCCAGTAAGCACTCCTGGGTTTTACATTCTCTTTGCTAATGCTGCACTGTACCATGCTATGGTCAGAGAGGCCTACTGGAACAATAAAACTCTTTGTAAAATAGGTCATGATGTTTAAAACAGTAAAAGCGATCGAGTCTTGCCAGGGAGAGCGTGTGGTCTATAGCGTGGGCCCACGTGTACTGCCTCTGTTTTTTGTTTACGTTTTTCCAGATATCACATAATTCGTGGTCCTCCATCATCTCCACCATCCTGCGGGAGGCCATGTGAGGTTCTATATGGTTTCTGTCTGAATCATTAGTTGTACAGTTAAAATCTCCACCCAGAA
>JAQMYM010000007.1:15748895-15774353 GCA_030014255.1 Parauchenoglanis ngamensis
GTGAGTGAGTGAGAGAGTGCGAGAGTGAGTGAGTGAGTGAGAGCGTGAGAGAGTGAGTGAGTGCGTGAGTGAGTGAGTGAGAGCGTGAGTGAGTGCGTGAGTGAGTGAGTGAGAGCGTGAGTGAGTGCGTGAGTGAGTGAGTGAGAGCGTGAGTGAGTGAGTGAGAGCGTGAGTGAGTGAGTGAGTGCGCGCGTGAGTTCTAACTGAAGAGAGAATGGGGGGTATACCTGTTACATCTTGTGTTTTTGGCTCTGCCTGAACTGAAGCTTCCTCTTCCTGTGTGAGTCCTGCGGGAGTAACTGTGGAGGACGATGCAGACAGAGATTCGCCTAAACTGCTCAGGCTGGACGACACGGCAGGCACGGACACTAGAGAAAGATAAAAATAATATTACATACAAAGGGAACACTAGATAGCTAACCTGTTAATCTTACATCTCAGGCATCCAAAGCTGGAAGGTAATGTTTTGTTGTGCCACTACTTAAAATCTACTGACCAAGTGCATCTGGTAAGAAAAGGGGCAAGTCGGGCTAAGCCATACCTCTCTTATAAAGGAACAACTACAGAAAAAAGGTTCACTGTTTGGCACTTCATTTTACATGCTGTAAAGAAAGCACACCCTCCTTCAATTCCATGTTTTTATTTATCAGGGCCTGAAGAACAATTGCGTGCTCCTCATCATCTTCTATAAACAAACAAATAATCTCAGATAACAACAAAACACACAGCAGATTGTAGGCACTTTTCCCCAAAAAAGTAAACCAATATGCAGAAAACAAGTTGAGAAAAAATAAGTACACCCTTTCTACTTCAATCATTAAGATAGTAATTAGCAGGCAGGTTTTGCTAATGAAATGCACAAGATTAGTTAATCATAAAGAAGTGTGAAGAACTCTATAAAAGCAGAAAGTTGGCAGTTTGGTGTTCTGGAGCGCTCAGGTGTGTGTCTACATCATGTCCAGAAGAAAGGACAATTGAACACGCACCCGAGAACAATTGGTGCTGCTCATCAATCTGGGAAGGGTTATAAGGCCATCTCCAAACAAATTGAAATTCACCATTCTACAGAGAGAAGGACCGGTTACAAATGGAGAAGCTTCAAGACAGTTGCCATATTCTCCCAGGAGTGAGTGTCCCAGCAAATTCAGTTCGAGATCAGACCGTTTAATGCGCAGAGATATAAAGAAAAACCCGACAGCTACATCTTGTGACCTCTGTAAGTACGTTAAATGTTTATGACGGCGTAATCAGAAAAAGTTTAGAAAAGAAAACTGAACAAATATGACTTTCATGGAAAGTCATGGACCCTTATCTCCAAAAAAATGACTTGCATCTGAACACTTATGGAACAATATCCTTTGGACTGATAAGACAAAGGTGGAGCTGTCTGGTCATCATGCACAGCACCATGTCTGGCAAAAACCAAACACTGTGTATCACCACAAACACCTCATACCAACTGTCAAGCATGGCGGTGGAGAGGTGATTATTTGTGCTTGTTTTGCAGTCACAGGAACTGGGAAACTTGCAGTCATTGAGACGATGATTAACTCCATTTATTCCAAAATATTCTTAAGAGAAACATGAGGCCATCTGTTCAGCAGCTTAAGCTGGGCCAAAATTACAAGACGATAATGAGCCCAAGAACACCAGAAAACTGACATCTGAATGGCTAAAGAAGAAAAACAATGAAGGGATTGGAATGGCCAAGTCAACGGTTAGACCTCAACCCCATTGAGATGCCATGGTAGGATCTTAAGAGAGCTGTGCATAAACAGCTGCCTTCAAATAGTAATGAACTGAAGCAATGTTGGAAAGGCGAATGAGCCAAAATTTCTCCAAAACAATGCGAGAGACTGCAAAAGGTGGTTCTACTGAATTATAGAGTGCACTTATTTTTACCCCACCTGGTTTCTGAATGTTGGTTTAGGTTTTGGGGAAAAATGAGCACATACTGAAATCCAGTTGTGGCCCACTGAAGGCATGTTGTGTTTTTTTTTGTTGTCATCTGATGATATTTGTGTGTTTATAGAAGCTGGTGAAGATCACACAATTGTTTATTACGCCCTGATAAATAAAAACATAGAATTGAAGGAGGGGGTACTTTCTTTCCCCCATGATTGTACATATGACGTTTGAACTTTCTTATTTTCCCCTTCGAAGGCGTTTTTGATCTTCTATTCAATATTGGGACCAGTCATGTCTGCTACTGACTATGTCCTTACATCCTTACATCCACCATCTATCAACTCCAATGTGTATCATTACTCTGATGGTCATATATCGCTGTCCAACATGTGCCAATAAACACTGTTTTGAATCAGTGTAGCAGTCCTCCAGTGGTGTGGCAGCACTACACGCGTCTCACCGGTCTCAGTGACCCTGCCGTTGGTGTTTTGCCTCTGCAGGAAGTCTTTGTAGCAGATGGAGCACATGCCATTGGTGCGTGGGTTTCCATAGAAACCACAGCCAGTGGCGCACAGCAGGGGCACCTGGGTCTGGTTTGTCTCCTGAGCCATGTCTCTCCTGAAGGACCAAAAACAGACAGAACATTAGTCCAATTGGTTTCATAAAGTTGTTGTGAAATAGGCGACGAAATTCCACTAGCCAGTAATAGGAGTAAATTATACATTTAAAAAAATATATAGGCTCTTCTATTTACCAGAAACCGAATGTAAATGTTACATCAGACTCTTATTTTTTTTAATAATAATAAAACCGATGCTAGAGCTCAACTTGTACTATATATTTTTTTGACCATTACAATGATTTGATATTTCCAAAAGTAACCTAAACTAGACCCCTAACAGTCCACTGTCTACTTTCTATTGCACTGGCCATTAAATCAATAAATATCATCAATAAATAAAAAGAGCTGTCAAACATGCCCACCCACTGTGTGTATGAAACCATCTGTCAAGATAAAAGAAAGACAAGAATGACAGATTAAAAATAAAAGTGGAACCAGCTTAATGGAGCTAGCTGCAAATAAGGAGAAAAGTATTCAAAAGCAAATTTGATTAAAAACGTGACCATAAACTGTATTCTCTTTGACTTTGATTTCAAAATGTAAACAAAACTAATCTTGCATCACTATCGCATTTAAAAAGAAAACTGGAAGTTGGCCTTAGATGCAAGTGACGCAGCATGATGTTATCCTGTATTGAAGGGCGAGGCTTCTTTCATTCCCACACCGTCAAACTTCACCGTAATGCATGCTAGTCATTTCAAGAGAACAGAATATACACTAAAGCATACCATATAAACTAGAGATGTATTGATACTGGTATGTTGTATCGAGCCAATACAGAGATCATTTACCGAAAGGCCATGGGTGACTCTAAAAGAGCTGGAGATCCACAGCTCAAACAGGACAACCATAGCCTGACAGTCCACAGAGCTGGGCTTTATGGAAGATTATTCAACATATAGTTCGGACTGTGCTTCGGCCACAGGCACGAGGGCACAGGCTGAGATTAGGTACAACAACACTTTTGCTTGTGTGATATTGCTTAAGTGGCACACCATCTGAAAGCCCATTAGGAGTTTGCCAAAGACATGCTTGAGACTTAGCGAACACGTGGGCCTTGATACAAAGCTCCCAACAGTTCTCAACACCATTCCACCAGTGAAAAATAGGTGGTGGTAGAATCATGATCAAGAGTTACCCATGACCTTTTCATTGTGTCTCACGGAGTTGGCTCCAGGGCCTACCCCGGGATCACCAAGTGGAAGGCAGTTGGATGGGACTCCAGACTCAGACAGAACATGCACAGAAAGTCAACACAGACAACAACCTAAACTCAGGTTTAAACCAGGAACCCTTGATCTGTGAGGTGGCAAAATTTCCCGATGCATCACCATGCTGCCATATTCATCATAATTTGTAAGAATTTGCTATAATGTTTACTGTCTACTACTGTTATGTGTAAGTCAATGATTTATCACCCAAATCTCACCATCATGACAAGTATATTACCAATAGTAAGAGACCTATTTTAAATCATGAACAATATTGTCCTAGTTATACTAAGTCTAAACGCAGTCAGGTTCAACATTGATTTTAACATAAAATTAAGGAATGTCTTCCCTTCATTGTCATCAGCTGTAGCATACATCTGCATGAGATCATTATGACCCCAAGGCTATATCATTGCAATACCATGAACACAAGGCTGGGCCTATAGCCCACAACTCTTCTTAATGATGAAATGAGGCTGCTTAGAGAGCTACTTTCTCTGAGACATGGTCAGCGTGGTCTGGGAATTAAAGCTACATTGGAAAGAGCAAACACTTTCACCGCTAGAAACAGCAAGAATATTGTGTTTATATTCCAACGCTGAAAGCATGAATTCACAAAACTCTTCACACGAAGCTTCTCATAATTGTTAGAAGTATTTCAGCACTAGGACTGCAACTCTACAGATGCAAAACTGCTGAATTCGTCTACCATTTATGGGTGTGGGTCTTGTAAATCCCTTTTCTCAGTTAACACATCAATGCCAAAGCACAAAGGCATGTATTTAGATGCCATATTCACGCTCTGGTTATGTGCTTATGTACCCTAGACTACAAACACAGACAGGGCTGCTTGAAAAGTACAGATGTTTCACTTGAGATACGGACACACGCTGGTTATATGGTGATGTATTAGCACTATAAAGATCTCAGAACTGGACTGCTGGTATAAACAGGTTAACACATTAGCAAAACAACTTCTATTCTAAACAAAAGGAATAGAAGTGATTTTTTTTTCAAAACAGAAGCGTTAGAAAACTTAAGTCGAACACACGAGCAAAAAAATGTCTCGTCACAAAAAACGTGTTGTGCGATTATTTCGAATCGGTTTTACATCGACATACCTTGGGGGTTGAAGGCAGCCTAAAGCTCATCCATATAACCTCAAACTGAAAGTGAGTCTTAGTTGGTTGGCTAATGGAATTGGTCAAAACACAATCGACAAAAAATGATTAAAAAAGACTTAAACCTTTGTATGATGGGGTTTGAAGCTTGCTGGGTTCAAGCCCCAGCATGGCCAAGCTGCCACCGTAGAGCCCTTGAGCAAGGCCCTTAACCCTCTCAGCTCCAGGGGTGCTGTATCTTGGCTGACCCTGTGCTCTGACCCCAACTTCCTAAGAAGCTGAGATATGTGAAGAAAAGAATTTCACTGTGTTGTAATGTATATCTGACAAATAAAGGCTTCATCTTCTTCTCAGTCAGTAGGCTGGTCCTATGCAGCATTACTGTATGGGGGTTACTCAGGTCATTTACAAACTCTCACATGGGCAGTCCTGTGACTGGCTTAGGAAAGATCCGTGCCTTGGCACACACACACAAACTGGATGGGAATGGAGTGGTTAAGAAGGATTACAGACCAACACAACAAGCTCTCGGGCCGCAGGCGCCGTACTGGATGTCTATGTGCATGAAAAGAACTGACTGCTCACATGCTACGGTGCTAAGAAAACAAAACAAAACAAACTTAGGAAAACTACTGGAATTTGTTAGATTGAGGTTTTGGATTGTCTGATGGATGAATGGAGCATACAGATGGCTGGGCAATCAGTTACATGGAGTCTTCGATAGATGAATGGATGGTTCACTGGTGGTTGGATGCTCAGATGAGTGGATGACTAGATGGCTGGATGGTCGGACAGTCAGATAAAGGAAGGGATGGGGGAAGGCATGGACAGTCAGATGGATAGTCAGATTGTTAAATGGATGGATGGGTGAATGAATGAAATGTCAGATATGAAAAGTGGGATTGTTGAATGGATGGATAAGTCAGATACATGGATGGGTGCTTGGATTGAGGGATAAATGATGCATAAATGGTCAAATGGATGAATAGTCAGTTGGGAGGAAGATCCCAAGAATGGTTAGATGTTCAGGTGAATGGTAGGGCTGGGCAAATAAATCGCATTTTATGTCCAGTTACAATTTTAGCCCCTAATGATTATGAAAACAAAATAATTGTGATAAAATGAGTATTGTGTCGCATTCCGCTTAACAATAATGCTCTCGCTGTGTCTTGTGGTAGAAATCTCCCTAAAAGCCCAGACTCACTCTCAGACACACCACTATGGGGTTATTTTTGTTTTTCTTTCACGAGAACATAAATTATATTTTGAAGAGAAAATGTTAATCTGAGCAAATAAAATCTATTCTGTTTGGGCGCTCAGCATGCACGCACACTCAATCCCAGCTCTGAGTGGGCATTGCCCAGTATGCGATTATGCTAGTGTCTTAGTTTTCAGTAAGTTGTGAAAAACGTTACAACATAGTCGACATTATATACTAATATATAATCTCATTTTTTTTTACTTTTATTTTTAATATACGTTTTCAGTTGAATTATATTTAAAAGTCAAGAAAATCCACTATAATTAAGACAAGGTTTTTTTTTAATCAGTCCAACCTAGTGGATGGACTGTCAGATAGATAGAGGGATGAATGGTCAGATGGATGGCTGGTCGGCTGGTCAGTACGATAAGTGGATGGTCAGATGGATGATTATCTAATACCACCATGTAAATTCTCTTCAGGTAGCGCTGTCATATCAGAGCAGATAGAGCATATACACGTGCACATCTGTAACTGTTCTAACATCTAAACCCAAATCCTGAAAATTGCATGTCCTTTATATGTTCTAATGGTCTGGAGTGTCGGTCAATCCCAATCCGGTGGTCCAACAGCCTTCACACTTTATCGGTTTCCTTACTCAGCTGACTAGATAATTGCACTTGGTGTGTTTAAAAAGTGTTAGACACTTTGCACTGTTTTTGTCTGCAAATGTCAATCATTTTAAATAACAGCCTATAAAATGTGGACCACGACTGATAGACGATGTATTAGTCTATAGTCTAGGGTAAATAATTTCACTTTTTACAATGCAAACTCTTCTTTTATACAAGTTACATAAGACATTGATGTTTAGTTCTGCAACAAACAAGAAAGTAACAGCTGATTTCGGTGACTGATGTAGTATAACAATATTGTGACAATGGACACATCAATGATAATACAACACCTTTCTTTTGGTAATTAAAATGAATTCATGTAATATCAAATGCCAACATCTCAGTGCTCACATCCTACAATCCTCCTCTTACCTTCTGAAAGACCTAAAATTACACAACAATAATAATAATAACAACATTAAAACAAACAGGAAGTACAGATCAAAGTCTCATTCTCTGACATTCTGCCCATATTTATTTCCAAATTTGGACATATTCCAGATCAGTCAAGGTAAAATGAGAAGTGTTAACACTGATTATACTGGACTAATGTTTTTTTTCCCCCTCAGTCTCTACACTAGCTCATTTTCTAGACTAAACGATTCCGTTTTTCAAAGTTTGTCCTTGTTTACAACTCTATCCTGATTAGCTGCAAAGGCATAAATGAATTAGTATGCTAGGGGGGAAAAAAAGAAGTAAAACAACTGTGAATATGAAAACAACGAGCTAGCAAGCTAACTGTTAGTTAACTAACTAGTTGTTTTTCTGTTCGCTGCAAGCAGTTAGCTCGTGGCTAGTTGATCTTACCGTCAATTGGAGGATTTTAGGCCGAGACAAAAAGCTTTTTTCGGTTTTCCTTTCACGAAATAACTTGGTTAGCTTAGCATAGCTGGCTAGTTTACTGTTAACTCTAAGGAAGAAAGAAACTCACCGTCCCCTGACTTCACAGCTTTGTTGCTCGAAATTACAGGACAACTTTCTTTTCCAGCGTCAACAGGCACGAAATAATAACTTGACACAAGTTAAATAAATGGAAGAGTCGAAGCTCGTCCTTCAGCTATCAACCCCCACACCCAGAATCAGCCTGTTTGTTATTTTCGTCACTCTCCATCCCCCAATGTGACGTCACTCCTTCCCCTCAATGTCATCTGTACCGAGTGATGTAATACACGACAATGAAGTCTTTATTCACGAGTTTCTTCAGTTTATGTTTAATTAATCCTATCTGTATTATTAATGTGACGTTTCTGCTACAAGATCTCACACTAGTAATTTAATTTCACAAAACCATAATGTTTGTAACATACTTAGTTTATTTTTAACTAACCACAAGCAACAACAGCAAAAAAGAGAGTTCCCCAACGTTACAACCTCTACACTCCCAGCAGTTCATTAATAGTTTTCATTACTCTAAAACAGCGGAAGTTGTTTCTGGTAAACCTCGCCCACTGGCTCCTAATTGGCGGACTCTCGGTCTGCATGCGCGAGCAGGAAACGCCCACTCCCGGATGTGTCGCTTTCATTCATTACCTCATCAGGCATTCAAATCACTTTTATAAGGAGTTTAAAGTGTCGAACAACACCAACCACCGACAAAAGAACTCATGGACCTTTCTTCTGGAAAATAATCAAACAAACAAACAATAAATTGCAAATAATATAATCAAACCAGGTTCACAATGAAATTAATGAATTCGCTTTAAACTATATTATTACTTCAATTAAGACTCGTTTAATGGGCGTGAAATTTCATGTAATATCCTGTTGTAAGTATATATTTGGACACCAAAATGCTTTTTGAATATTTAAATAAGTAAATATTAATTCCGTCCGAATTTAGATACCAGTATTTTGATTATGCTATATACGACCATATTGTTTGTTTATTTATTTATTTATTTATTTAAAACTTCTCTTAAGAAAAGAACCTCTCTGAGGGATTTTGACTGGCTTCGTATAAACACCGGAAGTGCTTTCTTCTTCGCTGTGCCTGCTGGTAAATGTAGTCCTTATAAGTTAGTCTCGGCACATGCAGTTTGACATGTGACACGAGTTGTGTGCAGTCACTGATGTGTTGGCACGAGAAAGTGCACATCAGTTTATGATTAACGACTTAAGGTTTTAAACCTTGACACTCCTTCTAACCTTATGCTGAAGCAATAACAGTCTAGTCAAACCTACTGTTTTTGTTTTTTTACATGAGACAGTGCACTATGGCAGCCCTGCGAGCAGCCAAACAGGCGCTCAGGAAAGAGATAAAGAAGCGAGTGTCTACTCTGAGTGACGAAGAGAAACTTCACCAGTCCCAGATCGTTTCACAAAAGGTAAATGCAGCTGTGGACTAGTTTGGGGTTCAGGGTGTTTACACTGCTGGGTGTTGCACACTGCGTTGAAGCACGTCTGCTCTTGTACGCTCTGTAAATAAGGGTAATGTGTGTGTATACAATCTCAAAGGCTCCACCTGCTTAATATTGTTCAGGTCCCCCATGTGCCACCAAACAGCACTGGCTCATCAAGGCATGGACTCCACAAGACCTCTGAAGGTGTGCTGTGGTATCTGGCACCAAGATGTTAGCAGCTTAAGTTGTAAGTTGAGGTGGAGACAGACTGAGAGCTGGGGAATTTGGAGTCCAAGTAAACACCTTTATCATGTTCCTCAAACCATTCCTGAGCAATTTTTGCAGTGTGACAGGGCGTGTTGTCCTGCTGAAAGAGGCCATTAGGGAATACTGCTGCCATGGAGGAGTGTACGTGCGTAAGTGTGCAATAATATGTAGTTAGGTTAGGCATCCACATGAATGCCAGGACCCAAATTTCCCAGCAGAGCATTGCCCAGAGCATCACGCTGCCTCCGCTGACTTGCCTTCTACCCGCAGTGCATCCTGGTGCCATTTCTTCTCCAGGTAAGCAACACGCACACACCCTGCCGTCCACGTGATGTAAAAGAAAAACGTGATTCTTCAGACCTTCCATTGCTCCATGGTCCAGTTCTGATGCTCACGTGCCTTTTCTAGGCACTTTCGGCAGTGGACCGGGGTCGGCATGAGCACTCTGACCGGCGTGAGGCAACTCCGCCCCACACACTGCAAACTGTGATGCGCGTTGTGTTCTGACATCTTTTTATCATAGCAGCATTAACTTTTTCAGCTATTTGAGCTACAGTGGGCTTCAGTGGGATTGGGCAAGTCGGGCTAGCCTTCACTCCCCTTGCACATCAAGGAACCTAGGACACCCATGACCCTGTCGCTGGGTCACTGATTGTCCTTCCTTGGACAAATTTTGGTAGGTACTAACCACTGCAATCCAGGAACACCCCACAAGACCTGCTGTTTTGGACATGCTCTGACCCAGTCCTCTAAGCCATCACAATTTGGCCCTTGTCAAAGTTGCTCAGATCCTTACGCTTGCCCATTTTTCCTGCTTCCAACACACTAACTTAAAAAAACAAACTCTTCACATTCTGCCTAATATATCCTATTCCTTGCCACCGTAATGAGATAATCAGTGTGAGTCGCTTCATCTGTCAGCAGTTTTAATGTTATGGCTGATCGGTATATATCCATGTATAGATGTTGAAAATTATAGGCCAATGATCCTTAAAATGTGAAAAGCTTTGAAATGCACTTTGCTCCTTGGTAGCGTTGTAGCCTCACAGCTTCAGGTTCCTTATTATCATGAGCTCGAGTTATTCTCTGTGTGAAGTTTTGTATGTTCTCGTACATGGGTTTCTTCTGCGTTCTCCAGCTTCTTGTCCGCTCCCAAAATCCGATCCGATCCCATGCATTCAGGTGGATGTTTTGTCAACTCCATCCCTTCTTCCCTCACTGAGTCAGTTCTGTGTTTGTGCTGTACATGTGTTTTTGTCAATAATAGAGCAACTGCATGCTCTATGCTTCCTGGTTCCTGGTCATTTGAACCCATGGCAGCTGTTTAACCTCTCTAACATTCACAAAATGACTGCTGTTTTGGAAGGTTTTTAATTTATAGTTAATATCATTGATCTCAAAATTGTGTCTTCACCAAGACCTTGTTATATATTCAAATTTTAACAGTAACATGATGGTAGTTTTCTGAAAATAATACCATATTATACAATAATATGATCATACTGTGGTGTGAGTGATGGTAACATAAAACACAGGTGAAGTAATCTGTTAAAAACAGATTCATGTCCACTGTTCATTTTTAGCTGTCCTGATATGAGTTTTATAATAGAGAAGACAATTTATTACAGAGATCATCAACACCGTGAACATTTTAAGTGATCTTTAAGGAAGAGCTTGGACAATTTTTTGCTACAAGCTATTATATGAACATTTAATGGACTGCACTTTAAAAAAGTTACATCTGTGTCTTCAGCCAATATCTATAGGATAACACTTCATTGAACTGCACTGGCATGTTTTGTCCAGGCAAATACATAGGGCCTTGCTTGCATTTTGAATGCAAATCCAGATTCACCCCCCAAAAAACAGAAAAAATTTATATATATAATTTTTGTGGGGAGAAGTAGGTGTGCTATGACACCTTCACCAGGATTGACTGGCACAGAGGAAACACAAATCTCCTTCTGGGACTGACGGGTGCAGAAGCCTCGTCCTTTTCTAGGACTGACAGACACCGAAGCCATACATCCTTTACTAGCACTGAAAGGTGAAGAGGCCACACCTCCTTCTCTAGGAATGACGGCCACAAAACCCATGTATCATCTGAACGCCAAGATGTTGCTGACTATGAGTGGGATGAAATGAGGAACTGATTGTATAAAGAATAAAATGATACAGGATTGCACTGTATTTCAAAAATTATCACACGCTTTTCTGCCTCTGCAGCTTTTCGGTCATCCAAAGTACGGAAGCAGCCACCGTGTCGCTGTGTTTCTGAGCATGCACGATGAAGTGCACACTGAGTCCATCCTTCAGCACATGTTCAGCAGCGGCAAGGTCTGTTTCATCCCTAGGTACCAGAGCGACAGCAACCACATGGACATGCTGCGGCTAAACAGCATGGAGGACCTGAACTCGCTGCCCGTCACCAGCTGGAACATCCGGCAGCCTGCTGACAATGACACACAGAGAGAGGAAGCTCTCACTACAGGTACTTTCCTGTAAAGTGCATCCCATAGGGTGTGAACCTTTTATTTTTTATTTATTTATTTTGGTGAAGGGCTTAAAAGCCCATTTCATTTTTGGCAAATTGTTTATCACTTAATTTAGTTACCCTGGAGGACGTATGTTAAGATCAAGTTTAGTTTCAGGACAAGGAAATGATAAATTATATCACACTTCCTTATTCTTTTGTGAAACTGAAATCAATTTTATTTAGTATTTTCATTTGATTATGAAAGGAGGTGTGCATTATGTTATCGGAGGAGGAAATTTAAAATACAAGTGCAAAATGACTCTGTTCAATGACTGTCAACCGGCCATTGTGGTGTAGATCCTGCTTGCAGCCACACTGAACGTTTGTGGATAAAATCGGACATCCCTGACCTATATGCCCACTTGAAGTCTATTTAAGGCCTTTAGATTCTCTAACATCAATGTTATGGAAGCCCAAAAAGTGAAAGTTAAAAAAAATTAATAATAATAATAAGTGAAATTTTTTCCCCATCCCCATGTAGTGCTGTAGACCACCAGATGGTGCTGTCTTGTTACTTTCCATTTAAGCCAAATTCAGAAAACGGTGTGGTGCAGACCAGATTATGTAACACTGTTTAAAATGTTGGATGGATGAGTAGTAGTAGTAGAAATAATAATAATAATAATAATAATAATAATAATAATAATAATAAAAAACTTTCATACATTTAAAATACAGTTGAAAATGATTTGCAGTATGTGCATAAGTCAATGACAAAACAGGACTCTCGGTGACCTCATTCCCTCTGTTAAATGGTTGCAGCCCCTCCAGTCTCTAGGTGCTAGCAGCTGTCCCTTTTTCGGTTCCTGCTGCTCCTTCTGTCTTGTTGCTAGCAGCTCCTCCCAAGTCTCTTTGCTATCAGTTCATCCTGTTTCCCTTCTCCAGTCTCCCACCCCTTGGTGCTAGTAGCCCCTCTATCTCTTGGTGCTCTCAGCCCCCTACAGCTCTTGGACCCTTCTCCCAGCTCTTGCTGCCCCTTCTGTTTTGTTCTTGCATCCCCTCTCTTCTCTTAGTTCTCGTGGCCCATCCCATACTGGTACTACCAGCCGCGCTGTCCTTTCAGTTCTTGGAGCCCCATCATTCTCTTGGTGCCCAGAGCCCATTCAACCTCCCCTAGTCCTCACAGCCCATCCTGTCTCTCGTTGCTTGCAGCCCTGCCCATGTCATAAGGATTTCTGATGTCTTCTCACGCTTTCTCTTTGAAGGACCACAGATGTGATCTCTCACTCTCTCTGAAGGATTGCAGGTGCACTTTCTCACCATTTCTTTGAAGGATCACAGATGCCCTGTCTTGCTCAACAGTGTGATTAAACACATTCTCAAAAACTGTGCACACTAGTTTTGGAGTGAAGTTCTACGTGATGGGTGCTATTAGTGGTATTTTTCTGCATTTTCTTATTTTTTCCAGAAGGTTGAGACATGCTAAAATTATAAGCGTGAGCATGTTATTGTAAGAATAGGGCCTGCAGAACCTTCTTCTCATGCATGCCTTTCATCTTGTCTTCCATCCTCCCCATTATTCCCAACTTCTCCCTCACACAGTAATGTCTCTGCACTCATCCCAGTCATTTCCTCATTCATTCCCTCTTTCATCGAACCCCTCCTTCACAAGCCCCACTTACATCTCTCTTCCCTCATCCCAATCCTCACCATCTATTCATTCCACTTAATCCTCACACAGCCCATTCCATTTCATTCATCCCAGTCCTTTTACCATTTACCCATATCCCCTATCACACATCCCACATATCCATTCTGGTATCACTCATCACAACCCTTCCCCTATTTATCCAAACTTGTTCCTCCTTAAAACTCCAACCTTTCTGGTGTACATCCAAACCACTCACAACTTGCTAAACTCACTAGCTCTCTACCTCCTGCACTATGAACTGCAGCAACATCTTGAACGTCAGCAACGTCTTGAAGATCTTGGTTTATATCACAAAACCCACGAAGAGAAGCAAGCTCCCACTTGATTTTCATCAACTGATCACCCACCATGTTAAATCTTCCTTTTATACCCACATTTAAAGGAGTCAGCCACAGCTAGAACCTTTCTAACCACTTATTCCTATTTAATTAACCTCTAAACAGTTTTTGCTGCCAACCAAAAGGTGAGTTTCACCTCCAACCAGATTTCCTTGTTTCCTTTCTTCTGCCCAAGGGAGTTTTTTTCTTTGCCTCCATCACCTCAGGCTTGCTCGCCAGTTCTTAAGGCACTATCATCTCGGACCTCCTTGGAACAACGGCAATTCAAAAGCACTAAAAAACCCCACTTCTTTTTCCACGTCCCATCCCCTCAACATCACCTCATCAGCCCCTTTCATTTGAGACTCTCATTTAATATACAGATCTCTCGAGCATAGAACTTACAAATCAGAAATCTGACTTGTTTGGCCTTCAGGTGTAACTTTGGTGTTGGATCTTTTTCCAGCCTGCTGAAATCACCCTCTTTAGTCAGGCAAGCTTTCACCCTATGGAAGCCATACTCCATTATCCGTTATCCTTCCCTTACCAAAGTTTTGCCAAATAGTTTTTATAAAAGTTAGCTATGAGATGTGGGTGGCTGTCACTATTGTTGTAAGCTCAGTCTTAAACACAGAACTACTGTGTGCTACCCAGACACCCAGATCATTATTTTCCTCAGTAAACATTATATTGAATTTCTCTGGTACTGTCATACAAAGATTTGGTCAGTCCTTATGTTAACAGCATGACTCGAGGAAAGACGGGGAGTGTGAGAAAGAGACACAGAAGAACTAAAGGACCAACACGGTGACCCGTGAGCTAGGTTTACTCTACCAACCTCCACAGGATGCAAGGAAAGCTAATGTAACCATGCAACAATTTGTTAGAGAGTGCATCTGTGGTGTTCACATTGAGTGTGACATTCACACTGAGCTTGACACGTCTGTCTGCTTCAATGCCACTAAAACCGTTTGCTTTTAAATACTCCCACTATTAAAGAGCAGACATTGACTAGATGGTGAAATGAAAAGGTTAGGTGTGTTTGTATGTCTGTGCCCATGCAGGTATTTGCTTAAGTATGTGTATGAGAACGAAAGAGTATTTGCTTGTTTCTTTCTATGTGTTCAAATGTAATCACGTATTTAGAGAGCATATGTTAGGGATGCAGTACTGCAGCAGTCTCACTCTCATTTCCAATATCTGAACTTGGCCAATACCCAATATTGATTTAATAGTGGCACACAGTAGCTGGGCCTGCTGAGTGATTCCAGCAAGTCAAATATAATAAGTCACATTTTCCTAAAGACTTTCTTCATAGTTGTGTAGAGACCTGATCCTAGGAGCAGCACACAGACGCTCAATTTGTCATTTCACTAAATAAGCCTGTGTGGTTAGCTATATAGCAAGCTGTAAATGAGGAAAGCTGTTACACACACACACACACGAGCACCAAACACTCTGAAAACAAAGAACTGTAATTACCTTTTCAGAGCTGTAACCCAATGACAAGGCTCTGTTCTGTACTAAAACAAATCACAAGACAGGACTCTCAGCAGGGTGCTGATATGACTCATCACATACCAACATCTGCTCTGCGTGTGGAAGAGTTTCAGCAAAACATATTTTCAAGTGCCTGCATAAAACATTCCCTACAGCGCATATTCGGTGCCTGTCAGTCCAATCAAAGGAGGCATGACCTATGTGCTTGTCAATTATCAAATGTTTGCACAAAGTTTAAAAATTGTATTGTAATAACTCACTATCTATGCTGAGCAGTATAAATCTATACTGATTATCCATTAAGGGTCTTGGGGAAGCTGGAGCCAATCACTATGGGTGAGGTAGGGGTAAACTGGACTGGTCGCCAGTCTATCACAGAGCTTACACGGAAACAGACAGCCATTCACACTCGCGTTAACACCTGCGGGCAATTTAGAGTAGCCAGCGGACCTAATATGCATGTCTTTGGACTGTGGAAGGAAACCAGAGCGCCCAGAGGAAACCCACGCAGACATGGGGAGAACATGCAAACATGCCAACTGCACAGAAAGGCCCCAGGTCTTCTTGCCCTTCTTGCTGTGAGGTGGCAGTGCTAACCGCTGCACCACCGTGCCACCCTGATATAGGTGATGTAATTTTCATATGGATAGTCTGAAAGATCAGTGTGTTGTCCACTAGCAGTGGCAATTTAAGGGCGTAATCATTGTGGGGGGAAAAAAGCTGGTGAAGTGAGCAGAGCAATGCCTAATCAACATTTGTAAAAGAGTTTTCATGTGCTATATGATTTTTATGTGCAATATTGTACCAATAGTTTGATGCGTGGACAGATATTCTGACAGGCTGTGGAGGAATGCTGCATACTCCGGTGTCTCTTGTGGTAACACTCATGGAAAATGCTGTGCCATGGGACTTGGTAATCAGAGGTGAAAATTTAGAGCCTTATTTAAAAATAGCATAAACAGAAGAGGGGTGGCACAGTGGGACTGTGGGATAGCTTCACAGCTCCATGGTTCTGGTTCCTGGTTCTGTAACCAGAGCTCTGGTTACTGTATACATGTTTATATAAGTTAACATGCAAAGAGACTTTTGTACAGATACATTGTTCCTGTATTTTCCACAAAATTTCGTGTTGTTAAGTGCTTGTTTAATACTGAAACAGTTATATTTGTAGACTGGTTATTATAGCGTGTAATGCCCCTATTCAGTGCAAGCAAGAAGGCTGTCTCTCTTCCATGCAGGCCTGGTGAGCTGTTCTTAAAAAGTGAATGCAGCCAACCAGGAATTGATGATTATGATATCTGGTTCATCCCCAGGCTGTAAAACTTGGCATTTATTTTTTAATCCTTAACCATATTAGAAAATGCTGCAGAATACCCAAGATTCATGAGATTTCAGATTTAATACCCATGGCGAGCAGTGCTGCACGACACCAGTGATTCCTTTATCATACTGTTCAGTGCAGAAAAGGCCTTACCATAGAGATTCAGTTAGCATTGGAAGCGCTCACCTGTCCTACTGTGTCTGTGATTTTACACACTGATCTTGGATCAGCAACCTGCTGTGAACCTCTCAGAGTGGTTTCTGGCTGCCTTCCGTTCTTCTTCATCACCTTACAATAGAAAGCGGGGAAAACGCCTCCATAGAAAAAGGAGACGATGTTGAGGGAGGATGGATCAAATTTTTGATTGAAGCAGACTTTAAGAAAATATGCACAGATATTTTGTAAGACTAAATGGCCCCGGGGAGACACTTTTGCTAAGATGAAGAAAGATAGGCTTGAGAATGCTCTAAATGCAGAGGCTTGGTTAAAGGAACATTAATTGTATAAACATGTATAACATGTATTTGAGTCAAGACCAAGACCATATTTAGCGAGATCAATGCAGAGACATGTCCAAGTACAAATGGCAGTAAATTACAGCCCTAGCTACTACTTCTCATCATTTCAACCAAAAAAAAAAAAAACATAGACAATACATGCCCTCAAGTGACATTAGTTATTGCTACATGTCCACAAGAGACAAACTACAAGTGACACAAGCAAAACTAGCAAAGACACTTGCTAATGTAGGGTTATTTTTAGGTGTAAGAGGAACATTGCATGAATTTAAGTTAGATAACGGCCAAACCATTTCTTTAGAATATGAATGTGATGGCAAATACAAGTGAACAGGTTTTCATTGCAAATGTGTTACATCCATCTTTGCCTAGTTCTAATGCTCTTTCTCTCTCTTTGTGTGTGGCTTTTTTTTGTTTGTTTGTTTTTTGTTTTTTTCTGTCTATTTTGGATCAGGGCAGAGCTACTAACATCTCTGCCTTCTCCCATTTCCCCATTCATTAAACTCAGAATATTTGATAGCATGCCTTAAAAGTAATTTCTTTACTTAGTCTGTGTGTAGGAAGGACCTTTCTATAGTTCCAAATCTGTATATATTTAATAATGTTGTTTAGGGAAAATGTATAGTTATTGTTTCCACCTCCACCATTTATAAATTATAAATGAATGTCACAGAGGCATGTATTATTAGACTGAAGGGCCAGTGAGGGCATCTGCTGATCATTATTGCACTGCTTTTATGATGATCTTGTGTTTATGAATATTTAATGAGGTTGTGTTGCTTTTAAATCTTGACTCGTATTTAAGTATCAGCCTCCTGTTTGATGGTGACTGATGAATTAGTCTGACTGCAAAGCGAATTATGTTGCCTAGCATCTTTCATTGTCAGGGTATGGGGACATTTAGTGACTCAGCCATTCATTTGTACTCGCATGCCTTTAGTCAAGTGTTTTCATATGTATGCACTGAATAGATGCTTTTCAGAAACAGATATTAAATTGTCATTAAATTTTCATAGATATAGTATTGTTTATTTTATTATTTTATTGACTGCACCATGGTGTTTTTGTTGTTGTTAAATACATCTTTATTCCAGGGTTTTCAACCAGTGGTCCGAGACATCCTGGTGGCCTGTGAAGGCATTGCAAGTGGTCCCTGACCATGCATTCAGTAATGTAGTTTCACTGTAGGAATCACTGCTTGTTTTGTTTTGAAACACATTTACATGTATAATTATTGTTTTTGAATAGTCATCATATATCCTGCCCATCATGTGTATCCTTGGCAGCCTATGCTTTGCATACCGAACATCCCATGTGGGTCTATAATGTAGAGATTTGTGCCTCAACCCCTTTTCACACCCTACAACAGTGGTCTTTAGGTTGCTTCTTAGTCAGAATGGTGGTCCCTGGATTACAATCAGTAGAAAACCCCTGACTTTATTGATTATCCGGTAAACAAAATTGTGGGAATGTCTTCTCTGAGAATGACACAATGCTTTAGATGACCTCTGTCCTCATTTTCATCTTCATTATGTTCCCTTTTTGGACAAGCTTTTGTTTTAGGAGCACAAATATTTCCCCAAATCACCATTATATTGGAATGCAGGACACTATTTTTGTGTTTATCTACAAACAAATGAAGTGAAGCCCAACATAAAGTGTATCCATAATGTGTGAGCCACTAGATCAGCTTCTATACACCTTGGCATAGATAAAAATAAAAAGAAAGAAAAATCTCTGGAACTGTACTAAAGGGATGAACACCGTTCTTCCATTGTATATTCACTCAGTTGATGTTTCATGGTGCTGGAGAGCGCCATCTTAATAGTTTGGTCCAGAATCTCCTATAGTGAACCCTGTGGATGGGGACATTATCTGAAAGTGCACTACCACCAGGATAGCTCTATTCCATCATAGGACAACGGTGATCAGTCAGAAGAACGTTGTATTGATCTGCAGTAAGTCTTCACGCTAATGAAGCAAGTAGATGCAGACCTTTTCAGGAAAGCACTGAAGTATGCTCCCACATCATAAGAGCCACTGTTTTTACTGTAATTTGTCACCCATGTGTATGTCTCAATACGAACATATTGCCTATACCAATGTTGGTCAATATTTGGGTCATACCTTAAACACGTCATACATTATACAATTACAAATGGTAGGCGGTGTGATTTATTTTTTCACCTGGTAAAGGCTGGTTTTTAAAGCTGTCCTTCAAATATTTGCCTGCTTATTGTATGCCAGCATCAGAAGTATCCACTATGTGCTTCCCCAATTTTTAGATTTTCTCATTGAGGAATATTTTGTACAGTTAGTCATCCATGACACAGTAATAATCAACTGATCTTTAAACACTGTCTGTACAGCCTAAAATGCAGTTAGACCCACAATGTAATGACTTAATTCGTTATCATAACTGGTTTGGTATACACCCCAAAATGTGATAGCCTGCTCCTGTACACGCACATGTACATAATGTATCACATTATAATCAGGTTACTACATAATTGTGTGGTCACAAAAGGCCAAAATGTAATAACTTGCAATACTGGCAGGATATAAGTTTGCTATAACAGCCTAAAGTATAATAATTATATTATGGGCAGGTTATTACATAATGTGTTTCTTATAGAAGCCCAAATGTAATAAAACCCAGAGTATCATAACTTCTTATTATGACTTTCAACCAGCTTACTCGTGTACCTTGCCTAATATTGTGCTCATGATGTGCAAACATTGGCAGACTCAGAACAGAACAGAACTCCTTGACTACATGAGTGGGAATCTGTCTGAAATGTAACCAGATCAGACTGAAAGCAAACAGTGAAATTAAAAGTGCCATTTAAAATGAAATTAGATTGCTCAAGTGGAATAGAAATTTAAATATTGTATGACTGACTTTTAGCACTAGGGTTATTTTTATTTTATCACAATATCAAGGCAGTCGACATGTTTTGACAAGAAGGTTATGTTATTCATATTTCATCCTAGAAAATTGATTCATGACTTTATAACATTGTTTCTTTTTTAGCGTATTTTTACGTCAATTGTAAGTCTAATTTCACCAAAGTCATTTATGATCGCTTAAATACCAACCTTTATTCCTACAAAGATGTCACTATAATTTCCTGGCATTAGTTTATGATTTGTCAACATATTCATAAGAGTGGGTAGGATCTTTAGGAGGAATGGGGTGGGGTATGCCAATATTCTCATCACAATGCATCCTCCTAAAAGCAGTTCCAAATGTTTCTCTTAACAGTTTGGTTAGAATTGAGAAAATTGTCTCACATTTGGAATTATGCTACAATAATAAATAGTATCCTATAGTTCATATTCATTGTTCAGGTTTTTAGGTGCTCATGGTAGCACATTTGTTTCATTATCTATTCCAATTTGAAATCTGAAAATCGTCAGTGGCCCACACAAACCTTTAATCATGACTCTCAACACGAGAGACCAAGCCAAGGTACTTTAACTCTTACCTTAACATTTTAACTTTTTCCCCACAAATGAAGAGGTATTCTGTCAAATTACGATTGTTGATCAAAAACAGGTCAGATTAATGAAGAATAATACATATTTTAAAGGCCATGGCTTTGTTTTATTAGTTCTGATTACTTTTTTAAATATAGTAAATATTTAATCATAAAGATGTAATGGGAGTTTCAAACTTGATTATGAAATTGAAAATTAAAAATGTTTTATATATTTACTGTAAATGACCTCTTGTGGCCCACCTGCAGTACCTCTAGCAGGGGGCCACAGCCCACACTTTGGGAAATGCTGAACTAGACCATGCATGAAGCCGTTTACTTACAAATGATATAATAAATCTACAGAAATCTTGCTGCTACAATAAATGAATGCTAAAGCTTTTTCCCTTCTCTCCTACCCTCAGGTGGCTTAGACCTGATCCTGATGCCCGGACTGGGCTTTGATAAAAATGGCAATCGTTTGGGGAGAGGTAAAGGCTTCTATGACTTGTACCTTCAGCGCTGCATGAGGCATCCTAAAGGCAAACCCTACACCATTGCACTGGCCTTTAAAGAGCAGCTGTGTGAACATGTTCCTGTGGATGACAGCGACGTACTTATTGATGAAGTTCTGTATGAGGACGTTTGAGTGGGAAAAATCTAAAAAGAGTTTACTCGGCATGATTCATGGGAAGCTACAAAGGGCTAAAGATAGGTGGGATAAGAAATTGCAGCTTTTTCTGTGACTTCAATCAAATGAAAGCCAATGTAACTAACCGCTCATGGTTAAATTGGAATAATTAAGTGATTAAATGTTTTACATCTTGTGAAGTGTAAAAATCTACCTCTCAATCTGAATTTCAATATACGCAACAATCCTGTGGATAAAAGCTACATTTAAAGCTGGCTGTAGTTCAGTATATTCTGATTTAATGCTGTTTCCGTGTGTTATGGTGGGATTCAGTATTGCAGGTTGTCCAATTTAGCCTTGAGGAGTGGGAAGACATGCTCATTTCACGGACACTGATAGACTACAGAGAGAATGGGAGTAGAGAAAGACACACTGCAAAAGGAAACTCATTTGCTAACATTGTTAAATAACAGTACAGTAGTCATGTTAAGATTTGTGTTTGGTAACAGACATTGTTAATATAGAGACACTTCAATCCTCATTCCTCACTATTTTTCTCAAATACACAGATACAAAATTGTGATGAGTCTTTCAGTACATCATCTTAAAGTAAAGTGTAGTCATTGACACACAGTTAAAAGCTGTGCTAATATAAAATACTGTGATAATCCTTTTTTAAGCTAGATAAGGCAAAGCAAAATAACAAAATCATAATAGCAAGAAGTGACAAAACAAAGTGAAACACTTGTGGGAATCTCTGTAATTAGCGCTTTAGTTTATATTGAGTTCTCTAATCATCTTTACATGTTTATGAAGGCTGCTCTTTTTTGTGTACTATATACTCTGGCCAGATGCATTGCTGCTTTTGGGCTTATGTTTTGTTAGGTAATTAGCAGTTATGCCAAATTGTTGGTGTCTCTTTGATACCCTGTCAATCCTTCCTTCTTAACCTTCTATTCATTCATTAGTAATGTTATTTCCCATTGGTCCACGGCATTTTTAGAAATTCGTATTATTTCTTTCAAAATATGCAATAGATATTTTCCCCTCATGTCAGAGGTGTGTGTGTGTGTGTGTGTGTGTGTGTGTGTGTGTGTGTGTGTCTTGGAGGTGACACAGGAATGGGGATGTTGACAGTATATGACAGCTTTGATGTTGCAGGGACATTTTGATGATCCCCACAAGAAATAAGTGGTTTTTTTGCAAAAATGTTTTTACTTGGAAAAAATGAAAAGGTTTCCTTTTGGTTACTATAGTTATGGTTAGGGTTATGTAGTGTTGTGGTTAAATTGAGCAGTTTATTTGAAAAAAAAAAAACCAAAACACAAAAAAATAAAACCATGGCAAACAGTTCCAAAGTTGTGAGTTCATAGTCGAAAATTGGCAGAATGTCAGTGATCAGCAAACACAAATTTCTGGGGGAACAGAGGTGGCTGATAACCAAGCACGCACTGGAACAAGATTTGGAATATGTCCGTGTGACAAAGAGATTTCTAGGTGTACTCTCCCCATGGAAGGAACCATGCCCATCTTCCTGATTCTCAGAACAAAAGGTTCTCAGTAAGCACCTCCAGCATCTCCAAGTTGGCTTGTTCCACTTGCCACTCGTTTGTTTGAGGATGGTATCCAGACATGAGGCTTACAGTGACCCTCCAAATTTTCCATGAAGCTGGACCATGCTCGTTTGGTGAATTGTGTGCCCCAGTTACTGGCAATGTCGTCTGGGATTCCAAAGTAGTAGAACACATGATTTGAACATAAGTTCTCCTGTTTCAAATGGAGTAGGCAAAGAAGGAAGAGGGACCAGACAAACTTAAAATCATGGTCTGTGACCACCATGATTACCATGTTTGCACTAGATGCATTTAGATCGATGATAGTCAATGGCAATGTGGGACTAGGGGTGCTGCGGAGTGGGCAGTGGCACGAGCTTTTCTGACATGAGTAACATGGATGTTAAGGGAAGATGAGTAGATCAGGATGTCCTCAACTTATGGGCAAATTTGCCCTGCATCTCCCTCAGCACATCATTAACAAGACACTGAAACACTGAGGGAGAGCCCAAAAGCATGACACAATACTCAAAGTGACCAGAGGTGGTGTTAAATGCTGTCTTCCATCCAGTACCCTGCCTGATGCGTATAAGGTTATAGGCACTGTATAGATTTAGCTTTGTGAATACCTTGACTGATCAGAGCTGTTCCGCTGCTGAGAGAAGCAACGGGAGCAGATTGGAGTACTGTACTGTGATCTTCGCCAAACCTTAATAGGCAATGCAGAGGCAGAGTCCTCCTACATTTTTCAACAAAGAAGAAGCCTGATGAGGTAGGAAAAGTTGATGAATGAATGTACCCTTGCTGCAGAGCTCCCTGGATACTGTCATCCATGGCTTGTTTTCAGTGAGGGACAGTGGGTAAATCTGACTTCTTGGGGCATGGTACCAGGATGAAGGTTGATGCTACAGTCTTAGGGTCTGAGGGGTGATCATCCGCTGGTTTTGGCTTTGCTGAAAACCTCAAGAAGATTAAGATACACTTTGGGAATCTGGGTTGCAGATGTAACATTAGGATACATGGACTCCATGGTAGTGGAGGTGACCATGACATGTGGAAGGCATAGACAGTGGTGAAAACATTATTTAGACCATTTTGTTATTTCTTTGGAATAGACACATCCAGGGGAGTCCCAGGATGAGTGGGTGCTTGTGGTTATGGTTACCAGAAAGGTGATGGATTCTTGGTGTAGGGCACTGACTTGGAGTAGGAGGGGCTATGTGTGAGTGATGGTGCAGGTGCTGATGGGCCCTCCATTTATAGTGCTGCTCTTCAGTGGATGCTGTAGTGGTTGCATGGGAAGCTTTAGTTTGGTAGCAGTGTCATGGTGAATGAAGTTGGCAGCTACTCCATCAAAGCTGGAAGAACAAAAACCTTCTCTGAGTGCTTGAACTGAACATTCAGGGTAAATGACTGGAAAACTAGGAACTGAGTAGAACTCACCATGGATGTACTGGATCACCTGGTCATCCTCTCAGCTAGACCTGAGTGAGTTGGGGCTCTCCCCTGTGTTGGGTAGCTTGCCATGGCATGATTGTAGTTGCCACAGTTGTAGCACAGTTTGAGCTCATGACCCCTTTGGCTTTCTGCATCCATCTGCTTGGCTTGTCCGAGTTTTGGCACTGGGATTTCCATCACAGGAGTTAGCTGTGGTTTGCTCACGTTATTTAGCAGGTTGTTGAGGCAGATGGAGAGGTCAATTGGAGTCAAGGGATACTTGGTCATCCCGGCATGGAAGTTCAGGGAGCACTTCCGCGTTGAGTCCACTGCAAATGGTGTCTCTGAATACGGGCTCATTCCAACCGCCTCTGGCTGCCAGTGTGCTGAATTCAAGAGCATATTCAGCAGCATGCCTCTTACCCTGCTTGACAGACAACTGTTTGTTGATTTCCTTCCCTTCAGGATCATGGTTGAAAACTTGGCAGAATATTTCCACAAAGTGGTTGGATGAAGAGAAAGCATCTCTGTCTTTTTCCCAGAAAAAGTGGTCCTTTTGCCCATTTGTGCACCTTGCTGGTAAGTAGTTTTAAACTTTTTGCAATTTCCTACTGGTCTATTAGACTCTCTAGACCAGTAAAATACAGCATTGCAGTAAAAACCACTCTCATAAGGAGGCATCTCCATCAAACACTGGACATGTACTCAGTGGGGCAGAAAGCATAACTGGGGCTTGAAGGGCTTGCTTGAAGATACGGCTTCAGTGAGCTGGTTAATCTGTGAGTCGAGTTCGCCCAGGTGTCGCTGCTGTTCTCCCATTAATTGTGCTTGAACTGAGAGGGTGGCTTGCCAGTTTATTTCTCCTGCTGCATCTGTAGGGATGGTGAAGTAATATGTCACAGATGGGGCTGGAGATGGATGGAAATGCAGATTGAGCAGTTTATAAAAAAGACTGGCAAACAGTTCCAAAATCATGACGCAAGGTCTAAGTCAAGTCAAAAACAGGCAGAATGTCAGACAATCACAATGCAAAGAGGGCAATATCCAAAATAGCAAAATCCAAAGGACAGAACGAGACCATAAACCGTTTATGAGGGTGTGTGTGTGTGTGTGTGTGTGTGTGTGTGTGTGTGTGTGTGTGTGTGTGTGTGTGTGTGTGTGTGTGTGTG
>JAQMYM010000007.1:15783426-15816013 GCA_030014255.1 Parauchenoglanis ngamensis
GTGTGTGTGTGTGTGTGTGTGTGTGTGTGTGTGTGTGTGTGTGTGTGTGTGTGTGTGTGTGTGTGTGTGTGTTTCTCAGCCGATTCCATTCATTTCGCTTTCCGGGAACGTCATCTAAACACACCTAGGTGACACTGAAATGTGTGTGTGTGTGTGTGCGTGCGTGTGTCCCTTATACATCCGTTAAATCTCTTGTGTGCTGCTGAAATTAAGCGTTCAATGAACGAATGCACGCGCACTTCGTGCGTCAAAAGCGGACACTGGACTAATCCACGAGGATCACTCTTATTAAGAATGAAAGCTCTTTTTCTGGCTTTATTATTAAACATTGCCAGCACTTGTTATAGATGAGCACATGTTGCATTCATGATTTCGGCTACAGAGCACACAGAAGTGTATGGCACTGAGAAAGAGAGTGTGTGAGCGCAGGCAGCAGATTGTGTCGGAGCGCACGGACTCGTGGCTGTAGTGTCGGGTTTGAGCGGTAGGGGGCGATTGTATAAGTGCACTATTCCCATATTACCCACAACGGGAGACACCTCATTGCGCACGACCAAGAGTTTCTGTGGTACATGTATCTAACCTCAGCCAGGCACACACACACACACACACACACACACACACACACACACACACACACACACACACACAGCTCACACCGGGAGTCAGAAAAAATAGTACCTTTTCTTGTCAGTAGGGTGTTACCCTCAAGGGTAATCTATTGTACCTTTATTATTAATTTTTTCAGCTGGAAACAAAAGTACAGTGTCTTTTTTTTAAATGTCTGCTAAGTAAATGGACCATAATTAGAGTAAAACTGTAAAGGTACACTTTGCACCTTTGTAGGTAGAAGATGCATACTGAAGGTCATAAGCTGTACCCTTGACTGCATCACAGCAGCGATAAGAAAAGGTACAGTTTTCTGAGAGGGTAGAGACAACTTGATTGATTAAACAACTGTAATGAGATTTGATGCTGCTGTGCTGAAATGAAATCCTACTGATAAGACTCCTGACCAAAAGGCTATCATGCCTGCTTGAAGTGGGAAAAATATTATACCATATAATATTTGAAGTCATTTTCAATTACCTCTTTTGTTAACAAAGTGCCAACCAAACACTTGAGCCACATGTAATGTATAATGCAGAACAAATGGGAAAATGAAAAGAAGCAGGCAAAAAAAATGCATTGTAAAATAGTAAAGAAGAACTGCGGATCCACACAATATCTGAAAAAGGGCACTGTGACAATATTGATCACAAAATCCATGTTGTGCCATCATACTGATCTACCATAATGCATGGCACATTAAGTTTTAGTGTTTAAAAAATAAAATATAGTTTTATATTATAAAATATTATACATATTATATAATATATATATTCATAATATATATGAAGATTATAAAAATTACTATTTTTTAAAATTATATTATTATAATAATTATAGATAGATTATTTTTTTAAATAGTTTTATGTTGGGATTGTGTTAGCAATAATAATAGTGATAAAAATCAGAACTACAACAATGATAATAATAATAATAAGAAGAAGAAGAAGAAGAAGAAGAAGAATTTTTTATTATTAAATATGTATGCTAGCTTTATTGATGTTAATAGTTCTAATAATGTTAATAATGCTGCTTTCAATAAAAAAACAAAAACATAAAATTTGTTGCAGCTTCATTGCCCCAATTAAAACATGCTTTTTGCTGGTCACTGGGTTACTTCCAGCTGCAGAGTGGAAAAGGAAAAAGGTCTTACCCTATGGTCACTGATGTTTGGTGAGCTTGTTTTTTTTTTAATCTAAAGCAGAAGGAAAGCGGGATACATTAAGAGTAAAAATAGCCTTTGCAAGCGTAGCCTGACAGCACGGTTTTAATCACAGAAGGGGATGAGATGGGGCACGCCGGCACAGTTGGCTTTTGGAGGGCAGCCATGCGTACCTTTCAGCCTAGATGTCTCCCTTTGTTTTTGTGCCTGCTGCCTCCTCAGACCCTGTTCTCTCTTTCTCTCTCTCTCTCTCTCCTGACTTCCTGCTGTTGTCTTCCCCACTTTTGCCATGGCTCCTTCACCTTCGCAGCGGACCCCCTGTCTGCATGCAGGACCATAAACAGAGAAAAGGTTAACTTAGTGTATCTATATATTCCCATGAAGCATGCTCAGCAATTGCATTCGTCATTCTTCATTTTGCTCACCAGAATGTGTACCACTGGCACTCAGGCTTGAGACACCCAAAGGTGTTTTCCATCCTTTTTTTAAAAATTTTATTTTATTACCAGTCTCTGGAAATCATATCAGCACACTTCACACCAGGCTTGGAGATTCATGAGTGACAATTTAAAATCAGTCTAACTGGAACTAGAATATCTGTTGATTCTTTTAACATATACAGATATACTGTGTGATACCTTTTGTATTTACGCTGTAAGGATTGAAACACAACAGGATGTGCTGTTATAGGAAATTAAGCAGTAAAGATGTGGTGTGATGCCATTACCACCCTGAAGCTGGTACACAGGGAAAATGGCAGTTTTAGCAGATATAAAAATGTTTTCTTCAAGAATAGTTGTTTTTGCTCTGTTTTGAGTGTACAGAATTAAAATGTGTCAGTAGAATTAGAGCAAAATTACATAAACGTTTACTCTTTTCAGTGAGGGACCAAATGGTATCTGTAGATAAAAGTTTCCTCAATTTGAGTAAATTTACTGTATGCAAATTTACTGTGGTCCTGAAGTGTTTTATTCCTCTTATAACACAGTTATTTACCAACAATTACAATTTTTAATTTATTTAAAAAAAAGACACATCATATTTTCATAATTTTCATACAAATTTATAAAGTGTATGTAATTTATATTAAAAATATATAGTTTATCAATGTTTATAGCCTGTTGAACACATTATGTACAGAGGTCAGGGACCTTAGCATACTGAAAATATAAGTGTAATTAAAGTTGCCTCTAAATAAAAGGTACCATGCCTGTGAGCTAATATGGCCACAATTAAGTGCATTAAATCTACTAATTCTAAGGCTGACAACATCGCTGTCCTGTACAATCAAAGGACATAGAGAATTTGTTCTCATTATACCAATTGAGCTCAGACACTCTGATGAAGCACTGTGACCTTTTTGCTGAACATTTGGGGCTGGAATAGAGAAAGTTTTGGAGCAGGAGGCAGGCTCAGTGATTTGTGGGTTAAAAGCCCAAAGAAAGAGTTTTACAGCCTCTGGCTGTCCTCAACCCAGCAATCAGGACTCAACTAGATTGCATTTGGTGGCTCGGTCCTCAAATTGGGATTCTAATCAGGGTCTGTGTTTCTCTCTGATGAAGCATTGCCGGGGTGCTGGGGATCACAGAAGTGACCATGGGCATAGAATAAAGAAGGGAGGGAAGACATAAAGCATTAGCTGTCCCTGTCTACATCCCACACCTTGTTAAGGAAGATGGCGACTTTCCACTGTCACACAGAGACGCTGAGATGGATGCTACACTTCTGTGCAATCACTCTGCTCAAACTGTTATTGTGAACACAACCAAGGTGAGGCAATCCCTGATTAGAAACAGCACTGGAATTATTCTCAGTTAAATGCAGTTTTAAGTTAACGTTTATGTTCACTCATTCCCTTGCTCTTCTACAGGTTAGAGAGTATAGGAAATCCTACCATTCTGTAATATGATTGGTCAGCCTCAAGGGGTCTGTGGTAGCTCAATGGTTAAGACGTTGGACTAGTGATCGGAAGGTTGTGAGTTCAAATCCCAGCACCAACAAGCTGCCACTGCTGGGCTCTTGAGCAAGGCCCTTAACCTTCACTGCTCACTTGTATAAAAATAAGATGTATGTAAGTTGCTCTGGATAAGGGCGTCTGCCAAAATGACATAAATGTAAATGTAACACTGTTTTACTGTCTCTTAGAAAGATCTGAGAGAGTGCAAGTATAGTAGGCCTTTGACAGATGCAGGCAGTTCCCTTGGGATTGGAGTGTAAATCACAACAAGTAAGAGGAAAAAACAAGGGAGGACTGCAAACTGAGTGGGTTTAGTGTGCGAGACAGCAGGAGAGTGGTGTGTCTCGAAGGGGCAGACTGAGCGAAACGATGAACTCTTCAGCTAATCTAGCAGCTAAACCCCTGGGGCAGGAGTAGAGGAGTGGGTAGAGTTATGAGCTGGTTTCCATTCAGAAAAAAACAACGGAACAAAGAATAGACTTGTACTATAAAAGCATGTGCCATGTTTGGAATGGGCTTTGATCGATTTGATGTGAAATTACTCATAAAACATATTTCACTGTACGAGTCTATAATGTCTGGTTATAGTCGGATTCCTGGGTTCATTATGCACATCTCTCTCTCTCTCCCTCTCTCTCTCTCCCTCTCTCTCTCTCTGTCTCTCTCTCTCTCTGCCTCAGAGAACAGTGAAGTTGATTCTCTACACCTCCAGACTGCTGAATATCAAACAGAGTGCTGTCGTTTCTCTCTTCAACTGTACTATATATAGTATTAATCAACTTACAATCTCCAGAAGTAATTTTTCAAAAACTAACATAATTTTATATTATCTTGTTTCTTGCTGATCTCTTGAAGCAGTATAGCCCGTCCTGTTCACTTAACACTGGCACTGCCAGATTTTCTGGTACCCTTGGTAATGATGAGTAAAAGTGGTCATGAAATATATGCCAGGAATGGGGGGAGGGGAAAATGCTTAATCACAAACTGAAAATATGAGGGAAATCTAAAATAAATTTTTTTTACAAAGTACTATCAAAAATATATATTTTTTCAAAGAAAAAAGTTTATGGCTATTCACAGTATTTTCAAAGCTTTATAATTCCACAGCCTTGTCATATTGAATATCAATCTCAACACTGCATCAAAACAATTTATAAAAATAAAGGAAAATTGTAAGCAAGCTTGGGGAGTAACGGGATACATGGAACGCCGTTACGTAATTAAGACACGTAAAAGGCAACTGTATGCCGTTATAGTTACAGAAAAAAAAGCTGTAATCAGATTTCCGATTTAATAATAACAGGGACTATTTACAGGTTTACAATTTTAAAAAACATAAGGGCTGCAACAACTAATCAACAAAATCAATACAAATTGATCATAAAAATAATTGGCAATTAAGTTTATTAATTGAACAGCGTTATGAATCACACTGCACACGCTACATCACTTCATAAAAACACATTTGAGTGAAATGGTGGAGCAGAAACATCAGTAGGACTTTCTCTATGGTATGAAACTCTACTGGCCTCATGACATAACTTGTGTTTTAATGTGAGTAATGTTATCATTTGTTTGTGGGAATGTGAGGAGAAGCATGATGTTCCTGTTTGAAGTCCAGAACAGCTTTATTATGTTTTGTTAAACAGCAAGTAGTGAAGCTATTTGATTTAATTAGCTTAAAAAAGTAAAACGTTAAACTAGCATATTTTTCAGACCCAGTAGCGCTGATAAACGATTGTACTGTATATTCTAAGCATACACTATATACTTTATGTATGTTTTGTGTCGAGTCTCCGCTGCTTTCAGTTCACAAGTCAGTCCCAAAAAGAGTCGATTCACTAATCTCGGACATTGAAAACTAAGAGTTAACTACAAATCTTTGAAGTCAATTCCACACACCGAAAATGATTTGCCTCATTTACACACAGCAAGCAAGATAAAACTTAACATTGGAGAGTTTCAGTGAGTGAAACAGGCAGCTGATCATTATTTTATCTTTATTTTGAATGTGTTCGAAATTTGAATAAATCATGGCTTGAAATACAGACACACAGCTACAAAAAATGTGGTGGGTTATTCAAAACGTGATAAGCAGTAAACGATGTACATTATCCCGTCTCCTTGAGTTAGTCTGTCTCATTTGGTTGACTTGAGCACTTGATAATATTCTCATGCTGTGACAGATTAACTGATAAATATTGATATGTTGATAACTGCTATTTAATTAAGCTTCGTTAAGAAAAAGTTCTGTAGTAGTGCTGATTAATGCTGCAAAAAAATTTTTAAATAAATATTTTTGTATATAAAAAATACAGTATTTAGATATATTATATGTGTATATGATATGCTATGCATATTATATAACATATATTTATATATATTATATTTATATATAATAGTATTTTAAAAAAATACTATCATGTACATGTGCACACAACACTTCACGAGTCTCACGTCACCACTCTGGTCTTGAGTAAAATCATAGCTAATCTTGCAGTCACCAATTCATTATTATGACCTCTGGTGAAAAATGCTTTCACTGGGTGGAAATTTCACCATTATTTTGTCCTTAAATCAGAAAAGGGGAACAACATTACAGCACAGTTCTGCCTTCCAGCTGAGATAATGCTGTCATCATCCACATATTTAGTATTGAGGACATCCAAAAGTAACGGAAAGTAATCAGTTACATTACTTTAATTTTGTTATAATTAAATTAAGTTACTGACTTCATTTTTTAGCAGGTAATTAGTAACTGTATCAGAATACATTTTTAAAGTAACCCTCCCAACCCTTTTTGGAAGTAAAAAGTACATTTAGAGATTTCAGTTTCACACATTTTTTTTTATTTATTCAAACAAATAGTTGATAGACTGTTATACCCACTGTAAGTAGAAATCCAAGAGGTGTCACCCGTACAATGCAATCATCAATAATGCTCTGCTTATCTACATGTATTTCCACCTAACTATAATGTTTACAAGTGGATTTCCAAGCTTAATAGAAAGTTATATATGTCATTCTAACTCTACGCGTGTAAGAGTCATCTTGAGCCGTTGTTTTTCCCCTTAAAAAGCTTTTGAGATTCAGACAAGGTCAGATGACTGTTTTCCTGGGTGTAGGAGTACATACCTGGGGTGCATGTCATTTTGGAACAGCATGTCTCTTTAGCACCTACACACCAACCCTTTCTGCCTGAAGCCCTCGTTTCTCATTCACATTCTTTTTGTCTTTGCCTGAATGAGCACATTGCACAAAATGAGCACACAAAATATTGTATAACACTTTCCCTGAAATTAAGCATCTTTTAAATTCAAAGTATTTTTTCTCTCCTGAGAGGAAAAAAAAGGAAGAAGCCTTCAGTTTTTCATAACTGCATACACAGTCCTTGTAATTACTGAACTACAGAAGGCACACACAGGCGCACACCGTTTTATTCGTTCCTTCAGCAGTGCCGCTTGCAAAAAAAAATCAGAGTCAGTGGTTAGTTTGGATGGAGGAATGGGGAGTGGAGCTTTCCAACCTTTGATTAAGTAAAAGGCAAATGTAAACCATAGCATGGAATTATTATGATAATAATACTAATGTAATACGGTTTCACAATGCTTCATAGAGAAATGTTTTCATTCTTAAGAGCTGTTTAATCTTTCAAGCATTTAATCGCTCAAGCAAAATGTGTTTATATTACTAGTTTAAAAGCTTTACTGTCAGAGTACTTATATAGCCAGCATATAAAAGCTCCCCACTGCATCACATTCAACCTCTTTCCTATTCTCATCTTGCCGGGGGTCGGATTCAATGATTCTAAAATATACTGCTTTGTTTCTTGCTAATGACAATATTTTTGTTAATATTAAACCTACACTGTCAAATGAGCGTGTCAGTGCCAAAGGATGTTCATAAGTGTGGAACACCTAATTTTACCAAGTTTTGGATGAATAGAGACGTTATCATCAACATTTACAAAACTGATAATGTCAGATAAGACCAGGAAAGAGTTCCTCCGTTAACTTTGATAAGTTCTACAGGACTGGTTGATGTTGGTGAACCTGCGTAACGCCTATTTTCATGTCCCCACCACCCCAGATGCATTTCAAGGTTTGCCTTCCAAGAAGAGTCAAAACAGAACTAACCGACAGTATTTTAGATCAATGTATAATGCTAGCCAGATCATAGTGTGTTGTCTTGAATACCTCAAAATTGTCTATAGTTAAGATGTATAACTGTAATGGTCAGGACTCAGAAGGGTGTTCATGATCCAGGTACATGAGGTTTATTCACAATTCTCGAAAATGAACTCAAACTTAATGTCAAAACACAGGCAAGGATCAAAACACAAACTTTTACCCAACACAGCAAGGCTACAACAGTGACCTAAAGAATAATCCAAAAGGTCAAACAATCAGAGTAATAATAATGCCCAGAAGATATTTGGAAGGCCTATGTACACTGTGAGTGTTTGTGAACCATGTGTTTATATATGCTAGAAGAGGATAACAAGAAGTTGTGAGTGTGGAAGAAGAGTCCTTTGTATTCAGGGGAGGTGACCTCTGCTGGCATGTAGATGTAATCTCATGGGTGTGTGTTACAATAACCCATCAAATATGGAATTATTAAATGCAAATATGGCTCCCGAGTAACACAACAGAAAACATTTACCCTATCATCTGGAGATCACGGGTTTGAATCCCGGTGATGTGCAGACATCTGTGACCAGGAGTCCAAGAGAAAAAATTGGCCTTGCTCTCAGGGAGGGAGGGGTGACATACACTCTCTCCCCTGTTAGTCACAGTGACAATAGCCAATCATGGGCATCTGTGAGCTCATGAATGCTGAAGGGGATAGAAAATGTCTTCCTCCAAAAATGAAAACTTATTTTGACTTTTTTTTTCTTTGAAAGACAGGGGGAGTTTAGCCCCCATAGCCCATTTGTATGTGCCTGCTCAATGAATTCAGCACTGGACTCTTGTCATTCTGGGAATCTTTACAAACCCACAACACACAAAAATTGTCAGGAAACAAGTGAGTTACATAATTTTTATAGTCCTCTCACTCAAGTGTTTGTTGTGTTGTTTTGACTGAAGTCCCATCAGGCTGTGTCAGTCTGTTTCATGGACTGTGAAGGGCAGGGGTATGGAAAGATGATGACAGAGTTCTTGGAAAACGGTGGATGGCTATGTGAGTGTGTATGTGTGTGTGGGTGTGTGCATGCATGTTGTTAGACCCTTTACAAAATCTGCAGCTTTATTGTTCTTTTTTTTATTCAAAAGAACTAAGGTTGACATTAATATTAGATTTAGGTGTTGTGTAGCATTAATTAGCTGCAAAAATAATTATATCAGTGGATGGTCCTTACAAAGGATAGTAAGACATATGTGTGTGTATGTGTGTGTCTGCCTGGTGGGTGGGTGGAGATTATCTAGACTGACTCATTCAAGTTTGTTTGTTTGCCGCTGCGTGTTTGTCTAGTCCAGCACGTATTGCATCTGGTCGTCTCAGACTGAACGTGTCTAGACACTGCATCCCACAAGTAGCTGCCCCTGAATGTTATCATCTATTTTTCTTTGGCTAAAGGAATTAGATCAGTAACACGAACAGCTTGTTAGAGAGGACTGGATGGTGCAAAGGTAACACACTCCAAGCACAAATACACCCCACTTCAAACCAAATTCATATTGTGTCTGTTTGAATCGGCTAATTCAGGCTTGTGACCTAAGAACCTAATGATCTCATATAGAATAAAACTGGCAATCTACAATTGCATTGTAGTATTTTATCCTAAAATAGCATTGGTACTTTAAAACTACACTTGATATCCAGAAATATTAGATTGTTTTCTGTTTCTAGTACTATGGTTAAAAAAGATCATATAGTAAATATATAAAAATATTAATTTAAAAATGTTTAGATATATTCTGTTTCTACTTATAACTTATATTATAATGTTGACACCTAATGAATGGGTAACTCAAAAGAAATATATCCTTGCACACTGCATGTCATTATTCGTTTATGGCTATAAGCTCACATGCCACACAAACGCAATGCATAGCAAACCAGTTTTAAATGCAGCTCTGCTTTAAATGCACACCCCCTCATTTTTTCCCCAATTCGGTCACCTTCCAATTCCCAGCCACCAGCCAGCTCTCCTCTATCATAAGGTAGCTACAAACCAAGGAGGGTGAAAGGTAACATACTTCCTCCAGCCAAGTGCTATTTCCCAATGTTTGTGTATTGAAGATTATTACTTTACAAATACATTGCTCTTGTTGTATACTGTACTTTTTAATAAAGTCATGACTGATTGAAAGTGGGAGTGTGTGATTTGAATGTAATTTACATATTGGTAAGTGAAGGAATAGACACAGAATGTAAAAAACAGCAGAACAAATGAGATTGTGTTTTGATGGGCATGAGTTGGGGTGGAGTATACTGTCAAATTTGTAGTCTGTAATGCTTAGAAAAGTGACTTGTTATCTTTAAGTCATTAATTTAATATTAATAATACTAAGTACATTTCTAAGACTTTTGAAGGTAGTACTTCATCTAGACAGGGCATTTGTTCCAAAATGTATCATCCTGTGAAGAGTAGAGACTAAACAATCCCGCCTAGATTCTTTTCAATTTGGCTCATGTTTACTTTCTGCATGAGACTGATCAGTAACTCTGAGTGCAGGTATTCGGCAACACTCAAGGGAGGGCTGATTATCTAATGCTCTCTTCGAGTGATAACTCATCACTCAAGATTGTCTCTCTCTTCACAAAGTCCTTGTGAAAAATCAAATCCTCACCCTTCAGCTGTACTTATCCCATTTCGACACTGCATGAAATAGACAAATGCTCAGTGGGGCACGCTATTGCTCCAATGCTTGACGAATTTAATTAAACGTGTACGCCTTGCCCTTCAGTTGAGAATTTCAAATTAGACTTGGCAGAGAGGCTCATTTAGGAGCGTATAGAAGCATTGTGAGTGCACAGGGCCGAAAGCCATCGCCGGGGTGAGTATAACTTAATTTTGGTGAGCTATCAGTCACCATCACAAGACATTTGCAATTTCATCAGCTCTAGGTAAGGCATAGATTGACAGGTGGGATATAGAAACCTTGACTCAAATGTTTAAATTTTTTCCCTACCTCCTAGTGTGAACATGACACAGGTATGTCAAAGTAGTTACACTGGGGATATCATATATTTCAATCATTGGCATCTGCTAGATTTTATAATTGAATGAAAATAGTCCATTATAGATCCATTACAGTTATTAAATTGGTTCTTGTAAGTGATACGTGTAAGTGAGCCCTTCCAAGGGCAAGTATGATTATTGATATTAGAACTTTCTAGACAGACCCACATTTCTAGTTTACACTGCTAGCACAAATTAAATGCTGGTGCAGAGAAATGAATTGTTTCATCATTCCGCCTCTCTCTGTGTCTGTCCTCCTCTCGTTTTTGTGGTCTGTTTGGTGCTTGCTGAACTGAGAAGACCCCTCATGATGGCTTCATCTAAAAATATCAGTGACGTTTACTGGTGGAGTGTGCAGTTAGATGACCAATTTCCTTACAGCATCCATTTCTCTTTCCCTCATATTATCTGCAAAGAACACTGTTTTTCTTTGATGGTATTGAATGGAGTCGCTCCTTTCTCTAACAAGCTGTGGGTCAAGTAAACTTAGTTATCAAAAGATTAACCTATCGAAATATTGACAATATTGTCAATATTGACAATATTAACAATAATGAAAATGTGGATTTTTCTGATTTTGATTCAATCTTCTGAGAACAATATTATTGTGCTTCCATGTTTTCATATGGTACTGAGTATCTGTATCACACTGACACTGAACCGCAAAACTGGATTTGGATCGCATTGGATTCACTGTATTTTTTTATATCTATACCACTGACCTATTTTTAATTTTTTTTTACCAGATTTTTTTTTTTACCAGCTATAAGTAGAGCACTGGTTTGTAGTAAAATACAATGCATAGTGGGATATCTAACATTTTATGTGGGAGTGGGAATGATAAATATTATCTTTGTGTCAACATCTCTAAATTAGTGGATCTTATTATGCACTTTATTTAAGTGATTATTTAAGGTGAACACAAACCCCCTCTGATTCAAGTTTTTATTCTAGTAAATACTATAATTTCAGTGAAGCACTTTTCTAGCACATGTTTAATTCAATGGCAGAGGGGAATGAATCAGTACAGGCTAGTTGAAGAAAGCAGGAGCTCAGTGGTTAAGCATTTGAGCTTCAGATCATTAGCTCAAATGCCAGCACCACATGGGTGGGTCCATGGGACATATATATATATATATATATATACATATATATATATATATATATATATATATATATATATACATACATATATATAGACACTTAACCCTCAAGTGCTCTTTGTGTATCCTGCCTCAAATGTAAGTTAGTTTCAATAACAGTTTTAGCCCAATAAGCAAATGTAGTGGATGATATCTGATTTTATACTGTAATTATATTTATAAGTATTTGCTCTAATTGCCAGTAAATTACTGGAAAATCATCTGGAAAGTGTATTGTATATCACTCTAAACATACAGTGATATAATGTAAGAAGTATAATTAACCATAAATACATTACAGTACTTTATATGGTTTATAAATATTTATTGTAAATTTACTGTACTGTACAATTGGGGTAGCTTTCTACTGCCAGTAAATGATTTAAGTTCAGTTTTAAAATAAATTTGTTATGGTGTGCTGTAAAGTCAGGAAGCTCAGTTATGAGCATGACAACCCTTTTTAAGCCTGTCATGAGCTAAAAAATAATAATAATAATAATTGCAGAAAATAATAGGGTGTCCTCACACCATCACCTCTTAAACTACTAAAAAGAGTAAAAAGAGTCATTATCAGATCAGTATACACAGTTCATATCATTTCATAATAAGGTTTGTGTTGCATTCTTCTTCCACTGTATGCATTAATTTCATGGCTGAGAATACACACATTTAGAGGGTCACAGCTGTATCCAAACTCGCACAAGGCACTCGCTGTAAGTAGTAATGAAACCAATGGTATAGTGTCTTAGTACTTAATAGTAGAATGCTGTTCAAGTATTCTTTACTTGCAATTACTCCGCATTACAGAAGTGTTATGAGGATAAACTTTGTAACTTTATTGTTATAGGTACTACTACGTACCAGACATAAAAGCATAACCTCTCAACAAAAGTCTTTCTTTTAGCAACCATCAGCCAGTTAGCTCTTACTGTAACTGCCTGATCAAGCAGCAGTGCCTGTGCATCACTGACCTGCTGTGGTGTAACTGTGCTCATTCTACTGTATCATCAGCAGCATATAACCTACTGAATGAAATAAATCACCTAGGCTTAGTTAGCTAGATGAAATATAAGCTCTGGATGAAGGGAAAAGGGTTGCTCAGCTGTTATCTCACAGAGACTGGCCCACTGAATGTTGGACCTAATCATCATGGCCTATGAATGGCCTGGACACCTAGCCACTATCATGTCAAGCCACTCTTTAAGAGGTTATCTGGGGTTCTTAGAGCAACAGTTACAAATAATTACTGTATATTAACGCAAATTAAGACCTTGGAATTATAAGGTCCTAGCAAACTGTTTGGTGAGGTCAGTGCAGATTCCATTTTTCTAAGGCTTTCATACTTTTAAGGAGTATTGTGGTACATACTGTACATTTGGATATTTGGCGGCATATGACATATTTCTAGAATTAACTGGAATGACCTTAGCTAGAGATGAGAAGAAACCATAGCATTTCATCAAATGTGTTTTGATAGTAGTGTGATCTGGATCTGGAAGGTCTATAGCTCTTGTGCTGCTTTGACACCATGAAGCTGTGACAACAGATGGTTTAATTATCATCGCTGCACAGAAAGATCCTCATCTTGGTATCAAAATGTTCATTATCATTAGAGACAAACCACTAGCACTAGACTAATGATTCCATACTTACATTGAGAATGTGGGTTCATTAAAATTAACAGCATATTAATTATCACATTATTAACATACTGTACATATATAGATGGTTACTGTTAAATAGGGTATTTTTGATATTGTGAAGGTTTGAATGCATAAGGTTCACTGTGATTTCACTAAATACAAGTCAACTGTGCTTTACTACAGATTTATATTGCAATAAAGACTGTAAATACAAATGTTTGTGAAGTTGCTTACACTGAGAAGGATACCTTCTATACTTCTCTCAAATTTGGCCAAAATGAGAAACCTCTTAATGTTTTTTTTTTGTTTACTGAAGGGGACAGACTTTCTCATAATTGTGCAAATGCTGTCTATTTGGTTAGCAGGCCTATGATTGGAATTCAGGAAGTTTTTCATGCCCTGTTCTCTGTATATACTGTATGCTTTATTCATTACGTGGTTTTGGGACATGAGCACACTGCAGCATGACTCAGTTCATCAAGTTCAGTGTTGTGCAGTAGTAATGATAAACTAGTCCCCAACAGGCAAAGAACGGATGTTGACAGCAGCGTTTTAATACGTTGCGAATGTTGACACTTCATAGTCCAGCAAGGGAACACTCTTCTCAAGAAAAAAAAAATGAACAATCATTGTTTTGATTACCTCTCAATGCTGCTTAGGATGTCATTTATTATTTACTCATTACACCATAGTCCTGCTGAATTCTCCAATCTGAAGGTTAATTAATTTTATGTAATAGCTTCGCTTTGACAGTAGTTCGGGCTGAAATTAATATGCTAGGTTGGATAGGTTTATATTAATGTGCTCATTTCTAATATCTCATCTTTTCTATGGTAATTACTCATTCAGAGGCATTTGTAAGTTGGACGTTCCACATAAGGAAAGGCTAATAATAAATGGATTACAAACGTCATTTAACAAAGAAAAATATATAATCATTGACGTAAGCAGACATTTATATAACCGTTATTGAAGATTTTCTCGGGTTTTAGTGCTTTGCAATGACAGTTACGTTTTTTCTGTACTGCGTTGCTGAGTATTGCAAACATACTTGCCGATGTAGTCTTGACACACTGTTTTCCATAAAATGTACATGAGGACATCACATACATAAATATGGCAACAGTCATCTTCAAGCCAGAATCACATATTTGTCACTCCGTGCAGGCATCAGACTCTTTGAAGCCCCAAACGTTGAAGACAAAATTGACAGTTTGTATTTGATTGATAATATACAGTACTTCCACTATTATTTGGATATTAAATTTTTATTCCAATATTTTATGACACTTTAAGTATGAGTTTTTTTTTCATAGGCTATTTGTAACAGGTTAGTGGGAGTCTGCAGCAGGTGGGGGGTAATTAGGGGATGAGCTGAGGGCACACCTGAGTATATTCCTCTCCATATATGTTAATATGATCTCTTTCTGTTGTTACCTGAGCAGTGAGCTGAGTGTGTGTGTGTGTGTATGGCCATGTGCAGTGCGAAGCCGAAAGTAATAAATGAACTGAAAAGCTGCCAAATAATTTGTATGGAAAAGTTTTATATTAATGAATGGCTACCATACCACAGACAGAAAAAGCTCATGTGCAATCTTACCTTGAGTATATTGAACATATTGAGTATATTGGTATATATTGAACCAAATATTGCTTTTTTAAGATGAGTGTGTGATTGCTCAGGCATGAAGTTTACTAGTTACTAGTTCAGCGCAAAACTATAGAAGCAAACTTCATAAACAGGTGTTCTGAAATCTGATAGCTCCAGATTGCAATGACCAACATGTAACACAACCACAATATAAAGGTCCAAAGTGAAAATGGGGCATTTTAGCTGACTTTTTCTGCCACTGAGTGCAGTATGTTTCAGTTGATCATTTGCAAAGTCCCCAGGTCTGACACTTTGTTTATTCAGTCAGCACTTTTGGGAAATTGTTTTGGTAAAATGTATTTCTTCTATTTTGTTTACAATATTTAAACCTCTGTTCATTATAATTTTACAAATTTATTTAGTTTTATCCATACAGAAATGGACACTGGCAATGTTAATGATACAGGAATTAAAAAAGGAGTCTTTTTAGTCATCATTTTTCTACATTCAAATTTTTTTCAAAATGTTCTGAGATTAAGGGCTCCCAAGTGGCACACCAAAAAACATTCACCCTCTCGTCGCAAGTTCAAACCCAGGTGATGCAATAGCATCACTCAAAGCGAATCATGGGCATGTGTATAGAAGGGGGAGTATAGCACTCTCCTCCGAGTGTGTTACTCTTGGCGTCACATGTGTACAGTTGGCTGGATTCACGTTCCTCATGATACCTTGCCCTCCTTGGTTGGTAGATGTTGTGTGACAGAGAGTCTGATGGGTGGGAATTGGACATGATGGACACTCACTCATGGGCACTCCAAATTAGGGAGAAAATCAGGAAACTCCAAAAAAAAAAAAAAAATTCTGAAAATAAAATTGAATTGAAATCATGAAGCCTGTATGGTGACATGAATCAAGAAATATGACCAGAGTGTATCGTTACAGCCTTACTTACAATATGACTGCCGAAAAGCATCACTATCACTATCAAGTATCTATCAAGCTATCTCAAGCATCTGCTAGCCACTGTGACATGAGTGACACAACTGTTTGTGAGATAAAGTGTGTCTGAGTGAGCAGGACATAGAGATATGTAAAAAATAAAAAAAAAGCAAAAAGGAGCTTCATATAAAAGTGCTATGTGATGGACAGAGAGAAAGAAATGGTTGCCATATGATAAAAATAGTGAGGATGAAAATTTAGCAAACATATGAACGATGAGAAAGGCTTCTTAAAGGGAAAAATACATTGGCTAATTGAATACTATAACAACATTTATATACAATAATTTTATACTATAACAACATTCAAATGCTAACTAGAAAAATGCTAATTTAAGCATGTATTTGAGCTGCATTTCCCTTTTGCATACACACAAGCTTATAGAATTATTCAAGTGTTTTTGTATTTTTTCTTGTGCACAACAATACACAATGGCTGTCAAAATGACAGTCCAAATCCAAAGCCTGTTTGACGTTTCATTTTTAATGTTTAAACCGGTATGATTTTTCCATATTGAAAAAGTATTAGTAATCCTTCAATTTACTGTTGTATTTTCTCATCTTCAAATTCCAACTCAGCCAAGAATAAAACACCTCTGCAGTCCCATCTGCATTTTCACTTTCAACAAAATAATCCTGTTAATCAGTTTCTGTGGGTGAGACTTTGAAGAGATAGCAACATTGTTTTTCAGAGGAACTGAAACCTGACTAAAACACATGTATAGCTGACAGGCTAGCATTCACCCACAGAGTTGAGTTACCTTTGCTGAGATGGACCAGGTTAGGTTCATCAAGATGTCTAAGGATTATAAACAATATTCGTAAATCTTTACTGTTCAAACTAGCTATCTAAAAGAAGCTAATGTGACAGACATCAATATTATATTCAAAATGTTTATTTTTAAAAAAAAATCTTTTTATCATTAATTCTCATAACTCTATCTAGATAGATAACATAAGCTAACATGGCATGATTTTTAGTTGTATTGTATTGCTGTATTCCATTTAAGTTTCATTCCAAAGAATGAATAATAATCGCTGCTAACAAGCTGGCTAACATAACCTGACAGAAAAACGACTTTTGAAAGTGAACTGCCTACTAAGAAACTATGAATGTAATGCAATGCCAGTATCTGTATTTATTTGGTTATTGCTCCAAATATATATATCTGTTTTTGTACTCATATTTAAACTGAAAGTGGGCAGAAGTAGACCAGAAGTGACAAAAACAAAACAAAACAGGAACTTTCTGGAAATCTTTCTATCTTATATGTAAAGTAACTGAATAAGGAAGAGGTTTCAAAGCACCACAAGCACCACAATCTTTTCCAGATCAGGGAACTGTTGTTTATAGTTGACAATAGCATATCTAATAATGTTATATCATGTTTACTTTAATGTTGGGGTTTGTTATGTTTTAGAAAGATCAGTAAAATATTTGCTGGAAACTACTACTATGAATCTGCGACTCTGTGCTGCTGCAAGTCAAACTGGAGTCCTTTTTGCTGCATTTAATTATAAAAACAGTGTGATTTTAAAAAGTTCATATATTTTAAATTAATAATATTATTTTGGAAGACCCAGCAAAGATGTGCTTTCCTTTGCACAGCAAGTGGTCTTTGTGAGCTATAGTATATGGAGTGGCAGCTCTATAAATAAATCAGATATGTGTTAACTTGCTAATAAATAAACTTGTTAATAAATAAGTCATTGTAACACATTGTTAACCTCCCATGCAAACATTGAGATACACTTTTTTGTTTTCTGGGCTGTAGTTGGGGTAAGATTTTTGTTGAAATCTGGCAACCCTACCATCAAGTTTCATACTCGCCACCTCTGTATGAATGTAAAAACCTATTTCCTCCTGTGAGATCCCAGTCCCCATGCACACTCCTATTCTTAAATACTGCTTTTCTACCAACAGGGAACAGATTCTGTTCTGGTTTGTGTGCCAAATTTTGAACCCTTCAGAGTATTTAGACCAAAAATACATTGGTTCAGAAAGTCAGTTCCTAGCCGGAACCAAAAGATAGCTCGTTTTTCCAGTGCAAACCATGACGACATCAATGAGCATGTGATTAATGTGGAGAGGAAGCAGAGAGACGCAATGGAGAATACAACTGTTACATGCAGGAGATGCACGTAAGGGTTTCGTCTATTTTCTTTTGTCTTCCCCTCTCCTCCTTGGCTGTTCTGTCTTTTTCTCTCTCTCTCTCTCTCTCTCTCCTTGGCTCACAGGTGAGGCCTAGGCCAATCATTGACATGCTTGATAAACCAGACAAATAACTGAGAGAACAGAACCAAAGTAATCAATGTGAGCCACCATCTTGCTTCTACTATTTACTTCCATTGTGCATTGTGGAATTCTCTCTGTCGATGGTGGAAAATGGGTCAGAATGAAGCTTTCTGGAATGTTTTCAAAAACAAAACAAAACAAATGAATAGTACACTGGAAATGCAATTCCCAAAAAAATGCAAATGCTTTTATGTGACATCATACACTGCCTTAGTGTATTTGGGAGAGTTGAGCTCTGTCTATTGTGACCTAGCAGAAGCCCTGAATTGACGATCCATCCATTCTGTAATGACAGGGAAAGAGATGTCAGTCGCAGTACCTATAAGTCTATACTCGAGCTGAAATCAGCATGAATACACTGAATCTCAGAAGCCTCGCAGTGGGGTACTCTGATTCCAGTTTTTTGGGGCAATCAGAGAAAAGTGACTTTGTTATTCATCACTACTGTGTTGCTCAGAGAGCAGAGCATGAGCATAATACCTTCTCTTGAACTCAGACCACACAGTACTTTTCTCATATATTTTTGAGTATGTGTATGAGGCAGAGATAGAGTACAAAAAAACAATTTGAATCTAATAAAGTAAAAAAAGAAGCTTTAAAAGAAACTTATAATAATTGATAGGGCACAACTTTCTGAAAGGCGACATTAACATTTATGAAAAAGTATCCACTCTCAGCACTTCGTAACGGTGAATTTCCCCGTCATGGGAAAGTGTTCAGGAAAAAGCTTTTTTTTTTTCAAGAGAGAACGAAAAAGACTGAGAATAGCTATCTGGAAGTGTAACAGGAATCCATTTGTCTAGCGGATATTCCCCAGCACTAAATGTAACTATTAACAGTTAAAGCATGATGTCATTCTTTAATAAATAAGAAATTATAATTGTTGACAAATTGCTGTGGTATAAAAATAATACAACACTTTGAGATGTGCTGTTACAAGATCTTTGGGGATCAGCTTTGGGGTGATAATGCATCATAACAGCTGTGAGTTATTTTCCTTTAACAGCACAAACTGTCATGTTTTATTCTTTACCACACAAATGAAGTCCTGAATGGTGAAATGAGGAGCCAGAGATGCCTTAAAGCTTTAGGAAAGTCAAGAACCATTTTATCTTTAATTTGGGAACAGCGGTACAATTTAAACACTAATATCATGACTAGCATATCAAGTTGCATATAAAGACATATTTTATACATATTTTTTATTGTAAGTGTAATTTGAGATGAATTTCTAATTAAATTTGGCCTATTCCTCAACTGTTATAAAAACTGCAATGAACTCATATATTCATGTACATACAATACATTAATATTTCCACACATGCGGATGTACTGAACGAACCAGATAAGGCTTATATTGGTTTCCGACTTCCCTTCATTCTGACACATGGCTAGCAGCATCAGCATCATGTCAAACCCCCTGTCAAATAAAAAAAAGATTTCAAAGAACATTACTTTAATAGGAATATTTTGGGAAATTTGAATTGGTAGTCTTCGGTAAACAGAGATGCTAAAATTTCATTGCATTTAATGGCATACTCATATTTGTCAAAAGAGCAGGCAGTAGGGGGATGTAAAAGCAACAGGAGTTTTATTATGCAGGCAAAATCTAAAAGGAATCCAAAATGCAAAGTCAAAAAAATAAGCAGTGTTCAAAACGTCATGGCGAACAGGTATATCAAAGGCTAGGGTGATATTCAAAGTCAAAGTAGCAAACAAAGTCAAAACCAGGAACGCATGCACATAAACAAAGATTTAGTATGAGTTACACAGAGCAATACTTTGGAAATGTGATGTGAAACTGATTGTCCTTATATACTGTGATTGAAACTAGTAGAGCACTTTCACAATTTGTCCAAAGGTTTGTGGACACCTGACCATCACATCCATATGTGCTTTCTGAACATGACATTCCAGAATTAGTCCCCATTATGCTGTTATATTAACCTCCATTCTTCTGAGAAGGCTTTCCACTAAATTTTAGAGTAGGGCTGTGGGGATTTGCCCAAACATCTCACTTTGTGCATTGTCATACTGCAAGATATTTTGGCCCCTTAGTTCCAGTGAAGGGAAATTGTAATGCTACAGCATAGAAAGACATTCTATATAACTGCATGCTTCCAACTTTGTGGCAACAGTTTAGGGATATTAGGTGTGATGGTCGGATATCCACAAACTTTTGGCCATACAGTGTATATGGTAGGTGTACCTGATAAAATGGCCAATGAGTGTAGGTCCAAGATACAAGTATTAATAACCTTGCGCTGGTTGTATATGTACTCTTTATATTCTACATGTACTAAATCTGTACTAATCTACTAATTTCTATCCTCTGTATAGGAAAAAAAGATCAAAAGTTCCCATGATTGGTTCTGCATCGATGATCAGCAGGATTGACAGAATAAAATGGTTTCTGAAGATGAATTATTAACAATGCTAACAATATCACACACTATCTTGAAATATCAGATGCACTGAAAGTTCCAGCTGATATAACATCCACTGTATACTACTCATCCATCTATTGCTCATTAGTATCATGCAGTGGAATTCAAGATTGAGTCTACACCACTCTATGTTGTCCAAGCCTACTCATGGTAGACGAGTTCAAATAAATCGTAATTGCACTCAGCAGGCATGACTTCCTATAGCTCTTCTCATTACATCGTGGATCAGCATATTGCTGAAAGTACTCATTCCGAATATAAGTCACATCTTTGGGGGAAAACTGCCTATACCAGTTTATCTTTTAGATAAACACGAGCCATGAACCTCCGACTTGAGAGTGCTGTTGAAGAACGATGGAGGATCGGAAAAGATTTGTCCAGTCCTATAAATCTCATTGAGAGCAGAGAAGAAAAATGGAGACGTGCGGGAGGCATAGAAAATAGGTGGAGGAACAAGACAGAAGGGATGACAGATGAAGGAAACAGTGAAAGGTACAGATGAAGGGGGAAAGGGAGCACTCTGTTTAATCTGTCTACTGCCACTAGGATGAACTGTTTGCAGGCCAGTGTGATGGATAAGATGTGGTGTATCTATCTCCTTTATCCATCTCACACAATTCCATTCAGGTTCCCACAAAGTCCCACAAGTAAAATGAGAAGCCATGTTGAATCTCAGATGTCAATTTTCAAACTTGAATGTTGACATGTTTGTCTTTTACACTATTATATTAACAGCTGATTCCATAACCTCATTATAATCCTAACCTCATTATAATGTTAATCAAAGATGGCGTAGAAGAGATATAGCCCAAGATCTCATTAGCACATCAGATTCACACTTTGCACTGAAATATTTCCCGAACCCTCTGAGAGGGAGACAAAATTTCTATCTAGGCCAGCACACTGAATAATTTAGGGCATCTTTTTCCTTTAACACTCTGGAAGGCTATTTATTCAAAATCATCTGTGGCCATATTCGATGGGAAAATATTCCTTGTATCTTCTTCATGCCTTTTTTAAGCACAGCACTTAATTGAAAGCTTGCTGTCTGATGCCATACTTTGTGTGCTAGTATCCATATGTGAATGTATCGTTAGCATGGCCACATCTAAACCAAACCTTACCGCCTTTGACTGTTTCATAAGATATTCGGTACGATTTAGCCAAACTGTTGCTGAGGCCAGCCTATGTTCCAAATAACCAAGCAAGATTAGAGCACCAAAATCAACACGGAGAAGACGCTAAAATGTGAGCTGTCATTTGATTAGCACCGCAAACGTTGGCCTTCTAGTCCGTTATTTGTATTTGATTAAAATATCAAACAAAGTCAGTGAAGCAACTGATGTTTTTTGGGCAGCTGTGACTTTATTAGTTAATTGAGTCTGATTCAGTGTACTACAGGCAAAAAAAGGAGGACAAGATGCACAATGCTGCCTTCTCGCCTTATCTGTTTTCTTTTCTATTCCAGACTAGACAAGCTAGGTTTAATGAGCCATCTCCGGTCTCACTATATTATCACAGCCACTTGAACATCATTATCACCTTCTAACGTCATGTTCAATTACCCTGCCTACCGACGTGCTTAAAATATCAACATTTAAATAAAGTAAACCTTTTATCAGGTTATGGTTTTGGTTGTGCCTTTAAGAGGAAAAATAAGCAATACAAAAGGTGTACATGTATATATAGAAAAAATATATGTGTACATGTACAGAAATGCAAACATTTTTACTAGTTGACCAGTAAATTTAAAAAAAAGTAGTTGACTAGCCATTTTGTTCCACAGTTAAAGCAAAAAGTGATTCAGGGCATCACTATTTTTAGGTTGTTTTATTTGGGCAGCAAGAACCGTCAAACCTCACTTCAGTGAACAGCCATACAGAGGCTGCAACTTAAAGCTCCTGCTTCAGTACTTTTTAGACTGTCAAAAATGAAAGTTAACAAATTGGAGCAAAAAAAAAAAAGAACAAAACAATAATAGAACTATGTATCATGATTGATGATTTGAAACTGAGAGCACATGGAAACTCTGTATACAATCGAGGCCAAAAGTTTACATACACCTAGGCTAAAGATACTGAAACTAAATTTTTTACAACTCCACTCATTTAGTGTATCTACTTGATTTCCATAACAGGACATTTCAAAATAAGAGCTGAAAGACAGTTTTATTTAGCTTTTATTTATATCAGATTTTCAAAGGTTTTACATGCACTTTGTTTATATTTGGGGACACTGCCTATGGGTAGTAAATTGAAATTGCTTGAACTTTAGTCAGATTCTTGGGGTAGTCTTCCACAAGCTTCTCACAATAGTTTGCCAGAATTTTTTCTTATTCCTCCTGAAAGAACTGGTATAGCTCAGTCAAGTTTTTGGTCCTCCTTGCTCTTTTTTAGTTCAGTTCACAAACTGTGTATGGGATTCAGGCAATGTGATGGCCACTTCAGTACTTTCACATTGTTGTTCTTAAGCTATTTTGTTACAAATTTGGTGGTATGCTTAGAATCATTGTTCTGCTGGAAGACCTAGTTGAGACCAAGTGCTAACTTTCTAACTATGCTGATGTCTTGAGGTTTTGCTTCAGAAGTGTACCAGTTCCTTCACCAGTGAAACAACCCAACCCCATAATGCTGCCACCTCCATTCTTCACATCAATGGTATTCTTAGGAAAAAAGCCTCATCCATTTTCTTCCATATATAGCACTGATCATTATCGCCAAACAATTAAACTTTGATGAGATAATACTCCTTCAAAAGGCTGGTGATTAATAGCCAAACTTCAAGCTGGCTTTTTTATGCCGGTCTTGGAGTAGGGGCTTCTTCCTTGCAAAACAGTCTGGTAGGTCATGATGCTGTAGGACACTCTTAATGATGGAGGCACATAATTTGGTACCTGATGCCTCCTTCACTAGTTCCTTTGCTGTTGTCTTGGAGTTCATTTGAACATTTTGGACCAAAGTTCATTCACCCCTTGGAGTTACTTTGTGCCTCCTTCCTGAGCAATGCAGTCTCAGGGTGCTCCCAAGATTTTTATTTCTACATACAGTTGTTTGCACAGATGCTCGCAGAAATTTCTCCTAATAAGGAACCAGATTTGTGGATGGCCACAATTTTTTTTTCTGAACGCAAAAACACACTTGCTGTAATGGTATGGCCTTGTATAGCCACAGGTGCATTCTCACTTACTCCTAATTATGACAATTGGCCAATCAGAAGCTTCTGAAAATCATTACATCAAATTGAAAGTGAAGTCTATTAAAAGTTCTCAGTTTTTATCTATGCACTGTTAGTAAAACTCAGCACTTTAATAATAGTTCAGGAGTTTTTCTCTCTTCAAATACATCAAATTCAGCCCACACAGACGTTGGTAATTAGCAGATCAGCTGAGTAAGGTGTTTTAAATGAGGTACAGTGCTAAACCCTGCATTACTGGGCTCCAGGACAGCAGTTTGACACTCCTGATTTAGCATATCCCATAACCTTGGGCTTGTCAAATGGCAGTTTAAACCTCCAAAACACTGCTGTGGTTAGCTGTTAGACTGAAAAAGAGGAATGCTGTTAGGCCAATTGTCAAAAAAAAAAAAAAAAAAAACAGTGAGGAGTGACAATGTGAGGAAAAATTGGTTACTGAAAAGTGGAGGAATGGCAATTTTAGTCAAGTCAAGTCAAGTGGCTTTTATTGTCATTTGAACCATATACAGATGATACAGTACACAGTGAATGAAATAAAGTGACCCCAATAACACTGCTGTAGTTAGTTGTTAGACTGAAAAAGAGGAGTGTTGTTAGGCAAATTAAATTAAATGACCATGCCAGTTCAAAGTTTTTGTGTAAAACCCATCAATCAGCAGGTTTTTTTTTTATTTATTGGGTCTCTAAGAGTACTTTACAGGGATTACTTTTTGTAGTCATATGCAAGTAAGTATGTAAAAACAGAGATGTCACTTTGCCCTGTTACAGTTGGCTCTGCATTTTCTGCCATTTTTTTCTGTGTCTGAATATAAAATGACTACTTAGGGTATACAAAATAATAAAGTTATGCCCTATAAACAGAACCTGCCACACAGGTCATATAGTAAACATATTTGCTCCACGAGAGTTTGACCCCATATCAAATGTAATTGATAACCCTGTCATAGCTGCAAATCTCTCAGCTGTGATAAGAAAAAAATTGATTCGACTGCAGTTTGTCAATTACAGCTTGCTTTGCAATCTGTGATTTTGTTAAAAAATGTGATTTCATTTTATGTATTGATGACAAGCTAGAGTAACTGCTGGAGTAACACCTATCATAAAACATTGTCAGATAAAAGGATTTTAATCATGTTAAAGGGAAAAAAAATTCTAACATACTGTACATGTCATGGTAAGAAATAAGGCTCAGCTCAGCTCTTTATTGACCATAAAAATGTTCTTGTCTGGAAAAGTGTATCACAATTACCTCTCTTTGCCAACATAGCAGCAGTGAGCTTTCTTCTATATTATAGAGAGATTGGAGCAAGGAATCTGAGAACACTCCTTAATAAAGAATCCCTCCAGATCTTCAGGGTTTGAGCTAAGTTTTGATTGAGGTTTGGTAAGTGGACTGGGATCGACATGTCAAAAGGCATTTTGTAAAGACTTGGACATAAAAATCATTTGTTTTATTGTACTTCAGGAAAAATAGGCAGATCCTCCACCATATTTAACAGTGAGAATTAGGTTCTTTTCTTTAGAAGCATTCTCCATATTACACCAAACCTACCTTGCGTGATTGGTCCCCACAAAAATTTGATTTTTGTTTTATTTAATCACAGGACATGCTTAGAGTTGCACCTATCAAACACCAGATACACCTTCCAAACAATTTGTCCCACAGATGTGGTGTTTAATTATAGATTTGGAGGCATGGTGACCCCAATTCTATTCTACTATTGAATTCTACTTGGCCATTTAAGGTTCTACCATTAAAAATCATTCCGTGGAGAAATCTTTGCTTCTGTAACATTCTCACTGTGCATGGGGGGCAAGACACTTGAATCCTCTTACTAATTATTGCCCTAACAGTAGATATGGGCAATTTAAGATGTATAGCTAATTTTATAGCAATTGCCTGATTTATGAAGGTCAACACACGTTGTTTAATGACTGAGAAATTTGGCTCCTGTGTCACTTCATTTATATCACAGTAAGTCATGGATAACTGCTTAAAAGTTATATATTGTGAACTCTATATTGTGTAATAATTGTGACATAATTAAATATTAGGTTTCTGTCTGTGAAATTAAGCTAAACACATTTTTCATATCCATTTTTTTTCTCACCAAGGGTTCCAAAAATTCTGCCACCAACTATGCCTGGTGAAAAGAAAAAAAAATCACCACAATTGGTATTCAAAATTGAAATCCCCTTTTCTGTTGCTGAATTAGGTAAAAAGAAATGGAATTTTCACATGATTGTCTTCTTTTGCAAGAGATTGCAGGAAACCTCTTCAAGTCTCTAAAAGCCTCAAAGCCCTAAAATGGTTCAGGAAAATGAGATACAAGTGATGAGAAAGTACAGGCATATTAGAAGTTAAAAAGTTTTTTCCTTTGTTTTTTTTTCTTGCAAAGGACTCTCATCATGTTCCATAGAATTGAATAATATTTGGTATTACTGCACAACTCAGCTCTGTTGATGATATAAAAGCTTCTTTTCACTGCTAGAAGGAAAAAAGTGTAGCAGCTTTGATGTGATCATATATTTGAATCCTTATATTTGGTAGTCGAGTCCAAGTTTCTCTTTCCTCTCTTTCATCTTTCATGATTTTTAACCCACTTTCCCCAGAACCAGGTGCTCAATGTGATGTCTTACAGAATTCTTGGCACACTTGTGAAAGAGAAAAACACGCAAAAGCTTATTGAGGATTAACAAATTCATAATGTTATTCTCTAGCTTATGTTAATTAATGGGATTCATTAAAATAAACTAAGCGTCAACACGTCTGCCTTTATGTTTAAGCTTATTATTCAGGACTATATAGGTTATACTGTAATGACTACATTATTTATGCTTCTCATTGCATCATCATCACCACTGCTTTAACCTCATGGCTTCTGGATTTTTGTATTTCAGTTCCCTGGACCATTTGACCAATGCAAAAATGAAAAGCTCATATTTCTTATCAGCCTCCTATGAACATGAAGGAGCCATATTCACAGAGATTTGTCACAGAGACAAAAATCCTCAATAAGGCTGGATAATTGAGGGTGTCGTTAGACTTGCCATGGTCGCAGTTCATATAAATGAGCTTTCATGAGACTTTTTAAGGTGCTGGGGAATGTGTAATTTGCTACAAGTGTATTGTGCTAAAGGGAGCACTTCACATTTTACAGATATATGAACAAAGTTGATGGCAAATTTGAGAGAGAGAAACATAAAATAAAATAACAAGAACGCTGACAGGCTGTGATAGTAGGTTTCTGTATTAAACTGTATTCTGTACAGTTCTAAAATACTAGTTGCTGGAAGTGCAATTATTCTTCACTTGTCTGTCATTATTGTTTCTTTGAAACAATTCGTTTAGGATTTTTTGGCTTATGTCTGTGGGTATTCCACTGTGTCTGGACAAGAAATGTGTGTGGGAGTTCTAAATCAAGGACATTCACACTCAGCAGAATACTGACATCACTACCTCTGATCTACTCTCTTTTTCTCTCTAAACAGTGTACTGTGCATAAGCAGACTGATGACTGACTATTGATGCTGTATTGATCTACTGTGAATGCTAAACAAAGGAAGATCTGTAGATCCAGCCGCATATCCAGACTCTTCTTTTGCCAGATTTCTCACAGAGGTTTCACTGAGAACCAAGAGCATATGAAACGGCAGACGCTCAAACAGATTCAAGCGAGCCTTGGGACTTCTAATCCATCATTTAATTAACTCTGCCCTACTTTATTCAGACTTAGGCCCTGTTCCAATATTCCTCTTACATACCTCCAACACCTCCAATACATTAGCAGCTCAAGTGAAGTCTGGAGGTTTGAGTCAACACCAGTAGGTAATTGCATAGCCGAATATAGCCAGAAGGTATTGCGATATTACACATATTTCATGTGAAATGAATGAAATGCTGTTTATAAATGTAAAGCCTAAGCCTTTCGAAAATAAAAAGAAATCAATATTTCATTTTTGGCATCCATATCAGATTATTTGCTATTGACAAATGCCTGAAAATGGATTATTTTGATTTTTTTTTTAAACCACTGTCCATAATATAAAAAAAATAGAGAGAATGGTAGGCAGTAGAGGCTGGAGCTGATTTCCTTCTATCAGTAACAGTTGTGTCACTTGTTTAAGGGGTGAAATGCTGCCTAGGTTTGAGCTCCCAGCCCACTTCACAGACACCTCCATAACACAACGTCAGCAGAGATTGTGAAACACAGTCGTGGGTGTAAAGGATCAGAACAAGGTAGATTGTTAACTCAACCATTTCTCCACCAAAATGCTTTCAGAGGAGAAATTAAAAGTATATAAGTTAAGGACACATTATTCAATCAAAGTACACAAAAGAAAACAGAAGTACAAGTTTGTTTATTTATTTATTTATTACGAAAAAAGTTACAGCTTTTCTATTTACCATGTTCGGTATTTGGAGGGAATACAACATAAAGCAAGTAGAGCATTACACACTTGAAACACTTTTAAACATTTCTAATAATTTAAAATGGCGTTTTCAGCTATTTTATTTAAATATGACAGCTAGTAAGCAAGATAGGTAAATAACATGCCAGATAGGTAGCGAGATATGACTCAATTCATCATGACTCATTCTACACACCACTTTATGAGTGAAAAAGGAAATAAGTGTGTTCTTTTCATATATTACATAATTAGACTTAAAGTGATCTACTGTATCTGACTAAGGAGCATTATAATAATCATTAGCAATTATGAATTATTTGACCCAACATATCCTGGAGTTAGAGATGACACTGATCTGATACCCAGGATCAGTATGTGGACTATACCAGCAAAACATGGTGGATTGGATATTAGAAGGTTGAAAAACCCAGTGAATTCTATCTGATCCTCTAACACATGGAAAAGACTCACCATAAACATATTGGATTTGGAAAATCCTTTTTTTGAAACTGGAGGTGATTTATATATGTGTCTTGATTTTTTGTTTTTGTTAGGATTGATTTTTATTATATTTATGCTGCATATTATTTAATATATTTGCAATTTAAGTGATGTTTGTGTGAAAGAGGTTTTTTTATTCTTTTTTCGTATATCATGTTTTAAACTTTTTGCATCCACCTTCTATACATTGAATATCAACATTCTGGCATAAACATACTTTGCATAGCTGAGTGACTTTCACTTGACAGAATGCTCTGCATGTCACATTGTGCACAAACAAATTAGAACCACACACATCTCTTCCTCTACACTATTTGAAAAAAGATTGATATGTAATAAACAACTTTACCTCATTTTTAATGTTAAACAAAATCTTCATGTGTCAAGTTTGTGCTTTTCATGACATACAGTATGCATAGACTAATCAGACTCATGACACTTCTTTGCAAACACAATGTTATATGCAACATACAGTATCCAGAACGCTGATATTCAGAGTATACTATATGTGAAAATTTTTTTTGTGAAACTGGTTTGGTTATACTTTCTATTTTTCTTGCACTTAAGTGATCCTTCTTAAAAAAAAATCAATTTAAAGCTTAGAAAAAAATATTGGATGGATATCAAATGACACTTAAGGTTTCAGTATCAATATCATTACCTGGAAAAAATGGTATTGCCATCTCTACTTGCATTGCATAGCATAATCAAGTGCACACTTTATAATTAAAAAAAAAAGATGACCATGGCTGTCATCTGACATTTCACTGGTAGATTTTTTATTCATCACATTTTCTTTCCAAAGTTGATCATCTGTATCCAAGATGAGCTTCTGTTTGTTTTCTACCAACTAAATCTGGGTGCTAAAAGGTCCGTTGGCATCAAATGGAGAGCTGCTCTGTACCAAGCAATAAATTGAAATCACTCTTACACTTCATCATTCCAAGATTGATTGTAAGGTGATTAGGGTTAAATAGTTATTTCAGAGCTGTTCTGAACACATTATTTATTGAACACTTTTAATGAAGCATGAGCCAAGACTTTGGGAATGAGTTTGGTAAAGCTTTATAAATGGATCGTTAGGAATTTGCACTAACCTCTTTGCTTTGAAATCACTGTCTTGGCCACTTGATTTATTGTCAGTACATTTGTGCTAATTTGGATATTAGTAAAGGTTAATGGCCATTTAAAAAGCTTCTTTGATTAAAACCACTTAGACTGCAGTATTCAACGTGTGCATGCTGTGCATGTACTTAACTCAAAAGTTACGTAAAATATTCTGCAAAAATGATCTAAACATCATAAATGTGTCACGTGTAAATAAGGATAGATGTGCCCCATTAGCAAAACCCATATAAACTGCACTTCAAGGAAGTTATTAATCCAGAGAGTGACAAACAGATTTTTTTTATTCAGATGATGTCTTGCTGTCCGAATCCTCTGCAAGGTAGCAGACAGATTTCTCTACAAAAATAACTGAGTGCTGTAATCCATTTGGACACCGGGCCCGATAGGGAGCACAGCTGCAAATAAGATATAATTTCACTCTAAATGAATGCAGGCCTTCTGGGTGGCATCTGAACCGGGGCTTGGCTCGGCTGTTAAAGCTCAGGGGGCTCATCTAGGACGGCACTAAATTTATCCGGATAAATTACAGTGGTAATAATCGCAATTCAGAAATGTCCAAATAGAACTGAAATGCAGATGAGACAGTTTAGCCTCAAGACTGAATGTTGTTATTAATGTGAGTTTGTATACAGTAGTGTACACTCTGGGTTTTGATATGTTTTTTCAGCAAGTGATAGGTGTGACTTGATAGTTTTCAAGATGCCTGATTTTGTATCCATGACTTCCTGGAGCCTTATGGAATACTCTGGCCAAAAATAAAAAGGTTTACAATTTCCTGCTTACTCCAAATGCAGTCCAAAATCTTGGAGTTCAATGTTTGCTTCATTTGCACTCGAGATAATGGATTACCTGGAGGGTGACAAGTAATAGTAGTCTGTACCACAAAAAATCGTCTTTAGAATATTTGCTCGAACCACGTCCAGTTCTCCAGTATTAACATAGACTTGCTGATTTGGCTTTGGGCACCCCAGAAAACAAATGTACACTGCATCACATTAGTGCCAAATAGAAATAGCAATATCCACTCTGGATCTGGAGTTGTAGATCTGATTTGTTTATTTTTAATCCCATTCCAGAAGAGTTTCTGACCAATTCTGTCCACACCCACAATTTGTTTGGCCCTTTCTGAGATATTTTCTATTGAACTTAGCTGATTAAATTTTCCAAAATAGAAACAAATTAGTCATTTCAACCACCATGACCATGGCTATGATAAAGTAGTTGCTGTAGATGAATGAATCCATTCAGCAATTTTGCCATGTGAAGCTGTGATTATGCATCCATTTTAATGAAGGTGGGTTACTAACCCTAACCCTTTCTATATTCCACAAGCTATATTTGACCATCCACTCCCACTCGCATGAAAATAGAAATTCCCATAACTCTTTTGTTGGGTGCTGTAGGATTCTAATCCTGATGCACATGTAACCCAGTGTGTTTTTGAACAGCAGTCCAAAACCAAGTGTAATGGAAATAGTTCATGCTGTGAAAAGTTTGTGTTTACTTTTAACTTTCAGCATGTGATGATTTTTGTGGCAACTATATATGTTGTCATGAAGCAGGCTGTAGACAGATCCAAATGCATAAAAAAGTTTATTAAACAAACAAACAAACAAAAAAACAGGCAGGCATCTCCAAAATGTGGTGCAAAATCCACAAATAGAAAAAAACAGGAACAAGATGAACAGGGGGGGGGGGGGGACAAACCCAGCAAATGGGGGTAGTGATGAGTCAGTGAGGTGGAGCAGAGAGATGGAATGACATCCGAGGTGGAGCATGGGGCATAGTGATGCCTGCATCCGAGCAGGGAAGCAGACTGATGTCCGAAGCAGAACAAGGGACAGAGCAATGTCTGAAGTGGAGCCAGCTTCACCCTGCATGGGTTCATCCTCCCCCTCTGCCTCCTCAACCACCTCCCTTTTCCTCTTGCTGGAGGTGGTTCTCCCTGGATTGCAAGCCCTCTCTACAAGCTCCATAAAGGAATTGCCTTCTCCTCACCTCAGCCCAGTCCTGTTCCCACTGCTGGGCTTCCTTGGCCAGGATCCTTAGAAATTCTGGTGCATTCCATTGTTTGTTTCGCAAGGTATTCTGTCACAAAACAGGCTGTAGATGGATGCAAATGCAGAATAAAGTTTATTAAACAAAAAAGCAGACGGGCAACTCCAAAACATGATCCATCCATCTATTATCTATACCTGCTTTATCCGTCTGGGTCGCTGGAGCCAATCTCAGCAGACACAGGGCAAGAGGCGGGGTACACCCTGGGCAGGTCGCCAGTCCACCACAGGGCCAACACAGACAAACAGCCACACACACTCGCAT
>JAQMYM010000007.1:15830780-15841111 GCA_030014255.1 Parauchenoglanis ngamensis
GCTGCAGAAACATCTCAAGGATGATCAGTGGGAACAGGATGCACCTGAGCTCAATTTTGAGCTTCATGGCAAAGGCTTGGAAAGCTTATGTACATGTGCTTTCTCAGTTTTTTTATTTTTAATAAATTTGCAAAAATCTCAAGTAAACTATTTTCACATTGTCGTTATGGGGAGTTGTGTGTAGAATTCTGAGGAAAAAAATAGATTTAATCCATTTTCAGCACCACATGGTTCTTCCCTGCCAGCATCTCCCAATTAGCCTGCAATTTTTGTGCAAGACAATGCCCCTTGTCACACTGAAGAAAGGGAAAAGAACTCCCTTGAAGCTAAGAACATTGAAATAATGAAATGTCCAGCCCAGAGTCCTGATCTGAACCTGATCGAGAATCTTTGAAAGATCATTGGAGACAGTGTTATGGCTAAGAAACATACTACATTTACCAAACTATGGAAGAGACTAGAAAAAGAGTGAAACAAGATCAAACCAGAGCACTGAGAGAAATTGGTGATGTGTGAAAAATGTGCTGAAGTCATTCAAAGCAAGGGCCTCTACATTTCCTAAAAAAAATGTAAAAGATGTAACCATCAAAAATTCCATTTGTGAACTTCTTTTCTGCACAATGTTTACTGTTCTCTAAGTTTGATCACTGTGTTTGCCACAATAAAAAGGTTTTTGTTGAACTGCTAGTTGACATGCTAGTAGAACAGTGGTATACCCACAGCTAATATTCATTCAGATTTTGAGGGATGAAGGTTTCCAACAGTTGAGAAAAAATCAAGTATTTATGAATTGTTCTTTCATAAAAAAAAAATACAATATTATGTTAACGGGCTGGTTAGCTAATACTCTGTCAGAGCTGGTGTCATGTTCATGCACATTCTCACTGTAATGGATGTTAACTGCATTTTGTTGCAAGCACAGTCAGTCAGACTAACGTTAGGTTACAGCCCTCTTCTCTACATATCTTTCTGGAGAAGAGAAAAGTAAAAAAGAAAACAGAAGTTTAGACAAAGAGCAAGAAAAATCATGTTTACGTGACTAATTGCAGAATTTTACCACGAACATTAATTGGCTAGATAGATGCATCAAACGAGCCTCAGTTCAGTTGAGCAAGGCATGCTCAGCTAACATTAGCTAGCTATTGTTTAAATCTAACATTAGCAAACAGAATATAACAGTAGCTAGATTCCCCCCTGCTAGATAAAAATAACCTGTTGCTTAGTATATATTTGGGGACCACCAAATCAAATTCTGCTGAGGGCCTCATAAATATTAGGGCTGGCCCTGACTATCTTTATTTTACAGACATAAACCACTGTTTAATGTGAAAAATGTGAAATAGTAAAAATCTGAACAACAAACTTTGTGCCAAAATAATTGCAATAAAAATCTGCAGTGAAAGCTCTTCGTTGTAGTCTTCATCATGTCATTCGGTGCATTAGTTCACAGAAAGAGCAGCTCCAGAAGGATGACTTGCTTGTGACTTCGCTCCCCAGCTGCTCTTTTTGACACTGCACTTTTCTAGGAGCCAAAGAAGTTCTGTCACGGTAGCTAATTCCCAAGTGCTCTGTGGGGCCGTTAGAAAACAAAGCACTCATTCTGATATATGGTGTAACTCTGATGTATGTACTTACTTGTTTTTAATGTTTGTAAAAGATACTGGGTTCTATACAATACAATAAGAAAATCTCATTTGTTTTAACATATTCAGTTGTTCCAGAGTAATGCCCGCTCACTTTCAGAATTTAATGGCACTCCATAAGGTCATTTGAGGGTAAAAAAAGAAATGAGAAGAAAAGAAATAAAAATTATTACACATTTTTCATGACCAAAGTATAACCAGCAGGACTTTATTGCATCAGTACACAAGTACAACAAACCATAAGACAGCAATGGTACCATATCTATTTTTCCTTAGAAATAAGGCACTACAAGTGATATGTAGATAATTACACATATCATATATATATATGACATAATGACACATAGCATTCATGTTTATAGCAAAAAAGCAAGCTTTTCATGGATATTTGGCATGACGTGATTGTAAAATAGGCGGAGTTTAAGCCAATTCGATGATAATTGCTCACTTTCAGATAATGGGGTTCTGCATGTTCAAAAACAGTCAAATAAACATAGAACTGCTGGGATTACACATTATTATATTGACTGTGTTTTTGACTTTTCAGGATTCAGCATTCAGGATTCATTAAAGCATCACTATAATGGCATAATTATCTAGTTTGGGGGAAAAAATCTCATCTACATTTGCCTTTAAATTTATTGGGAAGAGAAGAATATAGACAAACATTATTGTAAAAATCAAATATTACATAATTGATTCCAATTTTATAATTTACCTTTTATCTCAATAACCAAAATTACTCTCAGTAGATCTCTTTTTTCCATTAATAGTATTTTCATTGACACCTTTAAGGAATACTTCACATAGATTAAAAGAGTAATCCTTCAAAAAATATATATAGTACTTATATAGTTATAGTGCAAAAGTATTATCATTTCATTACAGACCACTTTTTAGACAAAAAAACATAATTGTGGCAGAAACTTACCAGCTAATTTCGTATTTTGCACAGTATTGTGTATATAAAAATTTCTCTAGAAACTGAAAAACACTCTGTTGTTGACTTTGACAGAATGTAATCTATCAACAAGGGGAAAAAAATCGAAGCACTTTCAACACACAGGTAATTGTCTGGAAATGTTGAACATTTGCACAGTGGGGAGGGTGATAAGGAAGGCAAAGAAGGCTCCAAAATCATAGCTATGATTTGCACAGTTAAGATAATTCTTGTTTTGAAAAATGACCTGTTGGATGCCAACCACAACAGCTGCTGTTTGGAAATGTTCCATGAAAGACAAACTTCCAGAGAGCAACACACAAAATACAGCACAATTACAGAATCTATAGCTACAAAATGGACTGGATAGACCGTATAGTCTTCAAACCCACTGTAAAATATGACGGTGCATCATTTATGATTTGGGAATGCTTTGCAGCTGCTCCTCCCAAGGTTCTTGTGAAGATTAATGGTATCATAAATTCTGCAAATGATTGTCAGCCAAAAACCTGGTTTCCATTGGCAGGAGTTTACAATGGAACCATAGATTGATCTTTCAAATGATGATGACCCCACTCACAGATCTAAGAAAACAAAGAGTTGCTAGGTGAAAAAAAGACTTCACAAAATATTAACTGTAGGAGTGCTGATCTTTTTGAAGACAATTATTTTGGAGTTTCTTGGTTTATTCGATGGGAGTTGCAATGAAAATCTGTAAAACTACAGGGACTCGTAGTTTTAGGAAAGGCTCGGGACTTTTCCTAAACTTCCCTTGTGTGAACAAGAAAGTATTAGCTCAACTTATGCGTAGTTTATATCCAATGAGGCAACTGGAAAGTAATGTGATGGGTACTATGCTATGTGACAAAAATCATGTTATTAACAATTAAAGCCATTTTTTTCTATCCAATAGGCAAGTGTGAAAAAGTTAGGAAAAAAACATGGCCTGTTATGCTGTTATAGAAAAATAATCAAAGCAGGGTTATGTGATAATTACTTTCTAATAATAACATTTCCCAAAGTGTTTTATTCCTCTTAATCCTCAGTGATATGCCAAAACTAGCAAGTTTGTTTTAATTTTTTTATTTTGTTTTTCTGGAAAGACATATTTTTTTCCATTTGCAGTTACTGAGAAACCACAAAGTACAAAGCACTCTGGGTAGAAGACTTTCGCATGGGAGAAAAATTAAAGTTAATAAGCTAATAATTTACCTCTGAATCTTACAAAATACTGGCACTGGAAACTTCCTTCCTAAAAGCTAATTAAATGTCTCTTTACAGGATAAAATTAGAGGTATTCATTTAATTTTTTAAAAATCTGCTTATGTGGTGTATCTGCTGTAGCACTCTGTGTATACTGTATGTTGTTATTATAGAAATGATGTAATATATTATAACTAATGCATCAGTACAAACCTGTGATTTACTTTGTAGATGAACTACTCTCAGAGCCATGCTGTTGTGGAAAATTATTCAACAAGTAATATATAAAAGTTTTTGATTTAAAAAAAACAAAAAAACAACAACAACAAAAAAAAAACTAACCAAGTGCTAGCACTGGAAACTTTAAACCAGCAACTAATACCATTAGTGATGATGCTGCCCCAAGTAGCTAGATGTACAGCATTAACTTTTTATGGTATTATTTTTCAAGATTTTAATGTATCTGGCTACACTGGGCTAGGTTTGTTAGTCACAGCTATTTCAGTAAGCATTTAAAGACCTTAAATTTTACGTTACACAATGTCCCCTGCTGTTATGAATTGTCAGCTGTCTTTGGTGACATCCTGTGTTAAATCTGCTCTTGATCTCAGTGTGTATGGGCCAATGCCAGTTCTAAGTATGCCTGCCTCCTGTAACCAAGCCAGCTGTACTGGTTTAAAGGCCAGAGTCCTTCCTGCTGAAGGAAGAAATAGACCTACTGTAGACTCACAGAATTTGTCATAATTCCTTGCAGTTAGGTCTTAAGGAATTGCTGGCAAGAGCAATTTGTAAAACAGAAAAATGACCTAGTACTTTTTTTCTGGACTAGATTTACATACAAAATATGCCTTATAAGACTATCTCCAAGTGCCTTGAAGCACTTGAATGTGATGTACCACAAAATAAAAGAACCATCAAAAGCCCTCATTAAGTGCTCAACCACTCACCCACTTAAATGACACTTAACCACATTCAAAGAATCTGGGTCATTCCTTCAACAGTCAGAACAATAAGAGTTTTATTAGAATATTATTCCAGTTACACCTGTTTTACATTATATACTTTGAACCTGAAGTTTATGTACAGGGTCTTACAGTGTACGAGGGCTCACAGTTCCCATGGTGAAGGCAGAGTGACCCAACAGAGTGTCATCCATCAACTAAAAAGTCATGTTCAAACAGCCGAATATTAAAGGAACAGTTTAGCGAAAATCAGTTTGATCATTTTCAACTTACTCCAGATGTAGTCGATCTGCAATCATGCTTAGAGTCTTTTTTAGATTCAACTTGAAGCTATGAAACTAACATAGCTAACAAGTAATGGAAATTAATCTCACCCAAAATATTTTCCATGAATACTTTTTTTCCTTTGTAAATACTTGTACCTTTACTTTGTAGTTAAATGCTTCAATGTTATGGAACAGCTATCCTGAATAACCTTAATGGTGGTACTGTGAAGAAAAGTTGTATGCTATATGGATTATAGTATAATTTGTAAATATGGACTGTAAATGGTTTACATAAAATGGTGTTACTCACTATACAGGTGTCACATGGGTATATGAAGCTTTGGCATGTATTTAAGGAACATTTCACAGACCAGAAACATCCAATGTCTAGTCTGATCGACTACATTTGAGATCAGGGGAAAATTGTGTTTTCGCTGAAACAAACCTTTAATCAAGGTGTCTGGGTATGACCTATTCAAGCAACATTCAAAGAAAGTAAACCAAAAGCAGTTGGCCATGTGGCAATAATTTCACAATAAGTAGGATTATATTCCCATAAGTCTAGTTACATTACTGAAAGAAATGTACTCTAAAAAAGGACCATTTCTCATTTCAGATTATTTTTAATGAAACATTTCCCTCTATTTCAGTGTTAAACCTACTGATATGTTACAAAGCAGACATGAATGAGAAAGGCAAAACAACTCACTCAGTATTTTTCATCTCAGCAGAAGTTGGGTGGTTTTTTTATGACAATTTGATGACAATCATACATTTGTTGATTTCAAACTACATTGGCCAAGCTTGGTTTGTTCCAGTTGGTGAATTTAAAAGGATACGTAGCTGGCATTTTGCATTCAGTGGTCCTAAGGCCTCTGTGAAGAGTAATGAATCGACTACAAGATAAGATAGACATAGGGCACATCCCAAATGCTAGTTTTCAACAAGAGTTATTATTGTAATTTTATTCTAACGGGTCAAAAATTTGGACTGCGGTATGAGTTGCAAGAAAAGAGGTCAACACTTTGCAGCCTATATAATTAGGTAGTTAAGTAGGTAGCCTGCTTTCTTATATGCTAATTAATGGTTGAGATAAGCCTTTAAGATGGCACAGATATGTCCATAGATGTAATGTACAAATAACTTTACCCTTGAATTCATTACATATTCATTTCAAGGTTAACCAACTTGCTACTCACTCCCATTTCCCTGTAACGAAACACTGATGTACACAATTTGTGAAACCTATTACCACAGAGAGTACGGAAAATCTTCATATGGAAAAGTGAAAGTAATGACTTTCAGGACAACTTTTTAAAATGGCTTCTACACATTTTAGCACTTAACACATTTCCTACAATGTTTTATCAGCACTGTCCTCATGTGCTATTGGAATTGTCATGAAATTAATTTGGATACTGACGTTTACCCCTGACTCGGAGAAGAATCGTGCTAAATGTTATGAAGATGTCAAAATATCAATAACGATGGACTGAAAATCAAAAACATAATTATGACCTTGCAAGTGGGAATGAGGACATTCGGCGAGCATAAGAGCACTAATTAGATGTGAATCGTACCATTTGGGACATACCCATAGATATAACATGATAGATAGATGTAGTTGACATGGATATGAAGTTGACATTTGTATATAGTCCAAATTCAACAGTAAAACAACTGAGCTGCTAATAATGTAAAGAGGAGCTTCAAGTAAATCATGATCAGCAAATAACAAGGCAATGAATGCTTATCAAAAGACAGAACATTGTTCCAGTGTCCAATTGACTGCTGATTTAAATTTGAATTATTGTATGTGTACTGAGGACTAAGTAAATAACAAGTAAACATCAAGAGAGGAATAATTTCAGAATCATCATACAATTAATACATACAATGGCCCTTCTTACATTCTCTTCTTCTAAAATGGTTTTCTTGAATATATAGTAATCTAGTTATCTATCATATCTAAATTGTCACTTAGGAAAGAAAAACATTGCACAAACCCAATAAAACATTCCTGATTTGTCAAAAAAGATAAACCTTGCTGTACAGCATCACATTCTGTCTGCAAATTCATTGAAAAAAATAATTCTCATAGAATCATAGTAAAATAAAAAATATACTACGCTTCCTTCCTTGTAGTGTCTATTGCAACAACATAAAGATTTTGGAATTGAAATATCTTAATTTAGTATGTTAAATACGAGCTATAAAACAAGAAAACATTATCTATGTTCCATAAAAGTCTATGTTAACAAATAATTTTTCTACTAGAAATAAAAAGGACAAACATCAAATGTTAATCCTCAGTAAGGAATTGTAGTTGTAGTTAGACTCTAAAACCAGTTCCTGGCGCCTGGATTAAGCCAAAAACTGAGCATACGAGTTCTCTGAATGGATGTCTGCCATTAAAAGTGCTATCAATTTCACAATAAGGCTTAATCTAGGCACCAAAATGAACACAGCATCAGCAAAACAAGACGTCTTGTGTTTATTGGCCACATAGAAGAAGACCTCAAGACTTCATAGTGCAAATGGGCACAACGATAACCAATATCACAGTGCAGGCCGCTGCAGCGATGAGAGCACCAATCTTGCAAACTTTGGCCCTCCGAAACTCTGCCTCTTTGCGCTTGAGCAGTGAATCATAGCCTGGCGTGTAGATGTCCTCCATCCAGTACTCCAGATTATTGGGGTTGAGTGACTCCTGGGTCTGTTGGGAGATAAAGACACAGGATGAATGGTTCTGACAGGGACAAATTACTAGTATGGAGCTGACTTTAATATTATTGAGGGCTCTGGTGTGAGATGAAGCTTGGGGAAGATGAATGGGGCTTCTGTTTGCTTGTCAAACCGACAATATTCAATATTGCCTGTTTAATTGAATTAGGAATGATAGAGCAAGCATGAGGGAGGAACTGAGAAGTGGAACTGAGATGGAGCAGATGGGGACCAGAAGAGGAAGAGACAATATATGTAATATGTCTATGAGTGGAAAAACAAATGATTGATTCAGAAACAATAACCAAAGAACGACTGCAAGTCTAAAACAAAGGTAAAGAGAGAAAATACAGAGAAAGCTCAAAAAGTATGGATTCCCAAACTAACAAAAGCCCTTAAAAGGCTAATGAGTAAAAATATAACTAAATACAAATATTTTTTATTATTTCCTAAAGTTTCAAATTGAAAAACTTCTCACTTTTTTTCCTATTTTATTGAAGTCATTTATCTAGTTCCTAATTTCATGCAACATTTACTAATCTACTCATTGCTTATATGATAAAGAGGGGGTGTGTCTTTTACCTGGAGAGTACGTGATGCATCATTGGGTAATTGACTATTATAGTCTAGCAATAGTACCTCCATATTAAATATCAGTGCGACTAGCTGAGGCGATGTGTTTTAAGAAGGTCAGTTTACTTTCACTGTTAAAAACCACAACAAAAATGCACAAATATGAGAGAATAAAACACAAAATTCATAGAGCCGACAGTCTGTATCTATTTGAAGTGAAGTGCTGTGGGATAACGAGCAACAAGCTCTACTTTATATAGATATATCTTTGGTCTTCATGCAGAATCACTAATACAGCCAAGTGGAATTGATTTTTGATTTGAATTAAAATAGGGTTATTAAATTTTCAACCCACTCCATAATTAACATGCATACTCTGTTATATTTGACACGTTAGATAGTTTAGAGTGGAGCGGTGGCCGTGGTAGGTCACTGACTGTGCAGAGTTTCTGGGCATATCTTCCAGGTGTTTTGACACTTTATACAAAATATATTTAGTGCAATAGTTATAGATTTAAATTTGCTTAGTTTATATCTGTACTTTACTCATACATTATATTCAGTGCAATACATGATTAGACCTAGTTATATTTTATATGTTATAGACTTATTTCTCTCATCTTTTATACCTTTTATCCTGGATAAACTTTGTAATTTGTGATGTGTCAATAATGACTAAAGTCAAAGTGTCAGCGTGTTGGATGTCTTTGATCAAAAGTGTTTGCAATTGTGACCCCAATCACGCATCCACCTGCTAAATGCCACAGAAGAACAAGCCTAAGGAAGAACATGTGTCTGATGCTTTGCAGCAAGGCTATATCAGATCCCCCACTTCACTCACATCTGCATGGTTCTGAACTAAAACCCAGTAAATCCAAGACATCACAACTCACATCAAGAACATCACAATGGGCCGTCATCTTCAGCAGATTCAGCACAATCTCATATATTATACTTTCAAAAATTACTTTGGCATTTCAGAGGACATTGTGCCGCAGCTCACATCTCAAATATAGAGAGCATTTATCAAACAACTGGAAGTATCTGTTAGTTTGACATTTGCATATCATCCCCAAGCTAAAGTACAAATTGAGAAAACCAACCAACAAATCAAGACTGGATCCTTCACACTTTGTACAAAGATCTCTGATAAGAGTGGTCACATTGTGCCTCATGGGCTGAATATCCAAAATACTCCCTGCATTATTCAAACACACAGCTCACACCATTCCAGTGCATATTGAGCCAACAGCCACCTCTCCACCCAGAACACGACACCTACAGATGCACCAGTTTTTGATGAGTGGTATCAAAAAAGCAAGGGAGCAGGAAAAGAGGAAGCTAAGCAATTAAACAACAAAAGGAATTTGTGGACACTGCTCTGAGACTCCCACTTATGAACCAGGTGACCTCATATGGGTCTTGACCATGGACTTTTATAAATAGTCCATTTATAAATTTTAAAATTAAAACTACACAATACCCTTCCCATTATCTCAACACAAGACCTCCATTCAAGCACCTATCCCCATTCAGTCACTATTACTAAAGACACTCACCTTTGTACAGTCAGACTACTCCCTTTAAACAACCAAGACAGACAAACACACTTTGTGAAGTCTTGGTACAGCATTGTGTTTCCAATAATGATTCCAAGGTTACTCTGTGCCCGTTTAGATTAGTGTTAGATTAGCACCATTTACCTCTTTAGCCTTTTCTAGTTTAAACTGTTTGCTAATCTCATTGCCTTTTGCCTGCCTCATGTTTCTGAATTGTACATAACCCTTTGTTTGTCTGCCATATTGGTTTTAATAAAGCCAGAAAACATGGACTTTCATCAGTGTGTCTACTTTGTGATAAACTGAATTTCAGTGTTCTACATCTTGTTACTTATGGGCATTGCCAAGGACTTCATTTACACTGTTTGCAACAAACACAGTCAATCACACTATTAGGATATCTATACCAGACCTTCCCTGCAAAAGCTCATTTCAGGCAGGTGACCCTCCCTGGGGGGGGG
>JAQMYM010000007.1:15857129-15869455 GCA_030014255.1 Parauchenoglanis ngamensis
TATATATATATAAAATTAGTACTGTGCAAAAGTCTTGAGCCACCCCTCATTTCTTCATATTTTGCTTCCCAAGAGCCACTTTCTTGTATTTTGTAATGCAGTCTTGAGGATAGGCTACCTGCATACCTCAATAGAAAAAACATGATGGAACACTATCAGTCAAGGATTGGCCGCCCAAAGAATGGATCTCAACATTCTTGAAGCAGTGTGGGATCATCTTGACAGAGAATGGGGAAAAAAGGCAGCCAACATCCAAAGAAGAGCTTTGGAGTGTCCTTGAGAAGCCTGGAGAACTATTCCTGAAGATTACTTAAATAAATTACAATAAAGCTTGGCTAAGAGAGTTCAAGCATTTTTGAAGAATAACAGTGGTCATAACAAATACTGACTTTAAAGCTTGTAAGAATTATACTAAATTAGAACTATAATTAATTAATAGTTCTTTTATATTAATTACTGTAAACCCCCCCTTGTTTTATATTCTGTATTTACATGTATGTTTGCACACGTTGCAATAAATCACTGTTCCTATTGTCTTATTTTCCTAGAAAAATATAAAGAAGTGAAGGGGGATCAAGGCTTTTGCACCGTACTCTATATACATATCCGAGCCAGAGGCCAAACTGGATCTGCCATCCATAGCAAGGTGCCAAGATAGCAAAATCTGGGAGGAAGAAATGACATACTTTTTTTCTCTCTGTCAATCATAGTGACATTAGGCAATTGTAGACTTTAGATATTGCTTTTCTTCTAGTATGTTACACTGCCCTGTGGCTGGTTTCACATGTCTCAGAGAACGCACGTGGTAGCCTTCACCCTCCTTTATAGGGGAGAGCTGGGTTGGAATTGGCAAGTGACCAAATTGGGGAGAAAATATGAAAAAAAAAACATATTACAGCAGGTAGTGCTGCTGCTTCACGGCGTCAGGGTACCTGGTGCAATCCTGAGCTCAGGTTACAGTCTGTGTGTGTCTGTGTGGAGTTTCACATATCTTTCATGTCCATGTGCATTTCCCCTGGGTTCTCCAATTTCCTCCCACCTCTGAAAAACACGTCAGAAGGCAAATTGGCTAAACTAAATTGCCCTTAGGTCTGAATGAGTGTGCACATAGGCACCTTGGGTGTACTGTGTTTCCACCTGGCTCTAGATCTTCCATGATGCTGATCAGGATAAAGTGGTTACTGAAGATAAATGAATGAAGAAATGAATGAAAAATCCTACATTGATGGTTATGGAAATTTTAACTAACAACTTTTCATAGCCAGTGGTTTGAAAGTATTATGTTTACAGTGAGAGTCCTGCTTATAATGAGACAGAATGTTATCCAGACCTAGAACTGAGCAGTGAAAAGTTTGGTTTGGCTTAAGGTTCCAACAGCAACTCACTGGGATAATAATCTTCTAGTCATGAACACGGTGCCTTCAAGACCACGATACTTCTGCCTTGATCATGAAACCTAATATCTCCATCTGAGTTGTGGTGAGTTCTTGTGATAAAGATCAGATGTATCCCTTAGACTCTAAGGCTTAGAGTATCTAACGTATTCTTCTTGTGCAAAATACTGTGTATACTGTGTATTCTTTTATTTTACTGTAATCCCATGTAGACCCAACAATGCTAACCCATTGAAGATAATCTCTCAAGGGACACGTTCTTGTGTTCTGAGGTCAAATCCTTCTAATGTGTGCACCTGAGGTATTCAACTAAGATTTGTAAAGGTCCAGTTACATAACATTTTTTGCTCGTATAGGTCCTGAATGGTTGCAGTTTACTCTTAATGTTTAACCACTAATTATTAGTTTATTGCTATAAATTATATAGTCATTATATTTAGTTTTGTAGTTGCGCTTCACATTATCACTTTTGACTATTACCATTAACTGATGATACAGATCTTTTTTGATTTTGCTTCTGTTGGAATAAACATATTTTTCTGTCTATTCATCTATAATCATTAAATTACAGAAAACTTGCTGGTTCATGTTTTGAAAACTAGATTTCCAGTTTGTTCATACATTTTTCTGCTCTGCTATGTTTTTTCTTTTAAGTACTCTATTCAGTCCATAGAAATACTTTGCTGGGTCTACCAATTGACGACCCCTGGTGTCAACTAGACAATATAATGAATGGATTATATTTTCTATCTTGTATCCTTGATCTATCTATTAGCCTGCTCACATTCTTCTTCAGATCCAGCTTTGCCTGCACTAATAGGCTGTATGCCTGTCAAGCACATCACACTGCTGAGCTCAAGGAACAGTTTGTGTTTTGGTTTTGGCTCAGTAAGGAACGAATGTTTTGTTCCGAGCTAGGTTGGAGCTGACAGCTCCGTCATGGCTTCACACCTGCTGACAGTTCATTTGCTCACAGAGACGGTTAGGTTCATCTGATGAGTGTTTTTATAGACTAGTCCCTTTGTGAGTCTTTGTGATGCGTGTGTGTGTGTGGATATGTGTGTCTGCCAGAGACTGACAGCAATTTATCTTATGATTTTAAGATTTGAACGTATTACCATACTCCAAGGTCAAAGCAGATACTTTAATCTATTTTGTACTTTTAAGCAATATTTTTGATATAATATTTTTAAGGTATAATTAAAAGATGATAAAAATTTAAATAACATTTATATCATTAACATTGCCAAAATGGACAGATCCTTATCATTCCCAGCTATGAAATATAAAAATATATTAATTTACGCTAGGAATATAACTGAATACAAATAAAGTATTTGGATAAATTTGATTCAGAGATGTGTTCTAAACAAACACAAATATAGATATGATTGTTGCTGTTGTTGTTTCTTAAGAAAGCTTGCAGAAAGGTTTACTTATTGAAACTAGAGGTGTGTGCACTGGAATTGGAATCCCGCAGGATGCACCAGAAGTCATATGAGTACTTCATATATGTTCACACTCATATAACCTTTAATAACTAATAGATGGTGCATGATTCATTTTTTTTTGTACTTTGCTCCAGTAGCCCAACCTAAATACTACCTTACTTAGCTTAAAAAAAAAAACAAAGTTCTACCATATTTCTGTCCAAACTGGCCTGAAATTCAGCAAAGAAATATGCTTTAATTTACAGAGCCATATCTCTATATAGCTCATGCAAACCAGTAGCTATGCACAGTGCAGCATCTCTCTGTTGGGTTTCAAAAAGTAATCATTTAATTAATTTGAATCTGTTTCCATTGTCAGCATTGTAATGTCCAAGAAAATCATACAGACAGTATATTGCTTCACTTGCAGCAGCACTGCATCCCAGCTTCACAACAGATCCTAATAGCATATCGAGGGAATTTCCTCTGATCTTTTTGAAATGTAACAAACCCAAACACTGATGTAAATCTAATAAAATTTTATTTGGTTGCTATTGTCAACTTGCTGTTATAATAAGCTAATTCTAAGCTAAACCTTAGCTTATTCAGTCACATTAGATAGAAATCTGGTTGAGACCAATTATAAAGTGAAGTAGCTGAGGAACTGTAGAAGATTAGGAGTTGAATAAAATTATACAAACTGCTATTTGGAAAAGAATGATGGTACCATGTTACAGCACCATTCAACTTATAGGTAACTATGCAGGAACTACGCAGGAAAGAAGGAGTAGTTATTCTTGAACACCTATAAAAATTTTTTAAATATGTCAATATTTGTTACTGATTGCTACATTACAGTCTTGAACAATTGTAGGTTTTTGTTGTAGATTTCTTTCTTTAGACATCACAGAGACATCATGAGAAAAGCAACACGCTGGTCCTGTGCTCCTTTGAAGTGACCTATAATAACTCATATAAATATTTACATTTTAGACACTGAGGTGTTGGGACAGTTATATGAGATCGTAGATCTCCAGAAGGAAGGTAAGTCTTTGCTATTGGAGATTAATGTCATTATCATCAGAAAATTAATCGGTAGTTATTATAAAAGCGCCACAGTTATTAGCTAGTAGGTCTACAGGAGAAATGTAAGACTCGGTAATTACTGCTTAAAACTCAGTTAATTGCTACATAGTTAATAGTGAATTTCTATTAACATACTTATTGAGTAATTAACTAGTAGTTCTTAGTATTTTATAGGAAAATTATTCTCTTATTCTACTTATTCATTCCTGCTTAGTTCCTGCATAGACATGAGCATAGATATGAGCTGCTGACTGGTATTGTGTAAAATGACTTATTCCCATCAGCCATTTTTTAGCGTTTCCAGGGACAAACTTTGGTTATGGACTATGCTCACCTTCAGTTTATATCCAAATCTCAGATAAAGATATGAATATTTTGAGCAATAAGAGATATAAATATAGATACAGATAAGGGCATTGTGTTACACTTTAATGTGCACAATAGACAACACCGGTAAATTATCTCATATGGATGTCTTCAGTGGCAATATCTTAGATGTTTTATGATTGATTGATTGATAAAAAAAATTGAAACTTGATTAATAAAATCCTCTGGCAATGTTGTAATTTGATATGCCATATACACCCATGGTAAATTAGTAACAGTACTGGGAAAAAGACTTGGGCACCCTTAGGCACCCTTTTAGCACAAATTTTGTTATAGAAATGTATTTTATGAATTCTGCATTATTGAGTCAGTAAAAAGACATTTTAGATTTCCCAACATTTGTTTTTCAAACAATAATCTGTATTTGAAAAACGTTTGTATGTCAGTAAAGAAATCAACATATTACACATGAGACAACGTTTCAGAAAGAAAATATAATGAAGGCTCTTGGATTTGGGTTTTGCATGCAAAAGAAAGGAAGTGCAGCAGTCTCCAGAAGAACTGTGCCAGGTTCTCCAAGATGCTCAGTTAAACTTACAAGAATAATTTTCTTATAAAACTAAACAAATGGTACTTGGGACTACTGTTTAAGAAAAAAAACGCAAAGGGTCATCACACCAAATATTGGCTTTGTTTAATTTATTACTGTTTACTGCATGGTGTAGGATTTTTCTTTTTGAAGTCATCTTTACTTTACTGCATTTCTTTGCATTGGCCTAAGACTTTTGCACAGTACTGTATATGCCAATTCTTGGCTGTTGCATGAGATACAAGCAAGGCATCACTTCTGAAAAGTGTTTGTGCGCCTAAGAATGTCTGATCCATTTGTAATGTAAGAAAAGAACAAGTATTTTCTAGTGTTATTAATAGAGAGAAATATAAAGAAGTATCACATTTGTCCTTCTCATAGAAATCTATCCTATAATTCTGTTTACTGGACCAAGCATTACAGGAAGGTTTGAGAAATGTGGAAATATCACCCTAACTGAGGAACATTTTTATTACTTCACTCATGTAAAAATATTTCGATATGTGATAAAAAGTTTGCTAATTACTGTGAAATGAAAGTGTAATATTGGCATATGACTTTTTTGAAGTGTGTCTGTGCGCGTGCCTGCATGCGCGTGTGTGTGTGTGTGTGTGTGTGTGTGTGTGTGTGTGTGTGTGTGACGGAATGAAAGTAAGAGAATATGGCAGTTCTTGGACCCTTTCTTGTCTTCTGGGACATGCAGCTGCTAAGCTAAATTATATCTGGACATAGCAGCACTGTCCCATGAACCCTGTGTATAATGTTCTGGGTTTTGTAGCCTCAAGGCCCTGAACAAAACATCCCTCTTATTTTATAACAGGAACTAAACTGATTATTATAATATTAAATAACCCCTAAAAAAGGGTAACAATAAAATCCTAAATATCCCAGTGCCCTGTTTGACAAAATCATCCATACAAGGAGATGGCACAACACACACACTATTAGCTTCTCCCAGATGCATTACTGCGTGCGAGTTTTGATTAAGTATCAGCTCCCTGAGGTGCCGTTCAGAAAGATGAATCCGGGGCTCAGGGACTCCTGAGACAGAATTTATGGCAGCGCTACATTCATCAACTCCACAAAAGACGAGTGAAAGAAGAGAGAGGCACAGGAGCAGGCTGCCCTCCACATAGGCAAACAGAGGAGAGAGACAGAAAGAGAAAGATAGCATAGAGAATAAATGTTCAAAAGAGCAGCAGAATGAACTTGTATCCATGCATTAGTTCCAAATAATCAAAATCAGCGGAATTTATAAGTAGTCTCCACTAATGTCCAAATGCCAGTTGTGGCTATTATAAATTTGAATCCTAGCCTGCTAGTTAAGGATAAATTCTAGCCAGAGTGCAGTGAATGGGTCATTAGCTATGTTTACATGCATAGAGCTTCACCAATTCATTCTGGGTGAAGATTCAGCAAGACCTGTTTATAAGTATCTTAAACTGTGCACTCTGTAGCCCTCATGTGCATATGCATGTTATATGCAGTTTGTTTCAAAGATATGCACATGTGTGGCACAAAGTTTAGTGTCAATGTTGAAGTAGCAAGGAGAAGCAAGGGGGTCTGTAGTCACATCCAAATGTGAATATTAAATAGACTTAAAGAAAGGTTTGTAACTGCAGTAAACTGGAAAAAAACAGATGTCTTTCTAATCTTTTCCAAGCTTGTGTCCACTGATTTCTAGCCTCAGATTCCTGTTCTTGGCTGACTGGAGTGGAACCTGATGTGGGTTTCTGCTGTTGTAGCCAGTGGACCTGAAGGTTCATCATGCTGTGTGTCCTACATGCTTTTTTTGCCCACCATGGTTGTAAAAAGTGGTTATTTAAGTTACCATAGCCTTTCTGGCCTTTCTCCTCTGACCTCTCTCATCAGCATGGCATTTCCACCGGCAGAACTGCCACTCACCAGATGTTTTTTGTTTTTTGCACCATTCTCTATGAACTCTAGGATTGTTGTGCGTGAAAATCCAAGGAGATCAGCAGTTTCTACTTTCATTTACAAGAGTACTCCCAGCATCTGCCTCAAAATTTTGGTTTGAAGCCCATCATAGTGCCAATGCAAACTCACTATTATATTAAATAGGTTGAAATCTGTAACATGGACTAACATTCTAACATTACATTATGTACTTTCGGTTTTATTGCACAAGAAGCACACCTGACTCAAACACGCATGCACAGAACACATACTCTGCTAGCAAATGTAATCACAAAAAGGTTTACATGGTTATTCTTCCACATTTTAACAGATTAATAATAGGATTAGTTATCTTTTAACCAGATAGGACTTTCATTTGGATTGACCTCATTTGATTTTCTCTTTTCCAATTAAGGTGTATACATGAACATGTTTTATTTTTAATTTGAAAACAGATTATTAGGCTGCACTTAAATCTAGTCATTCATTTAAAATGAGAAGGCATACAAGCCTTGACTAAGCATGATAAGCAGATTACATAATGCATTTTATACTTCTGAAGGTTCAGCATGTCACAACTCAGGTCAAGACACTAATTCAATTAAGTCTCGGTGAAACGTCATTACAAAACACCTGACCTCAGCCCTAGCAAAGGACATAGTAACAATTACCACAGTTTTTCACCCATGCACCAGAAATCAATTCTATAGTCAAAAATATGTAGTTCCCCCTGTATTTTTATCAGACGATTTACATCCAAGATATGCAATGCGCTACTGCCTTTTGTTTAAGATGATGGATGTGTCAAATTAGGAGGTGGTAAAAGCTCTACTGTTCTAAAGCCTTTCACTAACAATTTGCTTAATAATCTGGCTATATTTATCTTTCAGCTCTTTGAACCCTTTAGAAAGCTGCCCTCATTTCTCTCTAAGCTCATAAAATGAGCAAGAGATTGTTGTTGCACTGACATAATTGGACTAAAAAGGAATATAGCAATGCCACACTGTAGCATAAGGCATTTGCTTTACACAGAAACACAGAAGTCAGCATACAGATGGAAATTTCATGGACTTTCATGGACGGTCAAAACATAATCAGAAAAAATGCTGGGCTAGGATCATCTCTTCATGTAGCCACATTATGCTTATATCTTCTGCCATTCAGTAAGCTTAGGTACTTCTTATATAATTACCTATAAATGTATTATGTTAACATTTTGCTTTTTCAGGGAATTGAATTTGTTAGCAAAACAAGTGCAATTCCAGACAAACCAAATGATAAATACTGGAACATGAACAGTGTATTTATTACCTCTTTGGCTTTCCTATGTCTGTCCTTGCCTTCACCATGCCTGTCCTTCTCTTTTACGTCTTCTCCCGGATGGCTTGAATAAGAGACCGTTCTCCAGTCTCGAGGAGAGTTGGTGATGCTGGCCACTTTGGATTCAGTAGCACTGTTCTCCTCTGTCAGTGACCTGGAAGACCTGCGAGTGAACATGCTCTTCTTTAGCGCCTTCACCCTCAGGCTTTCACTTCCACTAGCATCTGAGCAGCACCAGTCTGTGTTTGTGTCCACTTTAACAGCATGACCTGTGGTGTGGCACTGGAACATGTGTGGTGAAAGGTTCACATCCTTCTGAATCTGGGCCATTCCACCATCATTAGATTTCCCATTTGCTTCTGGCTCTTGGATTTTCTCATCCAGCTTGGTGAGCTTTGACAGGACCTGTGAAATCTCCCCACGCACTCCTGAGAGGGATTCAAGCTTCTTCTCGATTTCACCGATCCTGAGGACCAGCTTGCATACACTCGCTTTGAGCTCGTCGTCAGTGTTCTCCAGAGAGTGAAATAGATGGTCTAGCTTGCTGGCAGACTTGCCTAGTTTGATAGTGTTGCGTTCAGGTGAGCTATCACCATCCGACTTTGTCACCTGAGAGAGCGAGCCATTACTGTTGTAACAGGATGACTGGGGTATCCCAATAGAGTCGCATATGCTCATGTCATCCAGAAAGCGAAATATGTCACTAATGTCATCACTTACGTTCTCACATTCCTCGTCTGCATGTTTGAAAGGTGGCCTGTCGGCAAACTTGTGCATGCTGTAGTCTTTCAGCTTCCTCTGTTCTGACTGGTCAGTCTGAGTCCCTACACTAAGACCGCTGTCTATGTTAGCAGTCTGGAGCGATGGACAGTTGATGCTCTTGTCTTTATATCTCTTTCCTCCTTCTCTCTTTTCAGAACTCGGACCACAACCAACGGAGGCCATCTCTTTTATTTTTGACCCACTGGATTTCTTGGGGAAGCCTGACGGAGAGGCTGTGGGCTTCTCTTTGGCACACTGGAAGTGCTGGTCATTGTCCATCATGCTGATATGGCGGTGATTGTCTACTGGCACCTTATGATTTAAAAAGGATCTCTCAAATTCAGGGCCTTCATCTGCGTTCAGGCTTAAGCTCTTGACAGGCCAGGGTGGCTGCCTGCTCTGCTTCCCAGAAGTCCTCTTGGTGTTCACACACTCAGTGACCATCGTTGGACCAAAATATGTGGATGCCTGCAAGTCGTCTAGACTCTCGTGCTTCACTCGCCCTTTGCTCCGTATAGGTGAGTTGACCGGTTCAAAATAAGGGTTGCTATAAGGCAACTCAAAGCTGTGATTAAAGAAAGTTGGTGGCTTGTGCAGTTCCCTCCGGTGGTAATCTCCACAGTCTCTGGCACTGGCTTTAGACTCCGCAGTGATCACATGGGGTGAAAAGGCAACAAGGTTGTGAAAGTCCTCCTTGAAAATATTCCGCTTTTGTACACAGGAGTGCACAGGGAAAGACTCAGAGTTAGGCAGAAAAACGTCCTTGCCACCCGGGTTGATGTGCAGTGAGTCATGATCAGTAGTGGACTCGCTGTCGATGTCCATGGGGAAGTAGGTGCTCTGCATCTCACATGGAGGAGGACTGGCACTGGCATAATGAGGCAGATGCTGCAGCTTATCCAATGATGCTGCTCTACATTTCAGATCCTTGCTGACACCCAGGAGAAAATTAGGCTCTGAAGCTGGTATAAATGGCTGACAGCTGTTGCACTCAGATTTGGGGCAGGGTGAGTTCCGAGAAGCATGATGACCCCTTCTCTCTGTGTGACCATACAAACTTTCACACTCGTTGTATTTATACACATCTGTATCAGACCTGCAGGACTCGAAGGATTGATTTTTATGAAACTTGTGTTTCTGACTAACTGGTAACTTGTCTTTGGCCATCCCACCATTCATCTGGATGAGGTTGAACATGGTCACAATGTCTGCAGCTACCATGAGCTTCTTAGATTGCTGATCTTCCACCGAACACCTCATTTTGTCCTTAAATAAGGTAGCAGGAAAACTAGGATCCAAACATGCTGTGTAGAAAAGCAAGCTCCTCAGTTTTGCCAGATGAACCAGGTCAAAACGAGCACACAGAGACTTACACAGTTCCTGATATGACACAGTGCTGTACTTGGTGTCTAGTTCCTCCAAAATCCTGACAAGGAAAATCGAGTATTCTGGCACTGCATCCATTATCGGAGCTGATGTGAGTCTTATCTTAGAGAAGAGATGATAACCTGCATGGGGAGACAGTAGGGATTAGTGACTGGAGATATCATCTGGCTGCCTGCAGAGGTTAAATGGAGCTCTCTGTAACCCTTATCACAGCATGCACACAAATCTAGAGAAATATTTAAAAAAATATAAATACATTTACAAAAAAATAAATGAATAAAATTGCCAGATGATTTTTTTAGTCACGATGTATTAAACATTTTTTGTACTAAACCACGTAACAGTAACAGTAGACTTAAATAACAAAAAATGATTAGCAATATATTGAAAATATTCTACTTCTGTATATAGGCAGTATGCAGTGGATCATACAAATCTTGCATACAGTGCAATAGTAAGATCATCAAATATATGGGCTTAAATAAAAGGTCGACTCAACTGGAGTTCTTCACTATGAACCATAGAATGAAAACCCTGAATTACTGAATCTTTACATTATTTTTTTTATAATAAAATTCACAGTCAACTAAGAAAATGAAGAAAGGATATACCTATTGCACGATCCCATCTGCAGTCCTGTGCATGAAAAATAAATTATTGCTTATTATCCGGATGCATTTCGGTCGCCGTTTCCTTCATGGTTGTGCATGCATGTGGAATGAAGTAGAGGATGAGAGCTGTGATATCGTTCCCATGCCTGCGCTCCGTTTGCAGACTCGCTCACTTGGGCTTTGTTGTCTCTACAGTCCCGGGTTTGCGGCGGAGTATGGAAAGCCAAACGGCTCAGAAACGTGGGAAATATCCTGAATTAAATTTTAAAAAGCCACAAATATCTGATTTTTACATAGGTGTGGCAGAAATACTTCACATAGTCAATGTTAGTCGTTTCCTCTTTTATATAGTACTGAATGTCTTTCTCTTTTGCATGTATCTCAAACAGAAATCAAGTTTTCGCATTTTAAAATCCAGTTACCCTCAAAAGTGAATCTGTTTGAATTTAAAGTTTCAGTTCCAATTCCACTGACAGATGGCCCGCCTATTTCAACATTTATAACCTAATCTCATGAAATTTATGAAAAAACAATATTAATACCAAATGTTCAAGAACTACAAGTTTAAAAGTTCACTATGTAGGATTTTGAGGTTATCTATTAGCAGAAATGGAGTATATTCCACAATATATTTATGGAATTCATAAGTATGTTTTCATTAGTGTATAATTACTTGTAACTACAAATTGTTGTCTTTTTGTAAGCTTAGAATGAGCTCTTTATATCTACATAGGGAGCAGGTTCATCGATACGGAGCCATGTTGCACCACTGCAGTAGGCTAGCACATAATGGACAAACCTCTAGAGAGTGCCTTCTTTAAAATAGGAATAGCTGATTATCACTTTGATTATCAGCGTCATCCACATCAGTTAGTGTGTGATCGTCTGAGATGAAAGTCACTTAAAACATTTTGATGAACTGGAGCCTTGTCATAATCTCTTGCCTCGACTAATCTCTGTCTGCACATACATCAGTAAGGAGATAATTGCTGTCCATTCAGTCAGTTCTGTTTTGTTGCCTAAATATCTTGTTACTAATGTCTTTTTTTTTAAGCCATTTAAGCATTTTAAAACTTTGTCCTTTGTTTTCTGTACACAGTGAGTAAGAGCTCCTCTGGGTGTAGGAGCACCATGAACATGAACCGTTAAGAGTTCTTCAGTGGCAATTGCTTTAGGACTACAGGGATAGCCTGGCTTGCCCCTACCATTTCATTAAAAAGGCAGCAATGAAAGGTTTACAAAAGTGTTTATATTATTTATCAGTCTTGGTATAATTCAACATTTTAGAAAATCAAATGAACAGACATCTCACTGCAAAATAGTGCTGTTCATTCATTAAACCCGAAGTTTAAGCAAAGAGATGGCGGCGCGGCAGTAAGCACGCAGCGGCCACTCCGGATCCGAAATGGTGCTTTTTTTTTGTGCTATTTGTCTCTCTTATTGTTTCTTGGTGCGACTCGGTCGGCACATGGACACCGAAACAAACGGTGTTCATGTTTACCCA
>JAQMYM010000007.1:15895399-15906247 GCA_030014255.1 Parauchenoglanis ngamensis
GGATTGGCTCCAGCTTCCCCGCGACCCAGATGGATAAAGCGGTATAGATAATGGATGGATGGATGGATGGATGGATAGTTCACCACATCACCACAGAATGGTTCATTCCATGTGGAGGAATTAACTCTTTTTTTTTGTCACAAGCTACTTTTATTGCAAGGCATGGAAAAATAAGGCAAAAATATCAAGGTTTTGTGGTCTGTCAGTCATGAACGGTATTAAGATTAGAAAAGAAATGCATTAATGCTGTCTCTGTTAAAGGTCAGATTCTTTCACAGTCTTCTTCCCTGCAGAGTTAGAGATGGAGAAGTGGAGTAGTGCTGCTCTGTAAGACCATAAAGCATGAACAGGTGTAAAAAAACAAACAAGCAATGAACAAAAAACAAAAACAATGGTCTAAAAATTTTAATTGATGATTTGGGGCCAAATAAAGATGAGTTCAGGAACATATAAGTCAGTTATGACAATGACAAGTGTACTGTGGACCAAAAGTGGCCAAAATGAAAAGTAAGTAAATGTAGCTAACCATGTACAATACCTTTGTAACATTTGCATTTTAGGATGAATGTGGTGTGACTGATGTCAGTGATGGCCTCATCATGGTTGAGTTTTGTTGAGTTTCTTTTTTTCAGATTTGTATCAGTTTATCATGATCATTCAATTGCACTATGTGGGCCAAATTAAAGTATATGTATTAAAGTATCTGTGGGCTATCATTTATTTACTATTTGGATAAATGTGAAATTGCATTTGTTAACATCATAAAGCATCACAAATAAGCATAAGTTCCACTGCAGATTTACAAGGAAACTAATCTATCCTATGTGTGGGGTTCAGGTTTTTCAGTCATTGCTGTTAAATACAGGTGTAAAAAGTTATTGGTGTACATAGACTCTGCAATAGAAAAGCCCTGTGACTTTATGCCATTGTAGCCTACTTAGTACCTAGCTAATAGTTTGCTAGTATTTTCAGGATAGTGGTTTTCCCATGAAATTGGGCTACTTTTCACTTACACTTATTTTTCCAAAATTGTTAACCATATTTGCATGTTATTTTGCTTATCGCATAGTCCATAATGTATGTATATCTGCTGTCAAAAAGTAGCAAATTCTTGGACTATTGTAGTCACGATTTCAGACTAGGATTTGCCATTTGGGATGACCAGGCTGCATGTATCAGAATTAGTTTTTATTCACCATTGGTCTAATTTTGGCCTACTATTTTTGGGGCTAGGTTTAAAATGGCAATATACTTTGACATCTACTATAAGAAAATATAAGTAAGTAAACAAACAAATAAATCAATTTTACTAAACGGATGTGAACATTTTTAATTTTGCCTTGGCTGTCTGCCTGCATAGATCATGCTAGCTAAGAAGCCAGTTTAACAAATGCAGTAATGCAAACAGGCTAAAAAACAGCCTGCCTAAAATGTCTAAAACATTGCTAGCTAAGTGCATCTTTCAGTGGCGTTGATGTGGAATCTTTACATATTTACAAGTTTCTCCTTTTTCACATTTTAGGGTAACCTGATTTTAAAATGCTGGGATTTACTTTTACTTTACATTTGTTTCAGATACCTACAGTATAAATTACACCAATTTCTGTTCAGTAAACCTGCAGTTTTCAAAACTACATATAATAGAAATGTCAACATTTGACCATGTGAAGGACTTTCCCAGGCCGCCACATGTTTTTTTAAGTATCTGGTGTTCTGTATGGGGCAGAGTATAGTTTAGCTTATTGATAATTACCCACAATTCTTTGTAACAAATTTATACAAAACGAGGAGCAAATGTAAATAAATAATGAAGCTGAGATTCTGCCTCTATTATCACAGACGAATACATTTTAGGTTCTCATTGACCTGTTATTTATATCTACAAAGCAGAGATAACATTTTGTTATTTAGAAATTCATAGGTTCAAGCCATCTTCTTCATGTTCAGTCTCTAATAGAAGACCTCAACATCTTAACAAGGATCTATGTTGAATAAATGTCACCTCACAATCTGAAAGAAGATTATCATTCTCGTGTCTTCACTCTCCATTCACAAAAGGGCAAAGCAATTGTATATAGTGCTACAGAGGAGAAATTGAGGAGATAGAGATGGTGTCATGAATTAATCTTGCCATTGTATTTAAATCCTAGAATTGCTGGATTAAACTCTTTCATGTCATTCCATAAGAATTGAACATGCTGCAACACTGGATGAAAAAATAGGACTATAGAAGAATTACAAACAAAGTCTCACAGTTAAAATAGAGTTGACACTATATGTAAATGTATGTGGACACCTGACCACTATACTCAAATGTGGGCCTTCCCCACACTGTTGCCACAAATTTGGAAACATGAAATGGACTACAATGTCTTTGTATATTGTACAATTGCGATTTACCTTCATTGGAACTAAGGCATCCAAACCTGTTCCAGCATGACAATGACCTTGTGCACAATGCAAGACATGGTTTGCCAGTGTTGGAGTCAAGAACTCAAGTGGCCTGCAAAGAACCCTGACCTCAACCCCACTGAACGCCTTTGGAATTAATTGGAACACCGACTGCATCCCAGGTTTCCTCACCCAACAACAGTGCCTGACCTCACTAATGCCCTTGTGGCCGAATGGGCAAATCCCGACAGCCACTCTCCAAAATTTAGTGGCAAGCCTCCCTAGAAGAATGGAGGTTATAATAACAAAAAGAGGGGACTAAATATGGAATGGGATGTTCAATGTATGCTATTCTTTAATTTAAAAAATTATCATTAGCAAATTGTTGTGGTATACACATATTCCTATACCACACTAATTTGCCTGTTTATTAGGCACACCTATTTTTTTTTCACTCCACTTACAATCTATCAGGTACATCTACCATTTAGTATACTTTGTACTTGTATAATTAGTGACTGTAGCCCATATGATAAAATGCCCAATTTGGTAGCCCCTCCATCAATAGAAAGGAATGACCACTGACCAGCACCCAAATAATCTCTGTATATGCAGCTTCTTCTTTAAACGTAAATCCTATGACTAAGGTAAAGCTGTACTAATGGCTGTCTGAGCTAAGGAGGTGATGTGGAAATAATCAAAGTTTTACTTGACCTATAAAAAGATGAAATACTGACCTCAGTGGAGTCTGCTGGGATTTTTTGTTTGAAATGATATGCTGTTAAAAGAAACTGAGAAAAAAAACAAAACAAAAGTAAAACATTCAGCTACAATTCATAACACTAGATGGTTATATTATTTTTTTTCTCTCAAAAGCACCAGTATTGAATATGTGAAGGGGTGTCAGAAACTGGAAAAGCAACACTGATGAGTGATCCAAAACAGTCTGAAGAGGATTGTGAAGCTAATTAACAGGAGAAGTAGACTAATGTAAGGCATTGTGTGCAATATGCCTTATGCTTTAGAGCAGAACATTTCAATTAAGTTTATATATGAGCTTGAAAAAAGTTTCTTTTTAACACAGTGCTACAAAAAGGAAGACCTCATTTGTTAGAGATAATAAAGTGACATGTTTAGCTTGCTGGGAAAGATTGAGCATCATTCACTGGCTCATCTCTTACACCTCTAGATGTTCTTTTGCATATCAAACTTTAATCTATGATTAATATCATGAACTGTTATCTGGTATCTGGTGAAGCAGAAATAGAGAACTGGGGTACAGTCTTATAAGAATGAATACTTAGATGTGGTTTATTGCAATCTGGATATTTTCGACCCTAGTATTTAATATAGGTACATAAAACAACTAAATTAATTTATTTACCTTTTATAGGACATGATGTTATACCCAAAAATAAGCTCCAATGCTAATTACCGTGTAGAGGAAAAAAAAGGAATACTAAGAGTGGAGCAGTAGAATATAAGCAACCACAAAGTTGCATGCATGATACACGAGCCAGGCAGCTGAAGGTGAAAATTTCCTTCTCATGAAGTCCTTCAGCGTCATCCTGAATCTGCTCTGCTGACCATTGTAGAGAGAGAGCCAGATGGCCATTTGTCATAAGCATGCTCACTGCTTTGCATATCGTGCTATGTGTTCTTAATGCCATGCTGAAGGAGCACCACTGAGCATGAAAAGAGAAATAAACAGAATACGAATATATACGGTGTGAATGTGTTGATCCTTCGCAACAATAAACATAATTGTAAAGGGAATAGTTATCTTATTAAATATTTTCCTATGCTTTTGATTGTATTTTATATCAAATGAACCATGCATCTGATCTGGGTTGCTCTGATCAATTAAAAGCTGAAATTGAAATGAAAATCAAATAAGCATGCAGGTATTCAAGAGGAAAATAGCCTTGTGAGTAATAAACTGGTTATGTATTTATAAGGGGAAAAAAAGAAAAGAAATTTATTATCAACCCCTTAAACTCTTTGCAGCTCTGTCCTCTTGAGTATAGCTTTTTTATTAGTTTCACTATAGTTAGTTAATAATTTATAACGGTTCTTGATAATATATTTTCAGATGAATAACTAATAATAATAAGCCATGTAGTGTCATTTTACAGTAAAGTATTTTCTAAAATAGTTCAAATAATTGTTCCGTGTGGTACTGGCTGAGTATGGAAATGAAAAATGTCTGTTTTTGATTGGACAACAGGTTTGTTATCTTCTTATTTTTGTTTGGTTTTAAAGTAGATCCAGTCAAAAGATTTAATCACAGCTCTAAGTCAGTGTTCTTGATATAACATGTTGGATTGCAACTATGCCAACTACACTGCTCAAAAAATAAGGGAACATTTAATCATCATAGTATAACACTAAGTCAATTAAACTTCTGGGATATCGATCTGTCCAGTTAGTAATTGTAAGTGATGTGAATCAATTTAACCTGCTTTGGTGCAAATGAAAGCAACAACAGGAGTGGCAAAAGTAATACAACCCCCCCAAAAAGGGAATGGCTTTGCAGATGGTGACCACAGATCATTACTCTCTCCTTATTCTTCCTGACTAATTTTTCTCTAATTTTCCTCTTGTCACTAGTGGTAGCAAGAAGCAGTACCTGCAGACCATTTGGGTTGCACAGGTAGTCCAGATGCTCCGAGATGGCACATACATAAGTGCTGTCACAAGAAGATTTGCTGTCTCCCCCAGCACAGTCTCAAGAGCATGGAGCAGTTCCCTGGAGACAGGCCTTTGCATAAGGAGAGCTGGACAGGGCCGTAGAAGGGCACCAACCCAGCAGAAACCTCATTAGGAGGAACAGCAGGAGGAGGAACAGCAGGAGCACTGGCATAGCCCTACAAAATGACCTCAAGTGGACTACTCATGTGCATGTTTCTGGCCAAACTGTTATGAGGGCATGAGGGCCCGACGTCCACTAGTGGGACCTGTGCTCACAGTTCAGCATGGTGCAGCTTGATTGGCATATGCCAGAGAACACCAGAATTGGAGATTCTCCATTGGCACCCTGTTCTCTTCACAGATGAGAGCAGGTTCACAATGAGCACATGTGACAGATGTGAAAGAGTCTGGAGACATCATGGCGAACGTTATGCTGCCTGCAAGATTATCCAGCATGACCAGTTTGGAAGTAGGTCAGTGATAGGCTGGGGAGGGATATCCTTGGAGGGTCACACAAACCTCCATGTCCTTGTAAATGGTACCCTGACTGCTGTTAGTTACTTTAGATCATGCTGTTCATGCTTTAGTTCATGCTGTTAGATGAAATACTCAGATGCTATGCTGGTCTAATGGGCCCTGGGTTCCTTCTGGTGCAGGACAATACCCTGCCTCACGTGGCCAGAGTATATAGGTAGTTCCTGGATGATTAAGGCATTGATGCCATTGACTGGCCCCCATGTTCCCCAGAACTGAATCCAATCGAGAACCTCTGGGACATTATGTATCGGTGAATCTGACAGTGCCAAATAGCGTCACATACTGTCCAGGAGCTTACTGAGATCCTGATCCATGTCTGAGAAGAGCCCCCCAAGGACACCATTCACCTTCTCATCAGGAACTTCCCCACATACTGTTGAGAGTGCATACAGGCACTTGGGGGGCCATACACAATACTGAGCCATATTATGAGTTGTTGTGATGAAGTTGGATCAGTCTGTGGTCTAGTTTTTTAGTTTGATTTTTGGTGTGATTTTGAATCCAGCCCTCAGTGGGTTAATGATTTTGGTTTCCTTTGACCATTCTTACATAATTTTGTTCTTGATGAATTACATGTATATCAATAAGGATTCTCAACTTGAATATTTTGTTCTTTGAGCTCTGATGTGTGATTTAAGTGTGACTTAATTTTTTTGAGCAGTGTAGTTGAAATAATGGGTTAACATGAGGTCAGTATTTAAACTTATTACTTGCCTTCAACATTCAACCACTAAATGAAAATAAGCAAAATAAATAATATAGATTGCAAGATCTGTTTTAATATGTTTGGAGAGGACAAATCTTGGGAGAAATAAAGACAGCAGATGTAGTGCTGGAGAATCGTAATGTAGTTGAGAGGGCTGGGGAATTTTGCTTAATAAAAAAGACTCAGCTATGAGAAAGCAAAACCTTAAAAAAAAATGTTTTTAAATGCTGACAAGTAGCAAGTACAAGTGAGATGCAGTGCCCTGCTTAAGTATTCACCATCTAAAAACCTTTCCATAGTTTGAAGAGTTACAATCTGGAACTGAAATGGACTTAATTGAGATTATCCTGCATGCATGTACACAAAATAATGTAGCACATACTGAAGTGGTGGGGGAATCAATATAGTTTGCAAAATAATAAATGGAGTTTGCTAAACTATTTGTTAATCAAAACCATAAAAATTTTATGAATAGCCACGTCCTTTTAGTGAAATGCCTAAATTAGTTATAACAACTAGCCCTGCAATAGTTTGGCAACCTGACCAGGCTGCACATACTACTTTGCATGATCAGATGGGATTGGCTCCAGCTTCATTGCAACCCTGACAGATAAGCGGTATAGATAATGAATGGATGGATGGATACATAGATGGATGGCTCTGGCAACATAAGCAGTCACAGAATAAGTTGAATGGAGTGCACCTGTGTGCAACTGACATGTCACATGATCACAATACAAATACACATTATTTCTGGAAAACCTCAAAGAACATACCTAAATAAACAGCATTATGAAGACCAAGGAACTATCAAAACAAATGCAGGACAAAGTTCAGGAAAAGCATCAATCTGGGCTTGTTATTAAAAATAAAACTATTCCACTGACCATCATTATTAAAAATGGAAAGAATAAGGCACAAGCAACTCTGCCTAGAGGTAGCTATCCATCAAAGGTCAATGAGCAGGTAAGGAAGCCATTATTCATAGAGGCAACCAAGAGGCCAAGAATAACTCTGAAGGAGCTGAAGAGATCCACAGCTCAGATGTGAGGAGCTGTTCAAATGACAACCGTAGTTCAGACCATAGCCCCCTACCCCCCAAAAAAACGTTGTGGCATGTAGAAAGCCATTAGCCATTTGAAGTTTGCCAAAATGCATGTTTGAGCCTCGGAAAATGTGGATACATTTCTCTGGTCGAATAAGACCAAAAGTGAGCTTGGCAGAAACGCAACAGCACTTATTACCATGAGAACACTTTTTTTTATCAGAAGGAACTAGGAAACTGGTCAAAGTTGAGGGTAAGATGGATGGAGAAAATACTGGGCAATCCTAGAAAAAAAATTCTGTTCCATTCTACAGGAGACTGGAGACAGGGGCAGGGGCAGAAGTTCACATTCCAGCAGGACCAAAGCTCGAAGCGTACTGCCAAACCTACACTGGAGTGCCTTAAAACCAATAATTTCTTAGAATATCCTAGACAAAGCCCAGACTTCAATCTGACTTGAAAGTTGATGTTCACAATCCAATTCGAAGTTTTTGCCAAAAAGAATGGGCAACACTTTCACAATCCAGATGTACAAAGTTGATGGAGACAAGTTGCAGAAGATCTTTAACAGTACAATATGTGGAAAAGTTCAGGAAGTGGATACTTATGTAAAGCAGTGTATAGCCAACTAATGCATAATAATAGTGTTCACCATCCATTATTTTCATATGTTCGGACACTTTATTGGGTGGTATTTCTTACATAACTTCTGGCTTTCAGTCACAAATCCAGTTTCAAACTTTGGGAACTGGCGCCTGGAGAGTAGAAGGATACCGACTTATACCAAGAAAAAAGTGATTGCGATTGAACAAGATTGCTTTGACTATAATGTTACAGTGTTCAGCTACACAATAGCTTTTCTATAGACTACAGCAAGTTATGCTGTGTCCTAAACCACATCAGCAAGTCTCTATGACATTATTAAAAAGAAGAAGCAAATAATTATGGAAAAGATAGCTATCCATCAGCGTTGTAGCACCAGTGCTAAAATAAAATAGCAATTTCCAGACACCAAACACGTCATGGATGATTCACTACATGTTCAGTAACTGGTAAAAATGTCTCAGTTACTTTTTGTCTGAAATATTCCTTTAAATATATACAAAGTGGATACCTCTGGTAAATTTTCAATGTTTCTAAATAAGAATATGGATGCAGTCAATGTACCTTTGCTTCACAAAATGCAATACATAAGTTCAATGTGTTATAAGATTAATTTATTTTTGTATAACCATTTAAACAGTTGTAATCAAATCAGCACCATCAAAAAAATCAGATTATGTACCAATCATGTGCAACTAAATACATACAGTACTGGAATATATATGCATATCTGCACCATAGCAGTAAATGAAGCAATTTGCACCAATAGGTTGAAATCTCTGAAATAGTAAGGTAGCTAACATTTTAGTATTAAATAATCACCACAAAACATATGTGTCAGAAAATACATATGGAAGAACAATCATGAGAAAAAAGAGGACAAAAAAACTGTTGAATTCCACAGTAGTGAAATTTGTCTAGCACCAAACGAACCCTGCACTGCCTGAGAAAACAGGGGCCAAGGTATCAAAGGTATATATATAAACACACACACACACACACACACACACACACGCACACGCACACGCACACACACAGGGACTTTTGCATAGTGAAAAACCTGGAAAGTTCACATTTTACATCTGTGATCCAAAGTAATGCAGCTGCATATGAGCCTTCTAAACACTTTACTGATGGTGTCATCAGAAGTTATTGAAAGTTAAAACCTGGTCATATTTATTTAATAATTTTGTGCCCAACAATTTTCATTGTAAAAAAAAAAATGCTTTGTTTTTCAACATGATCCTTGGACAAATGAGAAGTTGTATGCTGGTTAAACGTCCACTCTTCTTACATATGTAAACAAATGTGCAATGTTGTTATTGAAAAATATCAAACATTAACAGTACTTACTAAAATTCTGAAACAATGAAATACAATAAGAAAATATGTTGAAATTAATGTTTTAGGGTTACAAACCCTTATGTTGGTAAAATAAGTAAGAATATAGTTAAATAAATCTGTTTTAATCCTGTAGCCATGGAAAGAGAGAAGTCAAATGTGATGTTGGGCCAATTTTGCTGACAATGAAAAAATTATTGAAAAACAAAGGTTGGTGAGGAATTGGCCTAGTCATTAGAAGATTGATCTTACTCTTTAAACATTAACCTTTAACATTACTCTCTTTGTAATAATGGGAAAACAGATTAAAGTAGAATTAACATCAATAAAAGGACAGCTTCTATTGGTGTTATCTTGTGTAAATAAAATTCTAAAACAATTCTGCAGTTTTAAATGTTTTTCCTACTCTAACACACCAACTCTGTAAGGGATGTTAATGAGCTCATCAGGTGTGATGGAGCAAGAAAAACAGTAAAATATGCAGGACAGAGGGAACTCCAGGACCAGGGTTAGGAACCTGTGGTCTATATTAATTATCAATTTCTCACACATTCTGTGTGTCAAAACCTAGCAATGTTTAAAAAAACCCTTGAGTACTAACTTCCTCTTAAGTCCTATAACACGTGTTAAGTCCTATGAACGGTGAACACTTGTTTTGGTGTTCCAAATGGTGCATGTGCAATCTTGCAGTCCTAGTTTGGTCATAGGATTAAGCAAACAAGCTTTGGGTACACTGTAGTGTATTTAAGTGCAGAGGTGCCAACATTGCTAACAAGAAATTGAGAGAGATTAAAAAAAAAACCAGTAGAGACCAGATGGCTATTTTTTTTCTTAGTTTTTTTCAGATGTTCAGCAAAGGTCTGATTTGCTACTTAAGAATAAGCAGCTCCTCCATTTTGTTACTTTTTTGTTACATTTTGTTAGTTTTCAGGTGTCTCCCATATTACCATATCAAGGGGACAAATCTGTAGGTGGTGCCACCTCTGTGTGTGTAGCACCAGCCATTTTGTTCGATATCTTCTCACATGAATGTGCACAGTTGAGGCCAGTATTAGTTGCTCTTAGGCATACATTTAGTTAGTGTAACAAGTGTTCAACAAGGCTTCTCTCAAAATCAGTCTTTGCTATGATCTATTTAGTCCTAGTTATAAATGATCTTATTTACAACCCGAATTCCAGAAAAGTTGGGACGTTCTTTAAATTTAAATAAAATGAAAACTAAAAGACTTTCAACTCACCTGAGCCAATATTTTATTCACAACAGAAAATAGATAACATAGCAAATGTTCAAACTTGGAAATTGTACACCTGTATCCACTAAATGAGCACATTTCAAATTTGATGCCTGCTACAGGTCTCAAAAACGTTGGCACGGGGCAACACATAGCTGACAAAGCAAGAAAGTTTAAAAAGATTCAGCTGGGAGAACATCTAGCAACTAATGAAGTTAATTGATCTCAGATCTGTAACATGATTAGCTATAAAAGGGATGTCTTAGAGAGGCAGAGTCTCTCAGAAGTAAAGATGGGCAGAG
>JAQMYM010000007.1:15917284-15935416 GCA_030014255.1 Parauchenoglanis ngamensis
ATTCTTTAAAAATCAGACAATGTGATTTTCTGGATTTTTTTTTCTCATTTTGTCTCTCATAGTTGAGGTATACCTTTAATGAAAATTACAGGCCTCTCTCATCTTTTTAAGTAGGAAAGCTTGCACAATTGGTGGCTGACTAAATACTTTTTTGCCCCACTGTATATGCAGATTTCTATAAAGGTGCTTTGTGATAATACCTATTGTTAAAAGCCCTATACAATTAAGACTGAATTGAACTGGAGTACTGTGCATTCTTCTGGTCTCAGATATTTGACACTGACATGCAAATGCACACAAATTGCAATGTTTCACTGGCACACCTAACAAACATGCTTAAAGTGTTGTAACAACATGTTAATAGGCTTTTGTTGCCAGTGTTTTGATGGTATTGTGTAAAGGTAAGATGATTACATTCATTGTTTGAATCCTGTAAAATAGCAAGTTATTTAGGGCTGTCCCAGCACACCTACAAAACCATGTTTCTCAATAAACAGCACTAAAAAAACATAAGCCCATAACTAGATTTAATTGCCGATGGTTGTTGTATATAATGCACAGATTGGGAAGATAACACAAGGAGCCTATTTGGTATGATATCATTTTGCTGACAGAATTGAACCAATTTCAACCTCCCATCCAGTTGACACATGTAGCATCTAATTTTGTCATCTGTTGCCAGCACTCACAATGTGTTTCACATAATTGGACAAACATGGCATTCCAAAAAAATCATGATCATCCAAGCAGAGAAGAGATTTTATAGCTCAGATGAGCGGAATGCATGCAATATGCAATATGCCATCAAGTGAGCAGGGGTTAACCTGTCTTAATCCATGATCAGAATAATTCGCTTGGGTTTATTTACATAATTTGTGCAGTAATATCTTGCAGTTGTCCACAAATGTCTCCAGGAGTTAAAAAAAGAACAATTCAATAAAATTTTGAATATTGTAGAAAACATGCAACCCACTATCAGTATTCACTCATTCATTCATTAGTTCATTCATTCATCTTCATCTCCAAAGCTTATTCCATAAACACTGGGCATGAGGTGGGGATGCCTCATTGGGATGCTAGTCATTCATACACTCATTCACTCCTATTCCTCCCTGTTCACAGGAAGTGACCCTACCTACTAAGGGAACCCAGGTCCTTCAATGTATATAACAAAGTGTTCCATCAAACTGTAGCACCAAGAGACATTTTTATGAGGTGTGAGATGGATCTGTATTATCTGGAAGTGGTAAAGAGAAGTATGGTGTCCAAATTAATGACCACCTTAAGTGTCCCACCCATTTTCAGGGCATACTTGTCAAAATTAAGCACATCTTCAGCAACAGGCTGATCCAACTATGGTCCATTTTCCAGAGTGCTAAATTGACAACTATATGACTTAAATTTTCCCATTTCCTCATCCCTATCCAATAGAAATTTTAATCAAAGTGTGAACCATATCTCTGCATCTCCCACAGCCTCCTCGACCTGAAACCACAGCCTTTACCTTAATGTGAAATCAGAGCCCTGTCCCTTTCGACCTTGCCAGGGATCACCAGGTCTCCAATGCTTGCACCACCTCCATCTGCGGTAGATGAAAAGTGAACCTCTGCTTCAGTGCTTAAAGCACTGAGGGAACATAATCCTCCGTTTCTGAGTTTCCTCACTCTGAGCTGTTTCTGTAAAGTACAGCTGTAACCAAAGGCAGGACAAGCCCAAGGCTCCTGCTGGCCTTTAGCCCTAAACTTTGCTCATAAAAGCTTATATTAAACTGCCCTCCCAAAGGCAGAGAATGATGAAATGTCTCAAAACTTTACCATGAACAGGAACGTGGGGCTTGATCCTACTTTATTGGTTTTTTTTGTTTGTTTTTCTTTATTGAAAATGTCCAAGGGTTATAAATGAAGGGTTAAATTTATAAATGTTGATACATAATATAGCTTCATAAGCATACACTGGTACATAAACATAAAAATTATAATAACCCCAAATAAAGCTTGGCTAAGTAACTACAGGCAGCAGTGATGAAAAGATGCATCCAACATCAACATCAACATCAACAGAACTGCTGGCTGTTCTTACTATCTTCATTTCATCAAGTTTAAAATATAAACTTAGCCATATACCAATGTGCTGCTGCTTTAACCAGTGTGGTTTACAGTTGTATGGAATAGCTCATTACTGAAGAACACATTACTCATTAGCAGAGTACGATATTTGATTTATATCAGTAAATGATGGAGAAAAAAATTCTGTATCTGATTACCTATCTACCATCAAAATTTGGAAATCAACTTGTTGATTTGCTTATTAGTTATATGAGTAGTGAAGCAGGTACTTAGAAACATTAGCAGCTTATCAGTGTTTTATTGAGTGATTTCTGTAGGTGTTACCACCTTCTCCATAATAATAGCCTGAACATTTCCTGCTTGAGCAGGCTAAATAATGCTTAGTAAAATGATCATAGCACTTTGCTTGCTGTCAGTAAACTGTCATTACACAAGACATATACATATAAATCTTCATAAAATACTTCACTTTTTTGCTTTTGCTCAGCACATAGCTCTATTTTATTGCACTCTCCAGAGTATTAAGTATGTAAATCATGTTAATGAGCAAGACAGTCAAATGATGATGAAAAAAATGAATTTTTTTTTTTTTACACTGGTCACATTTATTATTATTATTATTATTATTATTAGTAGTAGTAGTAGTAGTAGTAGTAGTAGTAGCAGTATTACTCTGAATACCCATTAGAAGTGTATAAGTCATGGGTTTGTGTTGTGTGAGTGAACATCTGTTCAATCAAAATGTATGCATTGTATGTATTTTTATGCGCTAGCGGCATGAGAGAATGGTTACTTTTTTATCAAGAAAACTAATGACCAAATGAATAACGGAAATAGTGCAACATCAGGAATGGGAACAGCAGTAAAACAACACAGTTCAATTAAAACATAGCATGAGGCAGCAAGGCATAGAACAAGCCATGTATGTGCCTTTATTCCAGTTGCCCTTGAGTATCATTACTGTACAATTGCTCTGCTATGCAAATACCAGGTGGCACAATCATGACACCTTTGTAGGTTCTTACTTTAAATAAACTTCACAGAGTGGCACATGGGGTAGTGGTGGTGCCTCACTGTTCTAGGGTCCCCTGGGATCAGATTTCTTTCCCCACAGATGATATCGTAGGGACATCAGAATTGGAGACACTGCTTATCTCCAAGACCAAATTATTTTATAGATGAAAATATGAAATAACTTGAGCTGTAAGTGCAGCATATGAACTCTTGTCAGGTTATCTTTCAAACCATCATCACATGTTCTTTACAGGAGAATGCACTGAATTAACAAATAGCACAGCAATTATTTTATTAATTGAATTATTAAAAATGAAAAGTGTGATTAAAATACCATATCCCGGTACATAATAGGATTTCATGACCTCAATTTAATATTTCGTGGTTAATGTCATGTTGCCACTTTACCGAACACCACTTCTGGACTATGCCTCCCAGAGTGCACTCATTGTCATGTGACATCAAATGACAACTTGAGTCTTAAATATGTGTATCTAAGTTACGTTATGTTCAATGTTCAACGTTCAACGTTATGTTCAATGTTATGCCTTGTTCTTTATATGCTAGCAGAGTTCTTTCAGTGCTTGCATGCCCAGAATGAACAACGGTGCGCTAACTAGAGAGAGCTTGACTGTCTGGACCAACTCTTGGCACATCTCCCCCAAAAGTTTCCCCCCAGATTTTCCAGGTCTCCAGTGCTATGTCCCTAATGGAGATCAACCCAGCAACTTCTGACACCATGCCTCTTCCAGAAGTTAATGCATTGAACTCTGATGCCATGCCCCACTAGAGGTCAACATGGCAACCTCTGATGACATGTCCATGCTTGAGGCCAAAGGGAAGATCTCTGATGCCATGCTTGTACCAGAGGTCAATGTGGTGACCCCCAATGCCATGTCATACTAGAGGATGATGGGGCAGACTCCAATGTCATGCCCATGTACATGCTAATGACCAATGGGGCATCCTCCAATGTCATGCTCATGCTAAAGGCAAAGAGAGCGGTGTCCATACCAAGCCCAGTCCAATGTAACACACCTCAGCACCATGTCCAGACCAGACCTGCAAGGACTACTCATGCCAGCATCGGTTAAGCATGAGTCCACCCCACCCTGCGAATCTTGCAAGGTTCACCATTTCTGCCCCTGTGGGTGGCACACCTACCAGTCCAGAAACCCCCTTTTTGCTGAATTGCGTGTGTTGCCTTAGATGGGGAACTGTCACTTTCCATCACTTACGCCAGGCGTCACTTCCAGACTATGCCTCCCAGAACACACTGCACTTATTTTCATATGATAGCTGTCACAGACTCAAGCTGATCTGAGTTCTGTTAAAGTTGAACAGAAATTGCTCCTAACAAGTCTGCCTCTGAGCATCATTCAACCTCTTCGACTGATCCAGAATGAGGCTGCACAACTTGTTTTCACCCTTCCTAAGTTCTCCCACACCACCCCATTGCTATGCTCTCTCCACTGGCTTCATGCAGCTGCCGACATCCGATTTAAAACACTGACACTTGCCTGCAAAACCAAAAACAGACCAGTACCCACTTACCTCAGAGCACTTATCACACACTGCACTGCACAACGCTGCCTCTAATCCTCTAGCACTGCTCGACTTGTCACACCATCTCTCAGGGTACAAGGAAGACATGCATCAAGACTCGTCTCTGTTCTGGTACCTAGGTGGTGGAATGAACTTCCCCTAGATGTCTGAAAAGCTGAGTCAATGGCTGCCTTCAAATGATGAATAAAGACCTACATCTTCCTGAAGTACTTGAATTAGCACTTAATTTAAAAATGTGGTGTTTCGGTGCTTTTCCTATTATAATACTGCCCCAAAAGAGTTTTAAACTGGTGGTATTCTTAGTCTGTGTCCATGTTCTTAGATTCTGTTAATCTAGTAAAATTTTTTAAGCTGCACTGATTAAAGTATATCTGCATTTTCATCTGCATCATTCCATGATAGCTATATTATCAGCGCAAAAATAAATAAATAAATGGATGGATGGATGGATGGATCTGGATCAGGTGCTATTTTTATAAGCTGCCAAATAATGAGGGTAGAATAAACAATTTGGTTTATTATTAAATTAAACCAGATGTGCACTGACAGTCATAACTAAGTCTACTCATGCAGCAATATTTTAGCAACATAATAGACTTTAATTTCACGGGAGTTTTTCAATGTTTGCCATCCTCTTTCATATAGCATATTTTTATTTTATTTTAAATTTTTAAATTACTAACCCTATTTCTCCTTTTTTAGTTTTGCAGTGTCAGTACACTTCTGAGTGTCTTGGCTAAAAGACATGTGCATCATTCACATTTAAAGACACACCTACAATTTAAATTACTTTCTATCTATGCTGTAATGTTTCCTTCCTGAATGAAAGCTCACACATAAGAGCACATGAAAGCATCCACACAGCGCCTTTTCAACATTCACTCTTCAGCATGTTTGATAGGTCTGCTCTGTTTTTTCATTAGTAATTTCACCTAAAGCCAGAGTGGCATTACTTTAGCACTCAGGTGGAATAATAAGAGGAAATGCATCAAAAGAGAAATGTATACAACCTAGTACAACATGTATAGAGCCCAGCATGTATCAGAGAATGTCAGGATAAAAGACCTTTAAGAAATAAAAGTAAACAAAAAAAGAATCTTAAAAAGTGAACACAACATAAAAACCTAATGTCCAGAAAAAAACATTACCTCCCTAATAATTGGATTTTTCGTCATGTCATCCCAGTTAAAACAGTGTAGCGTTAATTTCAACAGTGCTGACAGAATAAATAGTCTCATCACTGAAATGGAGCAATCTTGGTGTACATAAAGTCCGTCTACATGCCCATCTGTGCATGTTCTCCTCATGCAAATATGCAAATACAGCAAATCTAATCTGGAAACTGGCCTCAGCTTTCAGAGGCTGTGTGTGAAGAGCGCAGTCTGCCTAGATGCCTGGGATTCAATTTGTTTGTTGCCACTAAAATCACTATAAACAAAGGAGCAATCATACTCCTCTTATTGATGTGCTAAAGTTTTTAGATTAGCACTCCAGCACTAAGAGTGTGTATAAAAATGGCCAACAAGCAATGCATAGATAAGGGGGAAAAGTGGATATGCTGCTGTATCATCACCATTTGTCAGCTTTAGGGAAATGCACTATCTCTTAATAGTGATACCTATATATATATATTTCCAAACATCCTATCAATAAAAAATGTCGTGGGTAAATTAAAAAATATATATTTGTTTAACCACTTGAGGATAACTACTTGGAACCATATTACCAATTAAATCACTTCTAATATACACACTTTTGTTTACATCTACCTGAGACTGATATGCATCATAAAAAAGTGACTCCAAAGTTGTGATTTAAGATGGCTGCCTGTGCTGTTAGTATTGTGATAAGCAAGTCTATTTGACATTTATTCAATTCAATTCAAACTTATCTTTATAGTGCTTTTGTCAATAGACAGCTTTACAGAGATCCGGATGTAGATTTAGATCCCTAATGAGCACACCAGAGGTGACAATGGCAGGAAAAAAGTCTCAACATCAAGTAAAAACCTTTAGAGGAACTAGACTCAAAAGGAAACTCATCCTTTTCTGAGTGACACCAGGTAGCATGATTTTGATCATGATATGACCCAGCCATACAGAGAGAAGTCAAACAGTACCAAAAATCTCAGTATGCTTTAAGGTGTGTGTCTGATGATTTCAGCTTCCGTTACTTATCTACACTGCTACATTATCTTCATTGAAACACTAAAGAACACCAAACAAACCTTGGCCGAGTGCCTATATCTGGAGCAAGAGGAAATTTTCATTTTTCCTTTTGGCTTAATTAACTTTTAATGTTAGATGGATGGCTAGCTTAATTTTGCTACACTATTACACAGTTCAATAGGAAAATACCCATGAAGAATTACATGTACTTGTAATCCTGACCATCATACACATATGTGCTTTTTGAACATCCCATTGCAGATTCAGTCCCCCTTTTGCTGCTATAAAGACCTCCACTCTTCCGGGTAGGCTTTTCACCAGATTTTGAAATGTGGATGTGGAGATTTGCCATGTATGATTTGCATGTATGTGTGTATACCTTGGACCAGTCTCCTGTCTTCCACTCATAACATTCTGAGTAATCCTCGCATGGCTCCTGGTGGGTGGGACGGGAAGCAGGGTCACAGAGTCCTTGAGGATTTGTGCATTTCACTGTCCTTTTCCTGTTGCCCCGCCCACACCTAGATGAACACTGAGGGATGGAGGGAGAAAACAGGAAAAGAGTGGAAAGAAAAGAGCAGGCAGAGATATAGGGAAAACAAGGAAGAATGAGGAAAAGAAAACAGACTTGTTTAATGACACCTCCTGTGGAGTCCCATTAAGTAGTTTCTCCAATGAAAGAAGCTTTTCTTAATGAAGTGGATAAAACAAAACATCCTGGATACAGATTAAAAAGGGAGGGAGGGGATGAGAGAGAGAGCGAGATAGATGCAAAAACTACCACAGTGCCCTCCACAGGCTAAGCTAAAGCATCACAGTTACATATGTCACATATAAGCCCTAAATTCCGATATGGATATTACATTATAATATACACAGCTGCCATATACACTCGCTGTCCACTTTAATAGGAACACCTATACAGGTACAATTATACATTCGGGCAGTTATCTAATCAGCCAATCATGTAGCATCAGTGCAATATATAAAATCACGCAATTACAGGTCAAGAGATTCGGTTTATGATCACACCATACAACAGAATGTGGAAAAATGTGATCTTAATGACTTTGACATGGTTTTTGTTGCTAGACAGACTGGTTTGAGTGTTTCAGAAATTGCTGATCTCCTGGTTTGGAACTGACTGTAAGGCTATGGTAACTCGAATAACCACTCTATACAACCATGGTGAGCATAAAAGCATGTCGAAATGCATACCACACCAAACCTTGAGGTAGATGGGCTACAACAGCTGAAGATCACACATGATTCCACTCAGTTCCACTACAGTAGGAACTGGCTCACCAAAACTGGGCAGGTGAAAATTGGAAAAAAATGTATGTGCATGACTTTTTTTTGCATTGTGCTAGTGCCACATGACTGTCTGATTAGATAATTGCACGAGTTGTTCCAAATAAACTGGACAGTGAGTGTACGTCACTTTGTAGGTATAAAATTAGTGACTCTAGCCTATCTGCTGCTGTGCAGTTTCTCAGCCCACTCTACTCCATCCATTATTGGATAGGCTCTATCAATGGTGTGTGTATATGGACCTGCTATGAGTGTATTAGGTACAAATGTATTGTTGAGTTTTAAACATTGTATTCTTGGTCACCACTTTATTAGACATAACTGACTTATTATTTTCAATTCACAGTCTTAATCATCACCTAGCCTTCATCAGTGTCAGTTCCTGACTACAAAACCACTGATTGCTGGGTTGAGCGACAGTCCACCAGCCAAAATTTCCAGCTGTGACACTAAGGCGTTTAAAAAAATAGTAACACTGCTACACCTGGTACCTGAGCTACACAAACTCAGTCTAAAGTGGGTTTTAGCCTGTGCCATTTCAGCTGTCTAAGATTATTACTTGTCACAATGTTTGAAATGATTGCAATAAACTCTACAACAGACTTCACCATGTCAGATTATATGATGAAGATCCTCAAATGATAGACCTGAAACTAAAAGAAATGACTTCTTTTGGCTTATGTCATCAATCAGGACAATGCTTTACTGTGCAGTGATGAAACACAGATTTTGTACATACATGAAAGCTGTAATTCATCCTCCATTTCTTCAAGCCACATCCCTTTTTGCCCTGTTGTGATAGTACTCTCTGCCTCTACAATTCAACAATCCACTCTTCTTTTAAATTCCACATTTCAATTATGGTTCACCATTGCCACTACTGAATTTGTAGCTGTATTTGATAACTTGCGTCATCCTATGCCTAACTTCTATTGGTGGTTATTAGGTAAGTGTTGTAGCAGAAGTGACAAAAATTTGCCAAAGCTTTGTCATCGCAGTGCATTTTCTCCCATATACACTGATCATGTACTTCTTATGAACAACCTTTTAGTGTACTCAGTATGTTACATCACTCTGCAGACAAGGTAAGGACATTTTCAAACCTGGCTCCACTCAGAGGCATCCCATGCAGTGAGACAGTGGCGTCCCTCGCAGTGTTGAATGCTCTCCGGCTTCACACTGAGGCAGTAGAGTTCTCGTGTGGTGAGGAACGAGCCGTTCTGAAGCTGATAAACACAGCCGACCTCACGCTGTTGTACACCTTTTCCACACGTTACTGAACACTCGTCCCAGTCTCCAGCCACCCATCTGAGAGAGAGGAAACGGGGAAGGGTTAATAGAGACATTCAGAAAAAGACTTCAGAGTTCTTTCACATAGACTGGATATAGGACATTTACATATAATCGAAAGCAATTTCCATATTCTAACCTCAGCTTTGGAAGTTGTTGTTGTTGATTCAGAGATAAATCCAAAGACAGAAACTGTGAAGCGCTCCTTCTGGCTCCCGTATGTTACAATCATAAAACTAAGCCTGACATTTTGAATCCAAGCATGGAAAGGCTGTGTGGAGTTAATAGGTGTGCAACCTTGACATTTAAAAACGACTTCCAGGTTTTCACAAACAAACCACCAGAAAAAGCCTCCTAGCTAAACTTTCCATTGTTAGAGATGTCATGAACACTTCCTGGTTTCTACAGCTCTGCCTTGTCCACACTTCCTAATCAATTAACCATTTTTTTCAAGTTTGCATAAATTATTTTTAAGTTTGCATAAAAAAAGCCTTTTTAAGTTTGCATAAAAAATTAAGGGAAAAATGTAATTTATATGTAGAATATGTTTCCTTATGTAACAAATCAGCTTGAGAAAGGGTAGGTTCTCTACTTTGAGGGACAAAAATCATTCTCAAGGTGTTTCTGTAAGCCCTTGAGCCTTGGTACCACTGACTCTGAGATGCCTACACACTGACTGGTCAGTATATTAAAAACCCCTGCTCATCTGCACATTTAAGCAATTATCCAAACAGCCAAACCTGAAGGTGTAGAGCTATATCCGCTTTATTTTATGCTGACATAGCTCAAGAGCTTCACAATAAATAAAATAATGCAGCTATAGCTCAAGAGCGTCATGTTATTGTTCACATCAAACATCAGAATGGGGAAAACGGGATGTCAGTGACTCAGTGGTTGAAGCTCCTGATCTCCTGGAATCTGGAATTTTCACGCACAACAGTCTCTAGAGTTTAATTGAAATGCTGCAAAACATAAGCTCAGTTCTTTGGGTGGAAATGTCTTGTGGATGAGAGAGGTCTAAAGAGAATCGCCAGACTGGTTCGAGCTGACAGGACGTCTACAGTAAATCAAAAAACAACTCTTTACAACTGTGGTGAGCAGAAGAGCATCTCAGAATGCACAAGACTAACCTTTAGTTGGATGAGCATTTGAATGTGCAACTGACAGATCTGCACCATTGTAACACTTTGTGGAATCTAAGCCATTAAATATAAGAACATGTTCCTAATAAAGTGGTCGGTGAGTGTATGTGCTTCTATTACTTTCTTCTCCTGGTTGCCCAATGTTACTCCAAGTGTCAACAATGTCTGCTTTGATCTTGAGTATGGACATTTCTGTGTTAGGTCTGTCTGCCGGAGCCTTGAGCCATGTCATGGACACTGGCAGTCTTGGAATAAGCCCTAATACATGTTTACATTCAGCTGCCTTTGCCTTCTCTGACAAAAAGGCACACTGGATGATGCAATTGCATTCGTGTAGACCATATGTCATGACAAAGTTGCATAATAATAATAATAATAATTACCTCTACAGAGCCCCAGCTTCCCCCGCGACCCAGACGGATAAAGCGGTATAGATGGATGGATGGACCTCTACAGAGAAACACTGAATCATGGTGACGGCATCCACCCAATGTGATACGGCAAAGATCATTATCTCTCTATTGTCACAGGCAGGGTCATGGATTGTATGATTTAATAGGCAGTAAATCACTAAATGTTCATCAGAGAATAAAAACAATAGTATCAGCACTTAGACTTTTATAATAACTTCAATAGTGAAGCCACAACCACAGCTGGGACCAGGGAAACATCTGGAATCTGCGGGGAGCTCTTCTTTCTCCAAAGTGTCTGATGTTGCAATAAACCTAAAGCCAATTTAAAGTCTATAAAAGAACTGCATTTCTTTTTTCCTGTTCTTATTGTTTTTGGATTTTATATAGTCAGGCATTTCTTGTAGCTCATTTCCTTCTCTTATATAAAGCTTTTTTGTACACCACTTGTTACCCAGGCTTTAAATATTTGACAAAAAGGAGACACTGTGAAAAGAGGACACAAGAATGGTAAAGCGGCACAAATAATGCAAGGTAACAAGACAAATGAGTCATAATGTCTGCAATGGCTGGCTGTTTTCACAGGTGGTTTTTCCTTTCACTTCACACTTTCTTCCCATTCATGTTACTGTACCTCAATCCTGTGAGAATGGTTAAATGGCATTTGGCTAGACACGCGGTGTACGTAATTCAACAGGGGAACATATGGCTAGACAGCTACATTGATTTTGGCTTTTCTGTACAACTGTAGAGGTTTTTGAAGTTTCTGGTAGCTCATATTTTCCTGCTCTTAGTTGCTATATTTCATGTCTAAATTCCACATTACTCTACCCTTTATATGTTTGATTAACATAAGATATGCTTAATGCTGTTTTGAACACACTCCTTCTGAGTTCCTCTGATGCTTGGGAAGTCATAATGACTTGCTAGTAAATTAGCATGTAAACTTTACTGATAAAATTTAAAATATATTTTATTTGATCCATTCATAGTCATGATGGCTTAATGGCTAATATGCTAGCTAACTAGCTTGGTAATAAGCTGGTTAGCTAACTACCTAGCACAACCGAGTATTAAAAATTTAATCAACTGTCATGTTCTGACTGAGCGGTTACATAAACCTGTTAGTGCTAACTAGCTGGCTTGATAACTAGTTGTCTTTACCAAGTAAAGATTTTAGCTGGCTCTCATGTATAGATACAATGACCTTTAAGATAGCAACAGAGATTCCCTCGAAAAATGGTTGTTAAAAAAGAAGGTGTGTTAAAAACTGTAACTGAACACAGCTATCAAGAAGACCTCCGGGGACAAATTGCTACAACTTCTCAGTGTATCAGATTTCATGTCCAGGCTATAGATTTTTCAATCCTAGCCACTCTGTGTTTCCAAGTAGGTTCTGTAAGCTGCTATACACCACACACAGACAATATGTAAATTTTAAATTTCCCTTTGGTGCTAAGCATTACTAGTGTACTACTTGCTTCTAAATCCCATTTTCTGCTAAATTAAAAAAAAAAAAAAGCATCGACTGATTAAATTAGCTTGCATTCATGACAAACCATTTTTTAAAGAATTAACACCAACAGTGCCAAACTAAACAAAATACAGAACATGCATCACAAAAATGTCATACATCTCTAATATCTGAGAACATAAAGACACAACCAGACTCAAGCAATAATTTTTATGTATGATTTTAGGAGAGAGAATCACAGCTCAGAGCCAAAGACCTGCTACTGTTAGGTCAAGGGTGCAACACAATATGCTACAAAGACCAAGATAAGTTAAGAACTCTAGTTGTCCCTTCCTCAGCACTCACTTATTCAGACCTGCCAACCCCAAAGAGGAATAAATGTACCCAGGACATTTTTAATCTAATTCTTTCACAAATCACTTGCCTAAGGTAGAAACTGGAGTGTACGTACATATATTGGGTTTTACAGTAATCAACAGCTTGCTTGGGAAGAAAAACTTTGTTAGTTAAGATGTCAGCACTAAAATAATTTAAAGGTACACGGTTTTTTCTTCCTATTTTAGGAAAAAGAAACTACATACATTTATAAGAAAGTGTGCATGTATGTAATCGTTTCTAATGTCTACATTTTAAATAAAACAGATTAGAGGCAGAACGCCCCCCCCCCACACACACACCCCAAGTGCTTGGTGGTTACTGTAAAATGCTGTATAAATGTACACTAGGGTGACTATATGTCCTCTTTTTCCAGGACATGTCCTCTTGTTGGGACCAGTGTGTCTAGCTGGGATTTCTAAATCGCCTCCTATTGTTCAGGATACGGCTCTTGCTTTCTACAGTCGCCGTTCATTTTGCAGGTGTCCGTCTGCCCCATGCCACCATCCTGCCCCAATGTAATCTTTTTTGAAAACCAAAATGTGGCCACCTAATGTACAGTCTAGTTTCTACTGCAAAGGGCCTGACTGTGCTGTTTCTGTGCTGACCAGGGCTGGAGAACAAACAGCATTTTTAACTACTGTCTAATTATGATTTCAGTTTGAATGATTTGTAAAGAGTTACATTTAGGTCTATTTAAAATTTTGTTTAGTTTTTATTTCTGTTGCAGCAGAAACCAACTATTTTAGGTGCCATCCCTAATAAATATAGTTAGCTGATGTTTACTATATAATTGTCTAATGTTAGCCAAAGTCAGACACTGATTTTTGGTTTTATTTCACAATAGTGAACTCCAACCATTCTCCATTTACTGTGTGTGGCTGCATCTTTCAGGCTTGAAAATCAAGACAAGACAAACTATTACTAATTTGAGATGATGGGAAAGGGGCAGGGCTTCCAGGGTGTCACTTAATATTGGAGAGTTCAAAACACTTGCACAGCTCTGAACTGTTCCCGATTTAGTTGTTGATTGGCTCATTCATCATTTTTATTTGGGGAAAAAGATGACTGCTCTTTTGGCATGTTATTTTTTTGGTGATAATTCGAAGCTGTGTGCTCTAATGTTAAAATTCAGAGCTCCTATGCAAAATGTGTAAAGGTTGGCAGGTCTGATTATTCTTGATAAGCAGCATCATTTCATTTTACTAGCTAAATGCCTTGTCATATATTTGTGTTTCACTTTGTTAAACAGTGATTAGACAGATACAGTACATACAGTAAAATCTAACAATGTAATCCCTTGAGATTGCGAACCCTTTTAAATGATAAATGTATGATAAATACTAATGAAATCTGTTAGGAAGCAGATATTACAAGTTCAACGATGAGAATTTAACTGTAAAAAATGTAAAGCACAAATCTGTTTTTTGCAGACACACACTGTTCCAATAAAAGACAGGGGTAACGAGCCCAGTGAGCTTTGGGACCTCATTTCAGCAAGAGCAGATGATTCAATAATGTCCTCAGCCTGAATACAGATACAAATGGTTCTTAGTATTATTATTTCAGAGCAATAATAGGAACACACCTCTTATTCATTCTTTTCCATAGGTACTCTCTATGAAGAGCTTATGAGAACAGAGCTGCTATGTGTTATGGTTGGACCAAGTTTCATTCGAATTCTGTTGACAAAGCTCTGGAATGTCATTTGCCTCAGCCATATTCATGAGTGTCTCTCCAAATCAGCATAGACTTGGCAAGACAAGCTCCACCATTCATATACATCTCAACAGATAGACATAATTCACAGCCACAGCTGTTTATGATCTCCAATAAAAATAGCACAGTATAATTAATTATCACTTTATTTCTGTGTTTTAAAATTACATCGCCTAGATATTGTCAGGGCTCAATTTACATGAAGGATATATGAGATTCACACAGTAGAGTCCAAAAGATTCAGTCTTCCAGCAAAAACTACTTTTATTTTATGCAGTGATCAAAATCTGATCCAAAATATTACTCAGATGTTTCTGAGTCAGTAGTCATGGCCTCTCAATCTATTGGTCCCAATCAAGGAGTCGTGGCCCATGTCTGCCAGTTACTCTAAAGAAGACATGATCTTTGTGCCTGCCAGTCACAACCAAGGAGGCATGGCCTTTCTGTCTGTCAGTCCCAGTGAGGGAACCATGGTCTCTATGGCTGTCAGTCCCTAATGAGCAAGCCTGTTGTGACATTGGCAAGGAAAAACTCTCTTGCGACAAGAGGAAGAAACCTTGAGAGGAACCAGACTCAAAAGAGAACACATAGTCATTTAGGTCAACACTAAATCACACATTTTTTCATATTGCATTAAAACATCCATAAATCATGTCATATTAAATTGTCGACTGCTTTAAATTTATTTATCGTAACATCATATCATATTAGAAAAAGAGATTCTACTCCTATGCCTACTCCTTCTAGCATGCCCTTCACTAGAGCACTACACTCACCTGTATTGGCAAGGATGAGTGTTGCAGTGACGGACTTGAGGTGCGGGGCGGTTCTCTGGGTGACAGAAGCTCTCATTCACCAGTGTCATGGTTTTATTAACCATCCTTATGCAGGAAACCACCGTCTTTCTTTCTCCTTGGAAAGAAACACATAAATCATTGAATAAAACTGTTAAACTCAATCAGCTTTGCACACAATGTTTATTATCAAAATGAAACAACACACATTAAAGCTTAGAGAAAAATCAAACAGATCATAAAAACACGATTAAAGACAATTTGGCTTCCTGTTGTTTATTTGAACTTTAAAAACCAGCCCAGGATTTGTAGAATCAGCACTATATCACCAGTGTATACACACAAAGCAATAGCAAACAGTGGAGGGCTTCTCTCGCCAAACATCTGATGTTGTAAAAAAAAAAAAAAAATGTAGACCCTAAAAAAGTTTACTACTCTGTGTCTCTACATTGTTAGAGGTATGGGGCATTTGACACAGCATGTATAGAGGCTTTAAATGCCTGATGAAAAAGTTAATGTTGGAACCTGAAAAAATCTAATTGGAGTTTATTAAGATTTCCAAAGATTGCCTATTTACAAATGAATCAGTGATACATTGAGAAATAAACTTTCTATACATGCAACACTCCAACACTCACTATCTTCATCAACCAATCCTAGTCAACCATATTATTATGGCCAATCCAGCCCATGTTTCTGATTATAAAGGACTTGCAGGTGCATGGCATGCACTTATCTTCTTCACTTATTAAGGCCATGTTATCAACCACAGTTAACAGACAAGATGACACAGATTAAGAGGACACAATGACCCATGTGAATGTTCATTGTAGGCAGAATAGTCCCCATGAAATTGGCTCTGGGGAAAAAAAAACTAAGTGGCATGTGAGGTGCAAATAATGCAAGGTAATAAAACATACGAGTACTAAAGTCTGCAATGGCTGGCTGAGAATTTTCACAGGTGGCTCTTCTTAATTTACTTCATCAAAGCCCATTCATGCACATGTCAAAAATTCAAGTTACTTTACCTCGATACTGTGATAATTATTAAATGGCATTTGGCTAGACACTCAATGTACGTAATTCAACAGGGGAACACATGGCTAGACAGCAACTCCTGTCAAAAAACATGCTAAATAGTAACAGCATCCTCCCGAATTCAGAGATTACAAGTTCAGCAATTTAGCCTTCTACCAATTTCTTACTGCACATTTAATGATGGAAAACTAGATTGATTCATTGTCATGTCTACCATAATACTGTCCCCAGTGAGCCACCAAAATTTGTACACCAGTGTATTTTTAAAACTCTATTTAGTTACAGACCCTCCAAAAGTATTGGAACAGTAAGGTCAATTCTTTTGTTTTGCTATAACCTGAATGCATTTGGGTTTGTGCTCAAAAGATGAATATGCAATGATAGATACTAATTGTGTTTTAATCTCCTGATATTTACATCTAGACATGTTAAACTTGGCACCCCACATGTTTCAAGTGATCAAAAATATCAGAACAGGTGTCTGCCCAAATGTGGCCTGTTAGATTGCTTGTTTAAACAATTATTAGCTCTGAAAGTCTACTCTTGGTTTGAGTCCAGGGTTTCACCTGTGAAAACTGCATTTGTTGCTAAAAAGGATTAACCAACATGAAGATTAGAGAGCTAGAATGCAAACTATTCTGAAGCTGAAAAGAGAGGGAAAATCGATCAGTCCTTGCACAAAGATTGGGCATAGCAAATACAACATTATGGAATGTCCTGAAAAAGACAGAAACCACTAACAACTAGATATGGAACAAGTTAGCCAAAGAAAACAGCAGCAATTGCTGATGGAAACATTGTGAGAGCTGTGTGGAAACCCCCAAAAAGCAGGGGTGACAGAATCACAATCCACCGTTTGAAGAAGACCTTGAGAGCAGAAACAGAGGCCTATGGTATAAGATGCAAACCACTCATTCACAGTAAAAATCAAAGGCCAGATTGAAATTCACACATAAATACAGAGATGAGCCGTAAAGGTTTTGGAGCTAAGATTAACCTCTACCAAGTGATGGAAAGGCCAAAGTGTTAAAAAGAAAGGGTCTGCTCATGATCCAAGACATACAAGCCATTTGGTGTTGGTAGTGTCATGGCTTGGGCTTGCATAGATGCTTCCGAAACTCACTAATCTTTATTGATGATGTAACTCATGAAGGTGAAGTCTACAGAAACATTCTGTCTGCCAATTTACAAAAATGTATCAAATCTTATTGGGAGGAACTTGATCATGCAGCAACACGATGACCAAAAACACATTGCCGACACAACAAAGGATGTCAATAGGAGAAAAAGTTGAAGGTTTAAAACTGGCCAAGTCAGTCACCTCCTGAAGTGGAGACTGACGGGCCAAACCCCCCAAATCAAACAACAACCGAAAGAAGCTGCACTAGGATCACAAAAGAAGAATGCAACAGTTTGGTCATGATGTCAGTGGGCCGCCGGCTTGATGAAGGTATTGTAAGCAAGGGAAATACAGCCAAATTTAAAGTGTTTTTTTTTTTTTTTTTCTTTAAGATTGTTCTAATGTTTACTCACCTAAAAATTGGGTGGTCTGCCACCGAATGTGCCATGTTCTAAGTTGTTTAACATATCTAGATGTAAATATCAGGAAATGAAAGCTGAAGTTCTGATCTATCGTCTCATATTCATCATTTGGTCTCAAGCCCTAATGTCTTCTGTGTATATCACCATGTCGCGACTTCGTCCCTCCCCGCCGCACGGAAGGCTCGCGACCTCCGCCGCATGCAGCGCATGTTCTCCCCGCGAG
>JAQMYM010000007.1:15938350-15952869 GCA_030014255.1 Parauchenoglanis ngamensis
ATGTTTTAGGTCATATTTATGCAGAAATATAGAAAATTCTAAAGGGTTCACAAACTTTCAAGCACAACTGTATGTGTTGATAAATGAGACCTCGGTTCCACAGTTCCAGACAGGCTTTGCATACTATTTCCAACTCTAATTTGATTTTAACAGTAAAAATGTAATTCTAGATATGTTTTGCTTTTTTTTATTAGCTTGTACCTCCTCCACAGTGCATGCTGCAGTCCTCCCAGCTGCTATGAGTCCAGAGGTAGAGGTGTTCAGGTTCTCTGGGTGTCTCTGCGCCGCTCACCTGAGACTGGTTCAGAGACACTGTGTACTCGTAGTGGATACCATATGTCTGATCATGGAATAGGAGAACCTAGGTTGAGGATCAGAGGGAAAGGAATACGAAGATGAAATCAATGCAAAAAGAGATCATTTGAGTGAGGATGGAAGACAAAACAGGTAATGCTAAAGCCTCGAAATTTATATCATTAGACAAAAGGTTGCCTGGTTAAAAATAGTCACAGGAACATGTTATAGCTTTTAATAGTGGATTACATAAATGGTTTTTTTTTTCTTCTGAAGTCTGGCTACCATATATACATATATCGTTCCAGCAATGCGTTTACTTTCGGCCAGTAGTTTAGTAGTAAAGGGCCTGAAGCTAATGAGCTCAAGATGTTCAAAGCCTAGAACTGGCATTGGTGGACAAAACTGCTTTTAAAGACATCAAACATGTATTAGTTGAAGTGGTGGCTCAATGGTGAAGGCTCTGGGTTACTAATCAGAAGCCAAGCTGCCACTGTTGGGTCCTTCAGCAAGGCGCTTAAACCCCTCAGATCCAGGGGTGCTGTATCATGGCTAACCCCAGCTTCCTAACTAGCTGGGATATGTGAAGAAAATCATTACACTGTGCTGTAATATCTATGTGACAAATAAAGGCTTCTTCTTTTGTGCTCATCAGATCACCCCAAAATCCATAACAAAACATTGTTAACTGTAGGGAATATCTTCAAAAGTTCACCATGAATGTGTAGCTATTATTCTTCTATCATTAGTAATAGCTTTGTTTGTGAGAAGAGGAGATTAGTAGCCATTCTGTCAGAGAAGACTGTAGAATTAGAGCAGACTAGTGATAGTGAAAAGAGTATAAATTCAGTAGTGTGAGTGCCTTATGAACTCTTGTAGTTAAGGGAACTGCTCTTTCATGGTTCAGACCTTGTCTGACTGACCATAATCAGTTTGTAAAAAATAGTGACTTCCCTATGCTTACAAAATAATGTTCCATAAGGCTCTGTTCTAAAGCCACTGCCTTTTTCACTATACTGTATATGCTACATCCAAATTACAACCATTTTGTAATTATTGTATTAGCTTCCACTGCTATGCTGATAATGCACAGCTGCATGTTTTAGCCAAACCAGATGACAGACACCAGCTTAATAAAGTTGAAGAATGTGCAAAGGACATTAAACAATGGATGAATTAGAAGTCAACTCATTTGACAGATGTTTTTATCTAAAGCAACTTACAGGATATAACTGAGAAGTTCAGGGTTAAGAATCTTGCTCAAAGACCTAAAAGTGGTCTTTGTTTGGTAGTGCTGGGATTTGAACTCACTACTCTCTGTTCAGTAAGCTCAATAGCACAATGACTTACCCACTGCCCTTTAGACAGAAGTTCTTCTACTAGTGCCTCAGGAATAACATACTAATATGTTGTCTAGCTGGTTCAGTAACTGCACAGTTAACTCCAGTTAGTATAGAATGTTTCTTTACTAGGACCAGAAAGTTCTATATTATCCATATCACACTGGCTCTCTGTAAAATGCTGCATTGCTTTTGAAATACTATAAGACTGGACTACTTCTGCACACCATTTGACCTCTGCGATTGTTACAGAATGCAGCTGCGTGATTTGTTTTCAACCTTCCCAAGAGCTCCCTCATCACCCCATTGCTGCTCTGCCTGCTCTGGTTTCCTGTAACTGCCCTCATCAGACTTAAAACATTGATGTTTGTCTACAAAGCCAAATGTGGCAAGCATCCATCTACCTTAAATAACTTATCACACCCTGAACTGCACCATGCGCCCTGTGATCCTCTAGCACTGCTAGACTGAACCCACCATCTCTCAGGGAACAAGGAAGACATGCATCAAGACCCTTGTCTGTTCTGGCACCTAGCTGGCAGATCAACCTTCCCCTAGCTGTCTAAACAGCTGAGTCACTGGAGGTCTTCATACCATAACCTACCCAACAGGGATTTTTTTTAGACTGATAGTAATTTTAGTCCACGAGCTAGTGAACCAGTATTAGAATGTGATAGAGACTTCAAAGCACTTCTGCAAGTGTCTCTGTATAAGGACATAAACCAAATGCTATAAATGTAAATGTAATGACCTATAAAGCACTGAAATTATTTTGCCCCAAAGGACGTGAGCAAGCTATTGGTCTATTATGATCCACCATGAATGCCTCAACCAAAAGGAGCAGGTACATTATCATATTCTGTACTCAGAATACTGAAATATACAGCAGGGGATTTGGAATTGCCTCCCTGGTGGTGTTCTGGTCTCAGACCCAGTCTTAATCTTTAAGTCTAGGTTAAAAAACCTATTAGTTTAGTTGGCAACAATTCAACACACTTAATACTGTTCGACTTTCCTTTTCTACAACTATACAGTAATGATTTATAATCTCATTTTCTGGTATTTAGATCCTGCCACCCAGTAGAGTTTCCTTTTGAGTCTGATTCATCCCAATGTTTCTTCCCCATGTCATCTCATGGTTCCATACCAGTATTTGTTCCATACCACTCTCGCCTCTGGTTTGCTCATTAGATATCTAGATCTGCACCCTGATTTCTATAAGGCTGCTTTGTCGCAATGTCTATTGTTAAAAGCACTGTTCAAAAAAAAATTTTTATTTAACTGATTACAAAGTAAAGGCCTTATTCAAGGGACCTCTGGCAGCCCTGAGAGTTGAACTCATAACCAACATTTCTTTAGTATTGAAACTTAGCCACTGAGCTAAATGGCCTACACCATTGCACTTTCCTTCTGACTGTGAAAAATGATGTTATGATTTCTTGAGATGGCAAATACATATTCAGCTCTATTCCAATATACTCATTTCATGAATATATTTGCAGCATCTCAGAAAAAAAACGAAATGCTCTCAAAACATGGAGCACAAAACCATTAGTGACTCCTCTCTTTAAATAGTCTCTACTTCGCTTAAATTGAATAAAAAAAGACACCAGTTCATCAATGGACAAAATCCAAGGAGAAAACAGACTCCAATAGGTTGTGACTGAACAGTTCGACACGGACTGGCTAAGTCATTGCCAAGGGGAAGAGTGGAAGTGCACTCATCCTTTCTCTGTAATCATGTCGAAGTAATGGCACTAGACTTTGGCTGGCGGCGAACAACACAAGCAAGAGTGATAATCTCCTCTTCAATCTGAGGGAAGTGTTTTCACCACCAGTGGTCTGCACTGAGGAGGATAATGGCTTGTGAACATAGGGGCCAGGTGTGTGATCTTTGAACATGGCTCTTTATTTCTTGTGCTCTTCCTGCTTAAAGTCCACTAAAGATAAGCAAAGATCTAGATGATATTATCATTTATGTCTGAACATCTTACATCTGTAGTTGAATGGCTTTTTCTCAATTAATACATGAATAAAGAATTTTCTTAACTTGTTTGCTAACATTAGAAACCTTTCTCAACTGCAGAATGTTATTCATAATAAAATGTAATCCTTTCCAGAAAATCATTCTGCTTGTTGTAGTATATTATTGAGATAATGTAATGCTTGCTTAGCTAGACCAAGCATACCTTATGGCATCTGACCAGCATCACTTAAGCTTTTAATAATCATCATTTACTTCATTTACTTTAAAATCATTTACATTTAATAAATTTATTCAACATAGTAAGTAAGTGTTCGATAGAGCAATGTTATTAAATATGTCTCAGAAGGGCCTGTAGAACATTCAGGAAAATAAAGAATCTGGAAAAAAAACATTCCCATTAGTCTGTATTAGTAAATCAATCTGATGCACATTTAAAAGGGAATTAAAACATGGAAAAGCAACGCATGTGCTCTTTAGGAATTTGGTTTATTTGACTAAAAATCAGTAGCTTTGTTCAGTCTATCTAGATGAGCTTTTACACACGCAGAGTTCAGACTGTTTAGCTCACACGTTGGTGAATTTACCCCTTCTGTGCGGTTCCTCTGTGTAGATAAGTACACAGTAATCACACTCGAGTGTGGATCAAAACAAAACCATCTGAGCGAGGTGGTTTGGGTCATATTTCTTGTGAGCCATACACAACCCTGAGCCAAATGTTTTGCCTTTATGGTTCATCTAATTATGTGGAGTCTGTAATCAAACCAAACATCAAACAAACCAAAGGTATCAATTTCGCTCTGCAACCTTTTTTTATTTTTTACATGGCATAGATGACTTTAGTCTTGATAAAAATATAAAACACTGGGCAGGAAGCAGGAATACACCCTGGATGGAAGGCCAGTGCATCACAGAGCACTATACATATATACGTTCACCCCAGGTGAATTTTAGCAAAGCTAGGAAACCTACTGACATGTTTCTGCAAAGTAGGAGGAAACCAGAGGAAATCCACATAGACAGGGAATGCTATATGCTACGCCACTGTGCTGAAATGCCAGTCAGAAACTCTTAATTCCAAGGTCTCAAAATTGCATCATATACATTTATTTTTACAACATTTAGCAGAAGGCCTTTGTTCAGAGCATATATCTTTAATGAATCCTCATTACAAACATACCCTTGTGCAAGCACAAATCTTTCCCTTATGCTAGTAAAAAACTCTTATAAAGGGTAAATTATTGGGAATAAGTGAAACAAGGTTTTAGCATTTGTGCAATTTGTGTACTAGATACACATTTTTCATAATGTATGATGAGCTGTTGCAAGGTGCTGATTAATAATAAGTAGGTGAAATTAAAACTGTGCTGTGTAAGTGTGTGGCACATTTCCATTTAAAAGGCAACACCTACAGCTCTAAAGTGGATTACATCAACACATTCGTTTCAGGTCAGAGCAATGAGCACTAGAACCCCTCTGAGAGCCTCTTAATCTCCTCTGCTACTTAGCAAACATATTCCAAAGAGGGTCGCAAACACTTGAACCATTTGAAGTTAAGCGTGACCTGAGGGAGCTGTGCGGAGTCTGGCATCTACTAAAGCCTGCATGATTTCTTTGTTACAATAAATATGGCACTCCATGAGGTTCCTTCAGGCTTTTCTGGCTCTCTTGAGTGTAGGGTGCAGTGTAGATTGTATCTTGATTGTTCATAATGAGCTTTAAGGCAGAACTTAACTGAATCCAGGTGTAAAGATGATCATTTTTCATCCAATGTCTCACTAAAATGGAAAGGGGTTAGTATTGTTATGATGATGTCATCTTGATATCTGACACAGAAGAAAAGAAATGCCAGTCCATCATCAACGTTTAGGGTTTACATTTACTAAAACAAGGGTTACTTGCTAATAATGTTCTGTTTTCATATAATGCAGTGTGTTTACTCTGAATTAGGTAGAAATCCTAAATGGAGAAGTTCATTTTTCTCATGAAGCTCTTGCCTTGTGGAAAAATGGTCTACCATGCTTGATAAAAAAGCCTAAAAAAAAGGTTTAAAAGCTTTTTTGAAAAACAAGCAACCAAAGAAAGCTCCATTTCATGAAACCTTGAAACCCTACAAACCCTACAAGCTACAATCATAAATAAACAGAACTTGACGTTAAAAGCAGCTTCCTTGAATAAACTGGATAAACAAATGTGTTAAAGAAGGTTGGCCAGATAAAAAAGAAGAGTTGTTCCCCTGGGCTGTGGAGTGAGGTCTAATTTATTTACCATGAGGTGGAGAGGAGACTTAGTGGGCCCCTTGGCAGACATCTTTTCCCACAATCCTCTGCGAACATAGCGGACAGTGGTACCGGCGAGCTCGAACTCCCCCGGCAGCTCGATTTTCCAGTCGCTGTTTATGGATCTCTTGCTCGAGTCTTTCAACGCTGAAATGGCCAACAGGGAATATGAGTTAACTGCATGCACTCATGTGGCTCGTATAAAACATTACAACTGAAATATGAGAAAACTGATGCTCAACTATAAGGCTATGAATTCATAACTATTTTTATACTAATTGTTCATTGTTAAGGATGAAGTACAGTTCTTGATCTAGTCCAAAACAAAAGAAACCTTTTTAAATTTTAGAATTTTCTCTTGAAAACACATGTTAAATTACAGACACCCCTAAAGAACATATAAGATTAACGTAAAATAAAAGGTAATGCTTGAGATGCTTTCAGCCTCTAAGAACTTTAATCTTTTTCCTTGGTGTCCATGTAAAATCCCTTTGTCATCCATTACCATAGAGAAAACCTATTGTATTGTGAAAAGGTGCATAAGCTTGTTGACTTGCACAGGTAAGGAAATGGAAAATAAAATATACAAGTAGTTAAAATACCATTGAGCAGAACTACACCCATAATAAACTGATGTAATCACTGATGCTTCAGGGCAGTTTTCCACCTGTTGGTCACAGGAGCCCCTTTTGTGAAGAATGATTGCATTTTAGCCCAAAATTTAGTTGCCTCTGCCAGGAGGTTAAGGACAGGCCAAAGGTGAAGCTTTCAACAAAATAAAGACCCCAAATACATATCTAAAATAAAACAAACAGCTGTGGGAACAAACATTTTTGTGTTATTCAGTGACCACCTCAGTCTCGAGATTAAATCCCATTTGAAACCATGTGATCTAAATTAAACTAGGCAGTCCACTTGAGCAAACCTAAAAATATAAAGGAGCTTGAAATATTGTGCATGGAAGATAGTCCAAGATCCATCTAGACGTGTCATCAACCTTGTTAGACATTATAAGAAGAGACTACATGTTGTTTTTGTCTCCAGGATAGGGCTCAGAGTGGCTGCCAATAATTGCAAAACCCCTCTTTTTTATTAAATTAAAGTATTTATGAATAGAATTGTGCTGCAATGAAAGTCCCCATACATTTAAGTTCAATATATGACCTACTACATGTGTTATTTTATATATTAGCTTTTAATTTAAGGGCAAATAATTCTGGAACTGACTATAATATCCAAAGCCATGGCTGAAGATCTTTCCTAGAAATTAATTATCTTTACCTCTTTGCACAAGTCTGCAGTTATACTGTTACAGTGTGTCATAGTATTCAAGCTATTCAAAACAGCTTTGTTTATTTTTTAAATTTATTTTTGCCCACACACCAAAGTGTGTATGTGTGTGTTATGAAGAACAGATGTTCTCTTCCTCAAAGGGAGCTGGTGACTTTCAAGTTGCTTCTGGGGCTTTTGGTGTTTTTGGAGTCCAAAAAAGCCACTGCATGTCCTGTCATTAAGGAAGCAAAATCAGAATCGGTTAAATGTGTGCTTAAACACTGAATACTAAACTAACACAAATGCTCTGATAAGTGACCAAAGCAATACTATAGGCTTTTAGCTGTTTCCAGATATAACACAAGCCCCACTTTAAGTACAACTCTGTCAATATCTTAAGTATTATTTTGCAAAATTATAAGAAAACCTTTGAAAAGATGGCAAGGCAAAATAGAATTCCTTTTGTGTTTTCATCAACTGAACCAAAGTAACAAGATGACGTCATCCAAACGGACAAGCCCAAGTCATAGAGACACACTCTCGCTCAGTCAATTATTCCAAACCATCTGTTCCTCACTTTTTTTTTAATCATCTATTCTCTTTATCCATATCACAACTTTTCCAGCTTAGTCAAGCTTAAAACACTATTGTTATTTAGCTCTCAGGTTTTCTTATATGTAAAGGTGAAATGAAATATCACCTTCGGCAGTGGGCCTCTACAAGCATGCACCTTGAAAACATTCTGATTATTTTTCAAGATATGCGGAAGAAATGGTTGCAGAATATCAGACTCCATTAGATGTGTGATTACTGCTGCAAGCTGAGTGCAGTTGAAATTAAAGCAATTTAAAGCTTATTTAATGTAACGCAATGGAGCAATGAGCTTCTATTAGTGTAAGCAGAAAGGAAGGTCTTCTTCACTTTGTATGATAGACACAGAGGCCACACATCCTTCACTAGTTATGACAGACACAGAGGCCATGCCTTCTTCAACTTGCAGGCACAGAGGCAACGCCTTTTTCACATTGTATGACAGGCGGAGAGGCCACACCTCCTTCAATTTGTATGATAGATACATAGGCCACACCTCCTTTATTTTGTTTGACAGACACAGAGGACACAACTATTTTACTGAGACTGACAGGAAGCCTGTCATTGTTGTGTGTATCACAGAGAGATGATGAGCAGCAGATCAGTGAAGTCATCCATCACAGAGAAACTGTGAAACTCATGGCATCATCTCTTTTGACAGGGTCCCCCCACTGTGAGCGTAAAGGGCAGAGTGGGTCTGTCTGGTCTTTACTACAGAGAGACAAGCACTTACCCAGGAAGCTGTGTGATGGCTGGTCCTCCACAACTTTGATTCGGCGTGCTCCTACAGGAATGACGGCTGCCTCAACATAACCTTCAGGGAAAAGAGCGAGAGAGAAAAGCAGGAGAGCAGAATTCAGAACATGATATAACAGGGTCCAAAAGTCCACTACCAAAAATGGTATTCCTTTTATTATACTACTAAACGAAAAACTGAAAGCTGTAGGAATGATAAGGAAAAGGCATGGAGGACTAACACAACACAATATTACATGTTAAGAGATGATGACAAATGACACTGCGTGTTAGACGGCTAATGTGTTACCATTATATAAAAAAAATATATCAAAGCATGTGAGAACAGTATATTATTCAAATCAATTAAATTTCAAGTCTTAACTAGTAAAATGTTCCTTAGATATCAAGTATTATTATTAAATATTGATAGTGGACTCAGAATTTGGACCCTACTTAAATTTGTGTGGGTTAAGGTGAAGTTGAGGTGAGTGTGCATACACATGTGTACAGATGTTAAGCAATAATGTAATGGTCATTTCCAGGACATTCAGAGCCAACCATCTTTTACAGTCTCTATGATAAATAGTGTATGAACACAAGCTTGCAGGAAATGAAACAGGTCAGATTTTGGCTACAGTAAGTGTTAACCAGACTGGCTTTAACCTGATTTGGCATTAGTTCACATTTTACAGAAAAGGTGTATCTGTGCCTTTCCCTAACCCTACGTTCACTCTCCAAAGCAACAGATGAAGTTTAATTTCCTGTCACAACAAGTATCTTTGAGATTAGTTTTGCAAAGATAACACCAAATCCAAATTAATTACTTGTAGCAGTCCAATGTCAAAGGTTTTCTGATATTTCCTACTTCAATTCAGCATTTAGTTCCCATTTGTGTAACTACAGTTTAATCTTTTCCTGAGTATTATTACATGAAAAATGCAACATAGTAATATGGAGAAATTATACAATAGCCTATGCATGTTTTGTCTACATATTTGAAAAATTATTGAAAAAAAAAGTCTAGATAAGCTGGAAAGGCCACTCCCACAAGTGACAATGGTAGCAGTTTCTAAACTCCCACAGAAGATAAACTGACTCATCACTTTGTAGTGTGAATGCAGGGTAAAGGTCAGATTATGATCTGAATGAGACCATGATGAGATGGGAAGCTCCGATTTATACCAGAAAGTCTTTCTTACACATAAACACATGATACACATACATTCCTACATCTAACATGACCGTGCCATACTGTGTTTGGGCAGTAATGATGAAACAAAGCCAGAACATTATTACGCCTCACTTAACATGCTCAGGCTTAGCCACAAAATGGTGAAAAGAAAATAAAGAGAGAGAATGTACCGTAAGAAATGACTGCTTCTTTTTGGATTGGGTGTAATTGCCATAGGAAGAGCTTTCCTTCAGAAAGCTGATGCGGTTATTCCAGTCTGACCTCATGGTGAAAGGGAACCTGAAGCTGGTAAATACCTGGACAATAGACTCTTCATCTGTTCTCCAAAAGGTCAGTGTAGAGAGTAGGATTTAATTGACCCTGTTAGATCAAGATGATGTGAAAGGACAGATGCTAGAAATCAGGACATTTCTAGATCGAATCCCAGAGAATGATTTTTGGGCCTTTTTAAATACTTAGTTTTATATTGGAGATATGAGGTTTGTTTTTCCTTTCCACAAACACATGATGAAATCTTCATACACTTCAGTCAACATCTTTACATACCAAATTTACTATGGAAGTTTTATGATGCCATTGCACTTTGCACAAAACATATTTTTTTTGATCTACACAATTTTTGGTGTTCTTCACACTTCTTACATATTTATTCTATACATATGTATTTTCTCATGTTTTAAAATCATTTTTCATTTAATCTGGAATGCAACAGCTTGATGGAAAACTGCACGCTGAATCTCACTGTACAGTAAATGAAGGTATGCATATTTGTTTTAAGCTGCATAATCCTTTTTTCTAAATAAACAATTTTATTTCTGTATTATCCCAATTATGATAAGCCTAAGCCTCCCAGAGTCAGTAGGTGAAATTGTACCAAAAGCTTTAAGTTATGCCGATGATAATTCTGCATTTAGCTTAAATTCGTAAATATGTAACCACAACTATTTTACAAAATGGTTCATTACTTATCTTAACAACACAGTTTAAAGCACCTTTATGAAGATGTTGTCATGTATTTAAAGAAATGATTTTCTTGGTGAGACTTCCATGATTTGCTAACTTCATAAGCCATCATGGCTCCAGAGCAAAACTAAAAAGGAAATACAGGACACCAAACATGTCTTGGCAGATCCACTACATTAATGCAAGTACAAAATTGTATTTTTTACCAAACCATTCAGTACAAATATACTGTTTTTGTATAATAATGTTTATTAATGAGCTTCTCTGCTGGTTTGGTTTGTGGCATGGGTGATGGGCCTGATTATATCCTGAATGAATGTTGTTATATTAACTAAATCCGCTATTGTGCGCATCCCAAGCTGCTTTGTTTCTCATTACTGCTCCAGACCAGCCCAAATGTGCTCACACCACAGTTAATCAAAAGCATGCAGTTACTGCTGTACTACCCACCACAAAACCCTTTTGTTGAGAAAAAATCCATTACCTGAGAGCTCAGCAAGCCTTTTGCACCACATTACCCAAACACATACACATACAAACCCACCTACCTGAAGAGCAACATCACTCACCATCCAGACAGCTACAATGAGTTTTAAAGATGGCAAACTTTCTGACTGGACTCTCAGAACAGTTTGAGCTGATCACGTTTCTCCAAATAACACAATTTATATTGGAGAAAGTGACTAACCTCATTCAGTTTAAAGTCACACAAAACCTGGTATGAAGACCAAATTGCTTGATGGTTCCTGAAATAATACCATTAAATAGCATGCTGTGTCGCATTTGCAAATTAGATCATCATAAATAATACTTGCCTCTCACGTGCTCAACACTGAGTCAGATTTTAAGACAACTATAAAATTGCAGCAAATCTGTTGCAGTGACAATATTCAGCCTTTTTCCAGCCAATTTTAATCATTAAAACATTTTTGTAAGGTTTCAGGTGACTTTAAGGGTGAAGTTTTAAAATAATGAAATGAATGCAGATGGAAAAAAAAAATGGAAATGCTTAATGCGGAAATGCTTAATATCCCAGACCCTTTGAGTCAAAACCCAAGTTACTGAGTCAAGTTACCACATGTATATGTAGGCACGTGCTGATATTATCAAATACTATACTAGAAAAATACTAATAAAGAAATGCAGTGTGTACTAAATATGTATGTATATAGTTTACTTTTAAGTACAGTCATTGACTAAACTACCAGACACTACCAGTCAAATTATTTATTTTTTTTACTGCTTCAATAGGGAAGACATTCACATTCAAAATTCAATCAATAATATTGAATATATCCAAACTTTTGACTGGTAATAGATACACCTAATTTAGTAATAGTATCAAAGTAATCTTCAGAGTAAACTAACCTCATCTAAGCTTACTCACAATTTTATTTGTCCCAATTCAATCTTAAGTAATTATGGAACTAATACAAGGAAAGTATGTATAGTAATAAGCTTTATGTATACATCATGCTATGATATTTTTACTTAGCCACAGCATTGTTGAAATGTTGATTATGATTAGACAGCTAGTGATTAGGTTCCTATAACAGCAGCTCTGATAATAGTTCCAGCTACAAGGTTTATATCAATGCATTTATTCTAGCACATTATCCTTTCTATAGTAGCAACTCATTCAGGGACTTAAACACATAAACAGATTTTAAAAATGGATGCAACAGTTGATATAGTCAAGTTTTCTGTGACAAGATTTTATATTTTTGGAAGGAGTTTTGTAACAGTCTGAACTAAAGTTGTATACTACTTCTATCGGGAAATAATCAACTTTGAGGTGAAAATACATTTTGCATCCAGGCATCACTCCACCCCATTCTTGATTATTTTTCCAATCCATCCAGCCTCATTATGGTTTATTGCTCAGTTAATATACTATATATACCTACGCCAAGGAGGTTATGTTTTCAATGTGGTTTGTTTGTGTGTTTGTCTGTCTGACTGTAAGCAGGATTGTGCAAAACCTGATTTCCACGACACTTAGTTGAAGGGTGTAGCAAAGGCCAAGGAAGAGCCCATTAAATTTTGAAGCGGCTCCAAGACACAGGGCGGATACATGAAATTAATTTCACTTTGCGAGATATCGTGGTCTGCGCTCAACGCCATCATCTTGATATCCAGTAGATCACAGTAAAGTTCAATAGTGACAAAACAGAGAGGGTTTGCACTGACATCAGACTGAGTGGCAAAACATAGTGAAAATTTTAGTAGAAGAAACTACAAAACCGGGAATAAAACAAATGATTAAGTTCTTAAATTAAAGGCAGTTGGACTTGACAGTGATCCTTATTTTGTATTTTCTCTGCATTTGAGAGGAATGCTAACAGTGCCACTCAATCTTTCTGCCACTCAGTGGGTGTAAGCACAATGACTTCCACCTATCGTGATGTCAAATGCATAGCCTAAAACAATATACAAAAGGAAAATAAGTTTATTGAGTATTGATTCTCCATGAGAAGAGAAACTGCAGCACCAGAGAAACCTCTGTACTGAACACTCACTTGATTTACAGATTTGCAGGTGAGCTGATGTAAATAATTGTTTCAAATTTTAAGCTTTTGTTATAAGGATTCAGCAAACTTAATGATTAAGTGTTTTATTCTGTTTTCAAAGTTTAAAGCTATTTTGGAGAGCTATTTTTGTTGTTGATTGGTGAGCCTAAAGTCTGTTTGTAGTTAGATTGGCATTGGTACAATTTTTTATATTATATGCAGATTTGCATACCATGGAAGAGTGGACTATTGTCCTTGGTGGAGGTCTACGGTCTCCGAGTCCCCTTCTAGTTTCCCCTGCCTGCCTAGTCACTATGAATATCAGCCTGCCCTTTTTAAACAGGCTTATAACACCTCACATCCTACATCTCACTCTCATATCTGCATGTTAATTACTGTTATACTGTATAAATAAATATCAGCACATGCCTATGCACATATTTGAAAACATGGCTGCTGATTTCAGATCAGGTTTGGCATCCAACAAACACGCTGAAATCACGACATGCAGTGGGTTTCACTCAGTGGAACAGGTGACACTCCTAACTGATGAAGAAACATGTGACACTGTGTTAGAGTGGATCAGGCTATGGTTTAGTGCCACTAGTGACTGTAGCTCCCTTTCCCAAAAGACACCAGTGAGGATGTACATGATGGGTCAATATGTCTGGGTTACACACATAAAGGATGCACGAACACACACCCACATGTCCATGCACAAGCATGCGTCTTACATGAGAAACACTTGGGAAGAGCCCTGGATTTTGACATCACACACGTAGAGACCTTCTTACAATGGCTAGGGGTGACTGGGGAACAGAGAACCGAACACGGTCAAAATCCAAAATGGCAGTCAAAATCCGATTTTTCCGACTCAGACGTGCAGAAACACACAGATACAAGCAAATACACACACACACCTGGGGCAAGAAGAAACATGCTCAGTTGCCGAGGTCAGCAGTATTGAGCCGCCTCATTTTTTGTAATTATTTTTGTAATCAAGCGTGACATTCAATTACTTGTACAGGAAGAGAACGTCTGTTATTCTTGAAGATTCATAATCATTATAAATGTGGCCAAGTGGGAGGAATTGGGAATGATTTTACACACACATTCCTCAACCCTCCTACTATTACAACTCTAATTCCAGAAAAGTTGGGACATTCTGTAAATTTGAATAAAATGAAAACTAAAAGACTTTCAAATCACCTGAGCCAATATTTTATTCACAACAGAAAATAGATAACATTACAAATGTTCAAACTGGGAAATTGTACATCTTTATCCACTAAATGAGCACATTTCAAATTTGATGCCTGCTACAGGTCTCAAAAAAGTTGGCACGGGGCAACAAAT
>JAQMYM010000007.1:15965579-15977455 GCA_030014255.1 Parauchenoglanis ngamensis
ACGTTGTCTCGTTTCACTGTACACTGTACCACATGTATATGTTGAAATGACAATAAAAGCCACTTGACTTGACTTATGTGAAAACAAAAAACTCTTAATTGAACAATAAACCGTTTATCTGGGTAGCATTTTCAACTTCGCTGAGATGCTGTACGAACTGTTAGCCAGTTCTCACTCAAAAGTGCCGGATGGTAAATACCCAAAGGTTATTAGTACCTGTAAGGAAACAGGGATTGGGTGCTTTCAACGTATATTACATTTATTCCTTTGTTAGACACATATTCAAACAGAGGGACACCTTCATCCAAACAGAGGTTTCCATTTCAGTTGACATATTTAAGTTTACTATAAAACCTTATGTGTGTGTAAGACATGATGTCCACACTTTTTGAAGCAATGATCACTCAGTTTTTCTGAAATCCATTAAGGATGAATTTGCATGTGGAATAGAAATGGAAAGAATTCGAGGAAAATCCAAATGTATCATGATGGAAGGTTTGTAAAGAAGGAAATGAACTGCAGATAGTTTCAAACATTATTTGACTTTTTCATGCTAATGATTACAAAGAAAAAGAGGCAGAATCAGAGGTGTAATAGAGGACAGCGCTGATCAGTTAAGGGTTAGGAGTTTTGGGTAGTCCTGTGTTTTTAACTCATAACTGTTTGGTCAATTGCATAGCCTTTTGTTCTACTGCTGTCCAGGTCCTTAGACTTAGAAGAGACATGCTGGAAGCTCTAAATACATTAGCTCATGCTCTTTCTTTTATTCAGTTTTTTTGGCTTTTCTCTCTGACAGCTGACTGACTGAATGGCTGTGTTGCTGGCAGACAAATGGTGTAATTGGGCAGGGATAGCATTTGCTTACAAATGTGAAATTGGCCATAAAGTGAAAATTAGCAGTGTTGAAATACACTGATTTTCCCAAGGTCCTGTCCTTGAGCTGTATGCTCCAAGGATAGGGAAACGAGCAAAACCAAAAACTGGCAAAAAGACAAATCTCTTGACTGACTGGCTGAATAAAAGAGATGCTCAATTTAATGGCACCTCTATCATTCTCAGATTGTTTCATTGCTGCAAAATTCTATAATGGTAATCTTATAAAGAGAACATCCGAATAAAGGAAAAACGGCGAGCTTTGCCACCCACCTCCATGTTGGTGCAGAAGGTTGCGTTGGTGCCGAACAGAATCTGGCACTGCTCGTCTGCGCTGTAGTGCATGCCAGGCAGCTTCGCAGGAAGACGCACCAGGTATCGACTCCGCGGGTCTGTGTGCAACAGACAAGAACTGGCCTTCGACCTGAGAGGTCGGAAAAACAGAGTCTATTTCTAAATCACTTTTTAAACAACAATGTTGTGCCAAGTGCTGTGCAGTGAGGTCTAATTAATTAATCTGAATTAATACTAAAAACAAAAACAAAAGAAAATACATGACAATCAAAGTACACAAACACAAACCTGACCCTTGTATTAGTGTTTTTTTTTTTTCAGGTCTGCTCGTTACAAAGCCACGGCAAGCAATTACACGCAAGCATGCATAGACAAATATCACATAGTTTCTTTTCATTTTCCAGCTTCTAAATGTTTTCCTCCCAACTTGAACAAGACATCGTATCCGCCACAGAAAAAAATGTGACAAGAACATGACTTGTGTCAAAGATTTCACATTTTTACACCACTGCTTTTCTCCGCTCTAAGAAGCTTTCACACGCAGCTAAGATGTTTGATAAAGAGTTGGCACAGATCTGTTGCTTGCATGCAGGAAAAGAGGACAGATTCCTGAGAATGCCTGGCATCTGATTCATGGAAACAACAGCATCAAGTGACAGCAGCACACAGACGCCACCACCTTTAATCGTCTCTGACATTCACATCTCAGTGTATGAAGATGGGTTGAAACGGGATGAATTATTCGGGATGGTGAAATCTGGCATCAGCTCTATGACACTATGTTTCTGTCAAAGCTGTTAAACATTTAAACAGTTTCAATATACTATGGCATATTATACCTGCTCAATCATGTGAGACTGGCATTGAGTCTTGGATGGTCAGATGTCTAACAAGCACATTCATTAGATTATATTAGACCACATCCAGACTGGTGGATGGTACGGTGGTGCAGTGGTTAGCACTGTCGCTTCACAGCAAGAACGTTCTGGGTCTGAAACTGCTGGCTGCCTGAGGTCTTTCTGTGCAGAGTTTGCATGTTCTCCCTGTGCCTGCCTGGGTTTCCTCAGGGCACTCCAAAGCCATGCAGATTGGCTACTTTAAATTGCCCCTAGGTGTGAATTTAAGTGTGAATGTCGGTTCATCTCTGTGTTAGCCATGTGATAGATTGGTGACCTGCCCAGCATGTACCCTGCCTCTCGCCTGAAGTCAGCTAGGATTGGTTCCAGCTTCCCCGTGACTTAAAATTCTCCCAAACCTGCCCAATCCCTAAATCCCCCAATTATTCCTACTTTCAAAGTAGTAAGAATAATACACCAGATCTACTACTTTGAAAATTCACAGCAAACTATTGGGCACAATCCACAGGATATTCAGTAACTTAAAGGTTTCGAGATTAAAACTGATCTGAACAAGTCAATCACATTGCTATCATTTGTACATATATACATATAGCAAATTACATATAATTATGGGAGACGTCAGGAGATGCAGTTGAAAGTGCACATTTCAGCTGTTACATTTAACCTTGACCAGAACCCTTGCACTGTAAATAAGTGCTGGCAAATTGTTTAAGACACAAAACCACTGATTTGTATTTAAAATAGATGCTCTGCATGCTGTTAGTGCCACCTGGATTGATTAATGTTGGACGTGGAACAGTTGTGGGATATGAAATGGGCTCAAAAGGAGCTCCAAAGTAAATCAATCCTAAAAAATTAAATTAGTAATAATAATCATCAGCATCATTATCATCATCATCATCATCTGACAGTTAATTATTTTAAATTCTATAAATATTATAGAACTACTATAATAACTTGATAAAAAAAAAAAATCCAGTGACTCCATCTGCATCTCAGGCAACCCCACATCAGGTCACACCTCCTACACTGCAAACTTGCAGTTTATCTGGTATTTCATCAGTGATTATGATAAGTATTTCTTGCTTTTATCGTTCAAGATTATTAAGGGGGCTTTGAAATCAGCGCACGACAGGAGTTCAGTCAGAAATAGGAACACTACGCCATTTTACACTTCCTGATTTTCCTCCATTATAAAGCAGCTACTGGAACAAATCACTGCCATGCTGGGTAAGTCTACAGTGTGTGTGTGTGTGTGCATGTGGTTTGGGTTTGCTTTGGCAACATTGTGAGGATTTCTAAAAGCTGTTGGATCCTGGAGACACCCTAAAGCCTGAGCGATAAGATCAGCAAAAAAGAGATGGTGGAGTACAAACAGTTTCCTACTGCTTGTGTTGTGGGAAAAAAAATCCTAATTGACACCATAGATTTGACGGATAGAGCTTTTATACTGAGATGAGTTTTCAAAAAATATATCCTAGCTTGTAGACTATCTCAATTATCAGACATGTTCATACTCAGAATGGCTTTGGTAATACTGTACTTCTGGAAGGCCAGGCCAAACAGGCAAACACTGACGGCCCAGAGAGAGTTCATGGACATTAGATATTGAGCAAGATTTAGCTGCAGCATGTAGGCATTGAAGAAGTGCAGAGAAACAGATTTTCAATTTTTGCTAATTACACCTAATCAGTACTACAATTAGTGGATATTTGCACACACATGCACATATTGGTATTAAATGACCCTGAGATTAAAATCTCAATGAAATGGCTTGAGAGCTGTTTTGATGATGGAGTGCTGAAAGTACTTCAGTGATTCATACAACCAGTAGCCAATTTTTGAGATACCCCACCCCCGTGCCAAAACTACACAAACCTGACAGAAAACTAGCTAAATATGGAGGACAGTGAAGATTTAAACAAGAGGTTTTTTTTCAGCTGTGGAGGATTTCCAAGACGATCCTGAAGACGACAAGATGCTCTGTGATTATGGAATTGTACAGTGCATGTACTGCATATTTGAGCTGTTGACTGTCAGGGGAGCAGATGGTGACAGAAAGCTGTAGGTCATCACCAGAAGGCATATGACGTGGCTGAGTGATGGGCTGATAGCTATGAATTCACATTATTTATGTACCCTTTTGTCTAGAGTGTTACACACCATTAGCTCAAACCTTAACTTTGTGTTCCACGGGTTGGTCTTGGCAACAAATATCTCTGGTTAATAGCTAAACCATAATGAGATGTAAATAAATAGAATATTTAGCATAATTTGCTTTACATATGATGTTATGTCGCTTATGTTTACTGATGGAGAAGCCTGGATAGTTCATAAAAACAGAATTGCATTCTTGATCAGTCCAAGATAACGAGATATTGCGGGATAGAACAGCGCCAAGTTTGTAAAAGACCCCTGAGAAAGTTCCTGTTATATAACAGTGAACTTTTAGTCCATTAGTCCAAATACCCAAAACACATCGCATTCCTGCTACGTTCTGGCTGCGTTTGCTGTCTGCGACCCACGATACATAGAATTTTTTGGCTCACTTCTTGCAGTCAGGTTGATCCAGAGTCAAATTGGTTTCTCACTGCAACTGAACCCTGCTAGAGTTCACATGGAACTGGACCGAGACCACACCAGTTGTTCTGGTCTGTGTGCAATTGCTATTTTCATGTCTATTTAAAAGAAGTGCATAAAAGGGAAAATACACCAGGGTTGGATTCAAATGGAATAAACTGTGAATATGAGTGCAATATGAAAAAATATGAGTGCACATTCCTAAGTCTTTCCCCATGCCTGTAAAGCTGCATTGCTTTAAAATGCATAATGATGGAATGACAATGAAGACGATGTCTCACCTGAGGAAGTTTTCCAGGTCGTCACGGCTGCAGGTGGACCAGGAGAGGTCGCTAGGGTTGCGACCTTTGACCCACTCTCCTGACATGATGTGCGAGTGGCCCGCACAAGCAGCATGGTCATCGTCATGGCTCATGCCCATGCTGTAAAGGAGAAGGACACTTTTATACAAACACACATCCACAGGATGCTTTCTATTAAGGCCATCTATTAAGGTTTCAGACCATAGCACTTAAGACAAGTAACTGCATGAATGACCACCAACCCTATACAGTATTTACAACACTAAAACAAAAAAAAAGTAAGCACAGCAATCCTGACATGGTGCTGGAAGGCTCGTGCGTACCAAGATTGAGAGATTCCCAGGAGCAGATAGAACCTTGTTCCACTCACCCTGACCTATATTTCCAAAATTAAAAACAACAAGCAAAAAAAAGAAGGCAGCAAAACACAGAAGTTAATAAAGAATGGGGTGTGTGGATTTCCAGGGTGTGTCTCATTCTTCCTGTTCTTAAATACAAGCAATAAAAATCTGGGGACTCACAGCAGGAGTATAAAAATCTAACTATAAAAACGAGTATAAAAATAGTTAACTATGCTACTAACACGAACATTCTTATATATTTTAGTGGTAAGAAATATGGCTCTGTGCCTAATTCATACACCCCCTTACTAGCTTGCAAGACCCTGCAATTTATGCATACTTTCTCAGAAATAAAGGTACTAAACTGTACTTTTCCTCATCACTGATGAGCTACCATCATGTTTTGCTACCATCTTAGTTTTTTATACTTAGAAAACTTAGAAAACTTTAATAAAGTAATGACCCATTAGAAGGCACGCATTACAATGAATATGTTTTTTTTTCCCTTTGGTTGCTAAGCAACATAATGGGCAAAGATTTGGGTATTCCATGGAAAATTGTCTTATGCACCAATATATTCATGCTTATTTGATATTCTTGGCAATGAATCTTGTAGTCCGAGCCCCTCCACAAAAAGCAGCAAGAGCAAAGATGAGCAAGAGCCAATGCCAAGGGCAAGAGTCAATCTGAAAAGAAATCAAATTCATCTGTGTCATGCACAGCACATCCTGAATCCAGTTCATCATCCATCTGTTTGTGCAATGGCAAATACAGGGCAAGGGCAAAATGTACAATAAAATTGCTTTTATAATACATTATTTGGCATGTCATTCACAAATGGCTGCTAGGAACAGAAAAAAAAGACGTCATTCCCGAAAAATAAAAGTGAAAACTGCAAAGTAGCACATTAGATTAAATAAGCAGGGCATCATCATCATCACCCCACAAGACTATTAGCTAACCAGACTAATTTGCTGTATAGCTGAGGTCAAAGTTTTACATACATCCTACAGTTAAGGGCAAAAGCTTACATATTCCTAGGCTAAGGACATTCAAACTTTTCAACTTCACACATTTCTTGTTTTCATAAATTTGAAACATTTGCAACATTCTGTGTTGTCAATTAGCGTATCTACTTTATTTCCAATTTTAAAATAGCCAAGAGACAGATTTCACTATATCAGTTTTGGGTTAAAAGTTTACATACACTTGGTTAGCATTTAGTGGCATTGCCTTTTAATTTGATTAGTTCAATCATCTCAACCTCTTGGGGTTGCCTTCCTCACGCATGCTTCCTTAAGCATCTCACAAACTGTGTGTGAGTATGGTGCATTTTGTGTGATTATTTTTTTACTCTAGGCAATAACAGTATAGACTGTATAATTTTTAGCAACTGGAAAATATTCGCTTAGCACATATTAATAGTCTATATATATGTGTGTGTGTGTGTGTGTGTGTGTGTGTGTGTGTGTGTGTGTGTGTGTGCACATGTTAAAGATGATGTGTGCCTACATCATTCTCACTACTGATATGGTTTCTAAAGAAAGCAGGCAGAATATTAAAATTATATTAACTGAAAATTTTCACATGTAAACAAACAGATATCTAATCAACATAGTGAATCAAAACAATAAATACAATTACTCGCATTACTGAAATGCAGCAGGTCAAATGAAGGGATATTATTTTCAGATATTTTTTGAGACTGACCTCTTTTTTCAGTAAACATATGAGTAACAGAAGTTTGACACTTGTTATGCTAAATAAACTTCTCATTTTCTCTATTTGTTCTATACATACTTATATTTTTATCATATTACAGCATTGAGAAACCCATTACAGAAGATGAGGTTTTATGTTATAGTAATGCCAAAGCATTTAATTTCATTTAATTACAAAAAGTATGAACTGATTATTCCATTGAATTACTTGAAAATGGTGCATGACAACCTGGTAGCATAAGTGGAAACAGAAAGACGTTAAACTTTAAACAGTTGAAAAAAGCTTCCAGTAACCTTCTACAAGTCTATACTTCAATTTATAAGGAAAAAAAGAATACAGTAAGCCGTGTAACAGTTGATGTTTAAACAGCTTTATTCATATAATCTTCCACAAGCCAACATGTATCATCATGCACATAAGTTTGACACACACAGAAATGTCGAGCAGAGAAATAGGTTGGCTCTGGGATTACTTGCTTCATGTCTGTGAGTCATAACCGGAAAGTTTTACACCATGGTATTTAGGAACAATGTTCTGTGTTACCATAACCCTGCAATATGATGCTCACATCTATCGTAAAGTTCGTTTCTCTCCCCTTATTTCCTATAGCATACTGACATGAGGTTTAGTCATTCGATAATGTTAAAATAAATGTAACGTACCCTGTTAACACAATGTTCTCATAACAGCTACGAGCCTTTGTACTACGTGGTAATAATCACAAAAAATAAATTGATAATGTTTTAAAAATATGTTTCATTATTACCAAAAATATCAATAATGATAATCAACATTGCACAAAAGCAGGTTTCACTAACATTTTCCAAAATTTCATCACATGAAAAAAGAGAGTTAACCTTATGTCCACTTCGATTCTGCATCCTCAAAGGATTCATGACTGGCAATAAAAAATTGATTTAAAAGAGATTTTTAAATTGAATGTCCATTACAGTAATGAGAAATATTCTGTCTGGACTTTTTTTTTTATACACAACAAATTGAAAATTTTGCTAATTAAAATTCTTTACATTTATGCCATTTGGCAGATGCCTTTATACAAAGCGACTCACATTTATCTCATTTTATTCAACTGAGCAGTTGACGGTTTCTTCAGGTCAGTCTAGAAATGCTCTATGGCATTCAGATCAGGCCTTTGTTATTGCCACTCCAGAACCTTCACTCTTCACTTTGTTGTCTTTAAGCCATTCTTTTACAACTTTAGAGGATCATTATCCTGCTGCAAGACTCATTTGCAACCAAAGTTTAGCTTTCTGACAGATGAGGTTATTGAGGTTTTGTTGATGTCTTGAAGTTTCATTTCACTATTTCTATATAATCCTCTTTTCTCATGATGCCATCTATTTTCTGAAGTGCATCAGCTGATGTTCCAGCAAAACTCCCCACAACACGATGCCGCCATCCCCATGCTTCACAGTTGGGATGGTGATCTTCAGATTAAAAGCCTCACCTCTTTTTCTCCAAACACAGCAGTAAACATTAGGGCATTAGGTGTTGTTTCATCTAACCAGAAAACACAAAAGGCTAAGTTTTCATCCTGGTGTACAACTGCAAACTTCAGCATGGCTTTTTTATGGCAGTCTCGGGTTTCTTCCTTATGCGACAGTATTTCAGGCCATGTCGATGTAGGACTCTTCTAATGGTGGATGTACACACTTTGGTACCTATTGCCTCCAACTCCTTCACCAGTTCCTTTGTTGTCGTCTCAGGGTTCAGTTGAACCTTTCGGACCAAAGTTTTTTCATCCTTGGGAGTTAATTTATGCCTCCTTCCTGAGCGAGGCAGTGTCAACGTGGTCCCAAGATTTTTATATTTATATACAACTGTTTGCACAGATGCTCGCGGTAACTTCAACTGTTTGGAAATTGCTCCTAAAGAGCAACCAGACTTGTGGAGGTCAACGATTTTTTTTCTGAGGTTTTGGCTGAATTGTTTGGATTTTCCCATGGTATCAAGGGCAAAAAGGCACTGGCTCTAAAGATAGGGCCTTAAATACAGGCACAGGTACACTCCCAATTAATTTCTAATCCTGACAATTAGCCAATCAGAAGTTAGTTGTTGGTTTTGTTGGTGTAGGTGCTGTATTTTTATTTGTGGTAAAAGACAGTTCCTTGTTCTAGGAAAAAAAAAAAGGGATTTCCTTGCTCTATAAGGGATTCTTCTGCTGTGGTGATGTCTGGGCCTGAATTTCTTTCAGTTGTCCATCGAGACTAAAGCAAAGATAAATGAATATAATATCATTTTTGCCACGAAAAACAATATTCTCCAAGATGTGCAACTGTATGAATAATTTGTCATAACAAAGATAAATGTAATAACATCCTTTTGTATGCTGAACTTTTTTTTTTGGCACAAAAACAATATTGTCTAAGCTGTGTAATGGATAAGCTGTCTGAATTATTATCCACAACTTAAACAAATAGCCTATAAATGAACATAGTATTGGAAATAAAATTATACTTTGGCGCAACAACAATATTCTCTAAACTGTGTAACTGATAAACTGTCCGAATTATTAGACATAACTAAAAGATAAATGAATATAAGATTAGATTATAGACTGCCTATTTCCGGCACAACTGAAAAAATGTCGGAATAATAATCCTCAGATATACTTACATGTCCTGAGACGGAGCTCTGCCTTCACGGAAATCCTCTGCGCCCGGTTGTAAAAAGATTCCGGAGCGCGCGACTCAGATAAACTCACAGCAAATAAAAACTCCAAAAACTCTTCTGTGAAACATCTGTTCGCTAGCTGATACTAAATAAATTTATTTTCTTATAAATGTAAACCGCGAATCCGTTCATTAAAAAAAAAAAAAAAATAATAATTAAAATAATAATAATAATAATAATAAAATCTGAACGCGACCGCTATCGTGGAATGACGTAATCAAATCGCGACATGAGCGGGGTACAGCGTAATGGCGTTGTCAACACAGACAGTGGTTGTTGACATAATGGATGCAAAATTAGATCAATAGGGCACACGGAAAAAGACTAATTTTACATCTAACTTGACACACGTTTGAACTGTTTCAGTATTCGTTCATGAGGAGAAAAATATACTATAATATGGGTGTTTTTGAGCTTAAAAATGAAGACAGAAGACTCGGCTTTCTGATGCACTTAACCTGTCTCTAATCGATTATTTTAAAATGAACTCTGATTTGAATAAAGCCGATGCTCAGACTGACTTGCCAAAAGAAAATTATGGAGTGTTGAATTGAAGATTGAAAAACTTTAGCCTAGGTGTAGACAAACTTTTGGCCTCGACTTTTTTCTGTTTTTGAAATCATTAATGAGAACAGTTAATATTACAGTAATAAGTACTTTTGGATCATTTAGACAAAATGCCTAAGAGAGCTTTGTCAGCTGTATGTACTCCACTTATGGTGTCACATAAGGAGGCCAAATGTGCGTGCAGGGAGGATTAAAAAGAGCAGGCCTGTAAACACACTCACGAATTTCACTGCCAAACTAGTAACATGGACCACACTAGCAGAAAAGATTCCTAAAGCAGGCGAGCCACAAGAATGCAACACTAAATACAGCATACAGCCATTTGTCATCACTGCAAAAAAAATTAATGGAACCCTTTAACAGAATAATAATAATAATAATAATAATAATTTTTAGATGGTTCTAGTCCAAGACTTACCAACATCATATAGAGACATACACTGAATAAAGATAGATAGAAAGATAGATAGATAGATAGATAGATAGAAATCAGTGTAAATAGAATAGTTTTGTTCAATGGGGATAATTTGTGAGATTTTTATTTCATAACCTTTGCACTATTTTTTATTTCTGTACCAGCACAGTGGTTTTTATGATAAATCCTAAGTAAAATATTTTTGTCTTCTGATCATATGGCATGCTAACTTTATTGGATTTTTAGTGTTTTGATTACATTTTTTAAAGATTATTTTCTCATGAAAATTGGTTCAAAGCAAAAATCATTTTAATTTCTCCATTGTCCGGATTTTTTTCTCTGGTCTTTATCGCTGATTAAAGGTCAGGGAAGCATCTACGCTCCCTCAAGGCCAACACAGAGAGAATGAGAAGGAGCTTCTTCCCACAAGCTGTTCGGGCTTTGAAGGAGAACCCCCAACCACACACACACACACACACACACACACACACACACAAACACACACACACATTGATTGGCACTACAATGTACTTTGTTGCTGCAGTTGCACATTTTATTCCATTTACTTTGCACATCTTACTTCATTTAATTGCACATTACTTCCGTTGCACATATTTCTATTTACTACTTATATTTTATATCTTTATATCATTTTATATGTTCATATCTTTTATATATTTTATATCCTGTATATCTTTATATCCTTTTATATTTACATTTCTTTTATTACATTTTTACTTATTCTCTATTTTTCTTTTGTTCCCTAATTTAGTGTTTATGAGTCAGGCACTGCAAATACATTCCACTGCATGTCGTACCATGTATAATTGTGAATGTGACAAATAAAATTTGAATTTTGAATTTGAATTTGAAGTCGTTCTACCAAAGAATGGTTAAAGAAGAATAAAGATAATGTTTTGGAATGGCCAAGTTAAAGTCCTGACCTTAATCCAATCAAAATGTGGAAGCGACCTGAAGCGAGCAGTTAATGTGGGGAAACCCACCAACATCCCAGAGTTCAAGTTGTTCTTTACAGAGGAATGGGCTAAAATTCCTCCAAGCCGGTGTGCAGGACTAATCAACAGTTACTGGAAACGTTTAGCTGCAGTTATTGCTGCAAAGAGTGGTCACACCAGATACTGAAAGCAAAAGTTCACATACTTTTGCCACTCACAAATATGTAATATTCGATCATTTTCCTCAATAAATAAATGACCAAGTATAATAT
>JAQMYM010000007.1:15977555-15996281 GCA_030014255.1 Parauchenoglanis ngamensis
CTGCAAATACATTTCACTGCATGTCGTACCATGTATGATTGTGTATGTGACAAATAAAATTTGAATTTGAATTTGAACCCTTTATCAATGATACTTTTTGTTGCAGCAAATATAAGCTGGTTAATAAAAGCAGCAAAAACATTAAGAAAGTTATTCCAAGCACATTTTTCATGTTTAGCGTTATCACGACATCCCTTCACAACATAATTAGGCTGCCTCATAATAATTAACCTCAGAAGTGGAAATTCGGAGCTCGGCATGGCGTCATGTTCAACCTCCAAGCGTTTCAGCGGGCAAAAAACATGGATGCCGCCATGATAGTTTTTTTGGGTATCAATAAACTAGCCAGCTAACTTTGATGACTGATGTATATTTCCTCTTCAAAACAGTGAACTGTACAGTCAGTGTTATAGATTCAACAAGTAAATATATCTGCATACTGATTGAGCTAAAGCAATTACTTATAAATACAGCATAACTTATTTAAAGCTAAGAAAGGCTACACTGTTTCTTGCTCATGCTGTGTGCAGCCATGTCGATTTGACGTCACCTGCTGAAGACCACCCTGAGTTCCTGAGTAGGAATTCCACTGGTTGGTGTCACATCACCTCTGCCACCTGTCTCCATGTCACAGCGCTCCACGGATCAGTGTTACATTTTTTAGAGTTTGTTTGTAATCACAGCCACCGTATTTAAGCACTCCACGTTCCTTTGTTCGGTGCGACGTGTTAATCTGTACTCAGTTTACACCAAGCCTTTTGTTCATTCTCTTGTTTACCTGGGTTTTTGAATTACTGCTTTTGCCATAGTTTTACCTGTGATTTACCTGTTTGCCAAGTGTTTTGACCATTGCCTGTTTTGATCTTGCCCTTTGCCTCACGTTTTCGACTTTGTTTGCCTGCTCAAATAAACTTCCTGCTTTTACATCCACTGCCTGCTTGCTTACCTGACAGTTGGAGGTTGGGAATTACGAGTTACAACCTCTAGTCGAATGTACAATTATAATGCAGTCACCATTACAGTTGTCAATGAAGTTACTGGAAAATGAACTACAACTAATGCCCTGGGTTCTGTCGGTTCTTGGTTTTTTTTGTTTTTTTGTCAACACCCTACATGCTTTTGCCACTTACAGATATGTAATACTGGATCATTTTCCTCAACAAATTACTACAATAAGTACAATATTTTTGTATCTCATATTTATGCAGAAATATAGAAAATTATAAAAGGTTCACAAACTTTCAAGCACCACTGTATAAAATGACTGATTACTGGAAATAACGCTCTCTCTCCATGATAACGCTGTAAATTTACTGTGTAATTACAGCATTTCCATACTGAAAGCACAGTTACATCACAGAATGCCTGCTGCATCAATACTGATGAAAAACATACAGTTTGGCACTTTTAAAAAGAACATGTGAAACGTGGTGTGTGAGAACTTTTAGACTGAAGATTGCAGATGCTTTGTAAAGTACTACTGTCATAGAAGACACATTCATCATGATTTTTATATCCTCTGCATGGTTCAGTCCCATGTCAAACTTCACTTGCTCACTTTCCAGTAACAACTTTATCTTTATTGTCAGGGTCAGGGTTGTGGTGGATCCAGAGTCTATCCTGGGAAGACTGGGCATGAAGCAGGAATACATCCTGGATGGGATGACAGTCCATCGCTGGCCACCATGCACACACATTCACACCAACGGGCAATTTATCTTGCCAATCCACCTGCTGGCATGTTTTTGGGAAGTGAGAAGAAATCAGATAACCAGAGGAAACACTCATTGACGTGGGGAGAAGATACAAAACTCCACGCAGACAATCTTTCGACCACGGGATCGAACCCAGGACCGTGGAGCTTTGTGGTAGCAACACTGTCCCATGCTCAGCTGCATTGCCCCATTTTTTTACTTCATTTTAAAAATTACATTTTATTCAATATTATTTCTCTAATTATATTCAATTTCCAGTGTGATTTTTTTTTATGTAAAATAAAGTTACTCATCAGATATTTAAAGGAAAACGCCACCCTGAAACAATAAACATGTTTATATTGAAATGCTTATGTGTTCAGTGACCCTGGTGCTAATTTGTTGGTTGGTGCTGTATTTTTGTTATTCCCGTGAGAAGTTAGCAGTTGGTAGCTGCTTACAATCTCAAATGCAAGTGATAATGGTCAGGTTTTACTGTTAGCTCCTTAAAAAAAAACAAGAAGGCTTTCTTTTCTCACTCACACTTTTCCTGTAATGTTCATATTATATCATATTAATGAGAAATCTAACACAGAAATAGTGGAGCAGCAAGAACCCGGCTCAGCTAGTTAATAATCTACGAGACGAAAATCATGACACTGCTGATGACGGTATCGGCATGAAAGTTACAATCTCTGGAAGATGATCTGTTTGAACAGTGTGTACAGATGTGGAGGAACGACTACAGAACTACACTGCATCCCTCTTTTTAGATTGATATCAAATCCCATTGGCACCACTATCGGTGGGCAATCGCATGGCATTGTGGGTGATTTACTCATAAATTAAATCTTTTGCACAAACGAAGATCACACTGATTACACGGGAAACTCATTCAGAGTGGATTTTCCCTTTGAACATGTAGCAAATTTTATTTAATACTGCAACAATATTGCAAACTGTGGCAAAAGGTTAAGTAATTACTCTAATACTGTAATGTGAAAATAATATCGGCATGTCTACACTTCACTCATAATGTGACTAATGATTGATTTGGAAAAATAAAACCAATCACTGTGGTTTGACAAAAACGTGGAAGAAATCATCGAAACAAGAAAAATGCATCTGCGTAATGAATAACTTGTGCAAACAAGACGAGACGTCACATTTAATTGGCTTCCCCACATGACTTCGTTCCATTTCTAACCCCACGGATTAGGCTTTTACGATCGCCAACAATAATTACACATTTTGTTTTCAGCAACTCTTCAAAACAAACGATCATTTAGTGGATCCAAAAAGTTGCTCTTGTGTGACGAATGGCGGCGTAATGAAACGTTAATCAGAGAAAGTAATGAAACACAGAGGCTACTCTCCAGAGTTCAGGCTATATTTTACAGTAATCTGTTTTATCTGAGCCTCTGACAATCAGACAGCATTCAAACAATCAGTTCCACTAAACTGGACAGAAACAACGCAGACTTTTGAAGTATTTGTCTTGTAGACGGAAGAATTTGCCAATGTGCACTGGCTGTTAAAGTGTATTTGAGCGTGTAAATGTCAAGTCGACTTATATAGCTCGCTGGCTAATTCAAGTGAAACGCTAACACTCGAACCTCCTGACATGCTACGCTACACTGTAGGTTTTTTTACGCTGTTCAAATAAAGTTTCACTCAAACCCCTAATATTCACTTTTTAAGAGGTGTTTTACAGAGTGAGCACAATGGGGGCTTGTGTGTGTGTGGGTGTGTGGGCGTGAGATGTGTGTTACAGCCGTGGCACCGGCTACACAAGCGTGTCCTGCGTCTCGGCACCGGTCGGTCTCGCTGTATGCCAGCTTCTTAATGACAGGCCTTAAAGTACCCACTGCGATAACTCCACACACATCTGGCACAGCTACAAAGCCTACGCTAATGCTAATACAACTTGGCTACCTGTCCAGGTGAGTTTGATGTTGGCTGCCCAATGCTGGCGTATCAAAAGAGGCTTTCTTCAGACCAGGGAAGATAATCAGAGGCACAGTTATGGAAAAAGTAGTAATACCTACGTCAAGATGGAGCCTGGACTGGATAAAGGGCTAATATTTGCAGCCAAAATGTGACACAGAGGACAAATGAATTGTGTGTGTGTGTGTGTGTGTGTGTGTGTGTATGTGTGTGTGTGTGTGTGTGTGTGTGTGTGTGTGCAGAGTTGGAGTAAAACAAAGATTCATACACACAAAGAAGTTTAGAAAGTGCTTAAGACAACATTTCAGCCAAAAATACTAACAATTACGGAAAATCAAAGGCAATCAGTTAGCATAATCGTCTTCCATAAAGACAGCCGGCTTTCTCTAGAAAGCTTAGCCTTTTTTAAGGTTTTCTTTAAGGTTTTATTCAATCTTTAAAAATCAGCCTATAATACAGGGGTAATCAGTTCAATCTGTGAAGGTCCAGCTACATAAAATTCTGGATATGCAACAAACATGACTTAAAAGCGACAACCTTTAGTGATTAGTCCATGCCTGTAAATGATTTCGAGTCATTATGGTCGTTTGCTTCGATTTGCTGAGATAGATCTGGACCCTGGTCTGCCAGTTGACAAGCTCTGCTACAGTACATCCCAGTACCGAGTGAGATTGCCCTGATGTCCAGTTAAGATAATGTTAACCTGCTAATAACACTCATAACAGGATCCATGATAGTCGAGTGCTAGCTAACTTAAGCTAACTTATGCTAGTTAATTAAAGAGCCAAGGTGATAAAACTAGTACTGTATATATCCTCTATTTACTACACAATGTAAAATGACCAATGCACTAAATACCCCATCCAGTTGGTGGTTCCACCCAGTCTGTCATCTTGGTCCTGGTGGGATGTGATTTTCGAGGACCTCATGATAATGCTAGCCAGTTAAGGGCTTTTTTTCCGCTATTATTTATTCATTTAATTAATTTTGTGAGAAACAAGTGACGTTTAGAAACCAGTGAATCAAAAGTCAGGCTCACACTTCAGAAGTTCACTTATTTGTGGGATTAAACTTCAGCCTGATTCACTCTGAAGTAGCTTTGCATCCTGCATCCTTTCCTTTTGAAACTGACACCTTTGGTAGGAAATCTGTATTCGTTTCTTTAAAATCGATGCCCATTTGGACTGCTTTCTGTGTACTGTGTAGCATCCGAGTAGTATGACGTGGAATTAGATTCTGTCTCTGTATTGTGAAAGCTGGATTAAGCTCATATGTGTGGTAGGGCTGCAGCGTTATAGAAATTTCCTTACCGCAGTATTCAAAGAGTGCTACTGTGCCGTTTGCGATAATACCGCAGCATACTGCATACCGGCTATGGTGCTGTCACGTGACAGCCCAGAGACCCGTGTACAGTCCCGATACACAGCGCTCGCACTTCAAAGGTCCACTATGTAGGATTGAATCAACTGAATGCCGCTCTCCCTTTCCAAGCATGTATTAGAACGTACGGTGGCCGTCAGGTGCCCATAGCGTACTTAAAAGCACTCGCATTCACACTCCCTTGCTTTTTCTGTGCTAAATAATAAGTATGATCCTCCATTTTTCAAAATGTGGATTCTTGTTAGCCAGCACCAGCAAACACTGATTCTTCTTATTTATTTATTCCTTTATCTCTTTATTTCTTATTCCTTTCTTCTGTTCTTCCGTTCTTTTTGTCATCCTTCCGATGCTTCCTTCTGGATTCACGGCGCTCGTAAAACGTGAAAGATGCTCTCTAGAGGTTTGTCCGACTGTAGCGTACAGCTTTAAGAGGGCGGATACCATGGAAGACAGTATTCATTGTGAGCTCTGAAGTGGCACATGGAGCCCATGCAGTAATTAAAGCTCTTTTTCAGCGTGGTGAAAACATGACACGACAAGCTTCAACATTTAGCTCATCCATTCTGCGTTTTTTTTCCACTGAGGAGCTGACAGCACGCTGACTATTTTTTGTCCATGGTAGAACTCACACTTTAAACCCAGCAGCACTGGCAGCTCCCAGCTGATCCGCGAGACTTGTGAAAGGCATTAGGTTTGCGAATCCATTTCTTTTTCAGTAGCTCATAAGTATCCACACTTTGATAATGTTATTTTTTTAATATAACATTTATTTTTTCTAGTAGGAGTTTGTGTCTGTACAATCCCTTTTCTTTCGATCTAAAAGTCAGCATACTGAGATGGGTATGAGACAAATCTGGTTTATTTTGGTTCACAAAATACGGTGGTTCTGCCCCATAATGCACTACGCAGTGACCTCGGTTGTGACGTGATTGCTAAATGTTTGGCGTAAGCCCAGTGCAGAGGTCTAGGCATCTTAGAACCATGTTGTTCTCGTGTGGAGAGGTTTTAAAAAGAAGCCTGTAATGTTGATGCGATCCTTTTCACGTGATTTCTGAACTCACCTGTGTCCAAGCTCATGAGCAATGGTGAAGGCCAGGTTGAGGCCGTTGTCCTCGGCTACTACGCACTTCCTCTTGGCGCTGCAGGTGCCACCTAAATAGGCGATACCTGTGTGGGGAAAAAAACAAATCCCATTTGAGTATGTTGTTACATCTTCACAACACAGACCTGACACTTTTCCAGCTTTTTATTACAATTTGTCGAATGCTACAGCCGTGACTATGTTCTCTCACTCCCCCTCTTCTGGCCAGCTGTTCCTCTGAGCCTGCTTTTCATCCACATAATGTAATGTTCTTAGCATTGATCACCCAAAATGAGCTAGTGTCAAGGACATATCAGTGTGGCTCTACTAAATTCATTTGCAGGGCTTGATGAGTGGTTTTCAGCCCACTGATCTCCATAAACCTCTGAGATTTGTAATACTGACCCCATTTATGCGTCAATTACACCGATGTTAATCATCATCCAGGGTAATAGCAACGTGAAGATAACCCTTTAACATTTACTCATATGACGCGACTCATTTTAAGTGATACTGACTCACTTGAACTGATGTTGAAATGCCGAGGGCTTATATTAACAGAAGCATGAGTGGACTTGAACTGAATTTGAACCTGGCTTTTGTAGGTTCAACAGGTATATTTTCTAAAATCAATTCATATTTGGGATAAAATAAAAAGTTTCACAGGAAGTGATGTACTAACTGTCGGTTATATGCAAGGACTCCTCAAAAAACTGCTCACTAAGTCAAGTTGGTTTTTGTACTCACGTTAGTAGTTCCGTTGCAGATATTACAGTAAGGCATGTGCAGAAATGATATCACAGCTAAAATATGGATGGATGGAAAACGGAGTGTTTTTGCAGCAAAAATTAGGGCCTTCAAACCTACAAGGTTTTACCCTGCACACATATTTCACATGAGTGCAAGAGGAGTGAGACCTGAAATCCTTAGAAATAACCTTTGACCCTTTAAATTATATACAATTAATTCTTAATTTATGACCCTTCCATGTTAGGAAACTTTTTAAGACATTCTGCCTTCCTAGAAAACTTGCATACCTCAGAGCAAAGACATGCTGCTACAACTCCTTAATAACGCTGTCCTAAGCATGATTTAATGGCCAATATATTATCTGGAGCATATGAAGAGGACTGAGGCAAGAGGGTGAAGTGTGATATATGAGTTAAGTTGCAGTTACACATGCTGATAATTAAAAATCCCCACCATTTTATTAGCATTTACAACTTTATCGTGGTATGGCATTAAACTGTAGTATTTATAACTTCATATCACTGTTAACATATAACTTCATATTGTGCATTTTCATACTGCAATGTCTGGCCTAATCCTGCATTCTCATGATATCAAAATGCTCTACTAATAATGAAGTGATTGTCAAAGTGGAAGTTACATGAATGTGTCAAGTACGACACGCATGAAAGGAGGTAAGACTTCATGAAAAAGGCTTCAAAATATAATAGAAATGAAAATAAAAATGAAAGCTTTTAGACATGAGTGTGTGTTTATTCTGTGTAACTAAGGTTTATGCGAATGGAAATACGTACACCATTTCTCTTAGTAAATAGTGTTAAAGTAGTAAATAATGAAAATGAAATTCCCAATTTTATACCTGCAGTTGTAATAATTTGGTCGTAATCATTGTTCCAAGTCACTTTTATGCTTCCCAAGTCACACGAATTTGCATAGACACATTAAGGCATAGACACAATATGGATAAAGGCCAGTTTATACCGTACTTTACGCATGAATTTGCGCGCATGTGAAGAACAGCAGCAATGAGAGCAGCATTGTTCACATACTCGCCTCCATATGTTAAGTACATCTGGAGGATTAAACGTGACATCCGCTAGATCTCTGTCTGTCAGGTTTCCAAGTTAACTGTACAATGTTTAGCAATTTCATGCACAGTAATGTTAAACACAACGATGCTCTGTTAAAACTTTCCACCTTCGTCGGGATGGTTGTCATGAGCTGCGTCACAAATCAAAAACTCTGACTTTACACTCGAAGGTATTTACTAATCAAGGTAATACAGAAGACTGGCACAGGAGGGTTTGAGGACTATGATTTGAGGCAATGCTAGTTTTTTTAATCAGCAACATGGTGCTATACTGCCACCACTATTTACATTGGTATTGCGCTATGCCATCTTGTGTATGCATATGCATAGACAAAAGCAGTAATCCATCTTTAAGACATTTATTTCAGCTCACAATTTTCTACACCTGAAGAAGATGCTAGTCAACACCAAGATAAATCTATTTCCAGCTCCACAGGGTGTTTTGCTGAAGGAGCGTTTCATCTGGTATTGTAACAGAAAAGACTCTGCTGAGCCAGGAATAGTTTTATATCAGCACTGGCTAGCATTCAATAAACTTTCTCATACTTTAGAGTTAGTAAATGGTTTTGTTTTGTTTTCAAATGGTGAAAACTAAATTCGACAAAATAATACTTGCCCTTTGGTTGCAATAATTCATACTGTTGCGGTTCTCCATTTCACTTTTAGGCTTGGAAGTTCACACTAAATGAATCTATTTGAATACCCCTGTGTGAATTTTGCACTTTCATTCATTAAAGCAAATACGCTGAATGGACAAGAAGCGTTATTTTGCTCATCTGAATGATGCAATCCTCTATAACTGACGATGCTGCTATTCAATGCCGATATAAGTCCATTCCCGGTTCAGCAGAGACTTTTGTTGAAGGAGCGTTTCATCTGGTATTGTTACAGAGCGCCTTCAAAGGAACTCATTAGTTTAAAGCTGCATCAGTCATCGAGTTGGCCAAGAAAAGTGACATATGAAGGCAGTCGCATCACTGTGTATCTGCTGTTAGGCACCTGGTTTGTGTCTCTTACTGGCCTTATCCCAGAATGCCTCACTTGGCCTGGGACCACCATATGTTTAATCAGTGACATTAAAATGAAATCAAACCCAGATGGTTTTACTGAAAGAAGCAACAGTTTCAACATTTTCATTTGGGATAACAATGCACACATATCATTTTTGGGGGCTACATCTGTAGTGACATAAGCCAGTTTGGACTCGATAGTTCATGCGATGATGGATAGGACTTTATACTGAGAAAAACGAACACTGTTCAGAGTCTGCATGTAAGGATTATTAAGATCAGAGCTCTACTGTATCAAGTTGTGTAACAAGCTGTAAAAATAGGACAGTTTCGTTTTTTCACCTAAGTGTTTTTTTACTTCGTAGTGAATATTTTCACATCTTCGCTTTGTTATTTATTTGACATCGAAACATCCATCCACCTGAGATTGGATTAAGCACTGAAAAGCTTGGACTAAGTTTCCTTAACAGGAAAACAGCACCACATGTTATCACTTAACACAATGTGAATAAATCACACTGGGAAAAAAGACGTCATGAATTATTTCTAAATCAAAAGAACCAGTGGAGAGACGCACACTGGTGACGTGGCCAGACGTAGTGTTCAAATGAATGTGCCTAGAGTACTTCATCGCTCTCTCTCTCTCACACACACACACACACACACACACACACACACACACACACACATACGGTGATTGCTGTTTAAAAATGTTGTGCTACTTCAAATGAACCGCAAAACAGTAATTAAAAAGCCAAACATTACAGCAAATTTAATAACTTCATAAAAAATTGTTGGGTGATGTTTTCAAACCTACCAACACTAAAATTCTTTTAAATTTCAAGTTTGTTTTTGTGTGCAATGAAATGTAACAACAGCAGCAGTGGATCTGGGCATTTGCTGCTATTAAATTAGCGTTTTTTCATTGAAAGCCAAGCTGAAGCACAATAACCAGAAAGTAGGTAAAAAGTTAAGTGCACTCGTTTGTCAAGGTAGCTCTTTGTCATGCGAACTGGCCCGACTGCAACAAAAGAACAACCTCTGGAAATTCTCAAATACAAATAAACAAAACAATAAAAAGTTTGCTTGGAGACAAGCTGTTAACTCACATTTGAGCATAACTGTAAACAGAGACATAAAGTAGACTACCTCAATGGAACACACTAGTTATAATGTTTTGACGCATCAATATCAACAATATTGTGGACATTGAAGATCATGCAGAATCGTATAACTGATTATTGCCACATACCTGGAATGTCAGAAACATGTCTATTAAGATCTAATGTCATGAAATTAACAGTGAGGTAATGCTAGCTAGGCGTGGATCACTCAGCCAACTTAGATCGATGTATCATTTAAATGGCAATGATTGAAATGACAAGTGATGTGTAAAAAATAATTCATATTTTTTCAACTGATGTGTAAATAGGGGATTTGGCCCGTAGCTCTCATACTTAAAATAGTCTTTTCTATGTCATCGCCATTCGCAAATTAACGTTAATCCTGCCCCAGACTGCGAACAAAGCTGGTCAGCTAAATTACATCATCATATTGAACTGTAGCAGATTCAATATCATCAAACATTGAATTGTTGCTTTATGAATTGAAATTATATCGTATTCTAACATATTACAGAGAATTCAGTGGTGTCCTTAAATATTAAACTGAATCATTGACTTAAAAAACTAAATCATATATAATATTGTAGGAAAGGCTAAGATTAGTGCAGTGAGGTTGGATTTTGCTCCAATTCATATAAAAGTCTGAAGAAAAACTCCAGCTTCTATCATGTTTAATATGAACTGAATTTTCGGAATTGCTCTTAATTTGTAAGTGTGAGACTGTGACACCATGTACAGTGAACATTCACAGTTTTGGAATTGGTAGTCATTGGATAGAGCAAAAAATATAAATATTTAACAAATCATCAGCAAACCCAATGCTTTAAAAAAGTTCAGAACCTCCACATAGTTCCTTGCCACTCAACCAAACCGTGTGTTAGAAACACAGGCTCCTTCCCATTACCAAGAATACCAAAACCAGGAACCTTCATTCCTGAGAGGAATATTCTTGCCAAATTAACTTGTGGAAACTGACTTGGAAGGACACAATGCTAGAAAACGCTCCGGTTCAAGGACAGCTATAACTTGCCTTCAGTGCAAGCAGACACCATCTTCTTTATAATACCAACATTTCTTAGATACCTAAAGTTATTACTCAAATAAATCCTAGCTAGCGAACAAAGCTAACCTTAGTTTGAACCAACTGGTGTATTAGACATTGTTTGTACCATGTTCAACCTGTACAAGGAAGTTCTCACCTCATTTTTTAGCAGTTGATTTTGAAACTTGATGAGTACAAGAAGCTGTGCAATTCAATTCAAACTATGACTCCTTCACCATTGTCCTCAACAGTATGTTCACAGATTCAATCCCTTCTAAATTCCCACTGTTGAGTGAAACTTTTTGTTATGGCCCTTGTTATATTTAATTTGAAATATAATTTTAAACCCATATCCTGATTTATGCAGGTCAACTACACTAGGCCTTGGTTGTGTTTAAGTTGATTTTCCCAAGATGAAGGATGACTTGTGTTTTTTCAAAAAGATATTTTTTTTTATTTCCTCCTATAAACAAGTGAACAACTGATGTTTAATATTTGGGTTGGCTCAAGAACGCTTAAGAATTTTAACTTCTCTCGGTAATTATGTTCTTCAGAAATGGAATTGAACTTCGAGTGAATAAACAAAAACTCAGGAACAAGCAGGAAATACCCACAACCCGCTATCAACAGCATTTGAAAACAGCAGGTTGATTGGAAAACAGATTGTCTTAAATTCTGTCATGAAATCCCCACTACTACATTTCATTCTATTTCATTATCACTGTGCATAGTTGTTTAAGAGCTGCAATTATTTCCACTCTGTCTAGCCTTCCTGGACTGGAAAAAAATCAGCACATTGACTGTTCCAAAATGTGTGTGTTTTGTTGGGTTGCTTAATGTGCACTGGTGTACAACAAGTCACTCTCTCTTTACAGTTGTTGTAAGATTAGAGTCTGTAATCAACCACAGTGAAGGATGTAAAAAGTTCCTCACTGGATTAAACTTAATGACTGACAGGCTGGCTTAATGGAGGAAATACACACACATACACACACACACACACACACACACACACACACACACACACACACACACACACACACAAACACGGCCTACAATGCTTGTAACAATGCAAGCCAGGTGTGAAATTAACCAGTGTTGACCCCACACCCTGAGGCCATGATTTTATTTCACTCGTTTCTTTTATGTCTTAAAAACACACCCCAAGCCAAATCCCATTCATTTTCTCACAAAAAAGATCTTTCACTGTCTTCACCTCCAGTGGAGCTTGGACTAATTAAAGCGGATTTCTGCCAGAGACTTTCGTTACTGATGACATCACAGCCTTGTACAGCAACACTACAAGTCAAAGCTGAAAGGCCACATGCAGAGGTTGTGACAAGTGGCTTATGAGAAATACTCTGGTACATGTCTGTTGTCCCAACTACCTACCTTTCCTTCCACTTTTTAAAAGTAAAGTAACATGTATGGAATAAAACACAATAAGGCATGCTGTAATAGAAAAATTGGAAATCAATGGGGTGGAGCAATATAGTAATCGTTTATACTCTTGCCATCCCAAAGTTGATTATTTTCCAATAACAGCAGATTATGAAGTGCGTGATTCCTCTTACACCACAGAAGTTTGTCAATAGTAACAATTTTTAATTTATTAAAGAACAGCACACCTTTTAATTGGTTCTTAACTATGTTTTAATGTTGTGGAAAAGTTTGCTAAAAAAGTTACTTGATGTTATCACTTACATTATAGCAGTTATAAACAATCGTTCCTTGGCCAACCTATCCTTTTTCTCACTCTTTAATAGGTTAATAAGGCAACTGTAAGCGTAAAGCATAAAGACTTTCCTTTGGTGGAAAACCTTGTTACAGCGTCACCTCTGACTGTTACATGACTGATGCCCAGGACTGGCCAGTGTTGCTCTGATTAAACTCTCTTTCCTGTTAATCAGAGCAACATTAGCCAATCGTGGGTATTTGTTACAACTGGTCACAGCTCAAATGTTCGCCAATGATACAAGAGGATAATAATTGCATTCTCACTTTCCCTGTATTCTGCACTTAAATGTCCTTTTTTTCTATTTCGAGGGTATCAGAAGAAATGGAACACAGTATTCATAAGTATGTTTTCATTAGTGTATAATTACCTGTAACTACAAATCGTTGCGTATTCACAAGCTTAGAATGAGCCCCTTATATTTACTTAGGGAGCGGGTCCACCTCTTCAAAGCTGCCATGTTGCACCGCTAAAGTAGCCCAGAATGGACAAACCTCTAGAGAGCGCCTTCCGCATATTGTATTTTTACAAGCGGTAGCGCGAATCCAGAATGAACCTCCGGGAGGAAGGCCAAGAAGAAGAAAGGAAGACAAGGAAGAAGAAATAAGAGGAATCAGTGTTTGCTGGTGCTGGCTATCAATATTGAAAACCCATATTTGAAAAATGGACGATCGCACTTATTATTTAGCACAGAAAAAGCAAGGGAGTGTGAATGTAAGTACTTGGAAGTATGTGATAGGCACCCATTTTATGTTCTAATACTCGCTTGGAAAGGGAGAGGCATTCAGGTGGTTGAGTCCTACAGAATGGACCTTTAGCCAATTAACTATCTGACCATATGTTTTCACAAGAAGTTGGTTATCATTATTTTAGCCTAGTCAGTGGGGTTTCCGGGCAAACAAAACATGAGACTAGGCAGCACACTGAAGATATTATTTGCCTGTAAGCTATCTAATGAATTTTTGAATTTTCGACTCCTGACTTCATACTTGCATTGAAGTAGATCTAAAAGCACATTTTTACATTCAGCCACATTTATTAATTTATTACACACTCACTGAACTGGCTGCTACGATTGCATACAACTCGTCTGCACAGATTTTGAAAAAAAGTGCTGTGCATGTCTTAAGCATGTGCTTCCATTGGTTTATACTGCTCTGTACTGTAATTACGATAGGCTGGCAAAACTTTGAAGTTCAGGAAACAAAACTTGCCTGTGTTATTTTAACTAAATGAATTTGGATCCTGTGAAAGCTGACTTTCATTGACACACGCAGAAATTCTCATGTTTAAGGTCTGACTCTACTCAGGATGTGATTTGTAATATTCCAGGCGCCTATGCTGTTAAAACATTTACCAGAAAATATATCATGCTGCCATATCTCATACAAAAGTAGCTTCAAGTCAAGAATCAAGACCTAGCAATACCGTTCACACAAGCACACAACTATGTATGAGGACGAATTCCAAAGCTTGTGTTTATAAATGGCCAATAAATCTGAATAATCTTGAATCTTTCTGTTGTTTAGCACACAAATCATGAGAAACTAGGGTGAACTGATGCATGCATTTCTCACACCACGATATTCCCTATGGCTAGATTATTCAGTACATTGAAAAGCAAAGCGTAAGACTCTCCCTCATACATGCACATGCACACACAGACACACACCCCAGTCTCTGGCACTTCGCAGACTGTGAGGTAATGCGTGTCTGTGTTGTTTGTGGCAGAGCGCAGTATATGGGGAGGCCAATACTTTTGAAGTCTAAAGCTGGGAACAATGAAATAAATTCACCGGACTGTGTGATATCCCGTCCTACTCAGCACTTCCAGATCAGATTCTGAACATTTAGCTGGCCAGCGTTTCTCATGTGGCTACACACACAAGTATTTCCCACAATATTTGTTAAGTAACCTCTGGTGTTATATTCAGCTTCAGATATTTCAACGTCCTAGTTCAGCAGACTTGGTGAGCAGAGATCAGCAGAGTTCCACCCTCAACACACACAACACGCATACAGTATCAGACACACACACACACACACACACATACCACTGGGGAAGAATGAGTCTACTGGGTAATCACCAAGCACCAACACTAAATGCAATCATCCCATCAAATGCAGTTGTGTAAGGACTTTTGATATTTGAACAAAAGTGTATTTTTAGATCAAAACCAAACCTTAACCTTGTCTGCAAAATCTATGAACAGTCAGAATACAATACAAATTGTGTTTAGACATTATACACAAGGCTGGATAACCCTCAAAGCTGAGCTTGGATAACCCTCCATCCTGAGCTTGGTCTACTGTGGAGTTTCTCCCAGTGTCCATCTGGCAAGGTTAAATTGCATTTAGGAGTGAATCAGCGTGTGAATGTGAGGGTGATGGTGTCCTGTGTTGGACTGGCATCCCACCCAAAGTGTATTCCTGTCTCACACCCAGTGTTCCTAGGATAGGCTCAGGATCCACAACAACCCTTAAAGAACTTATTGAAGCTGAATGAATGAATGAATGAATATCATATGCGATATACCACATAGCTGCGCTTTGCATAGTATTTTATAATAGTATCAGCTTGACTTTTGTATTGCCTGAAATCACTGTCTGTGTTAAGCAATGAATAAAGCACGACAGGACATGCTGTTATAGCAAAATAATCGATGATGTCATGGTGTGACGCAGCCGAACGCAAATTGAAGTATCAATTTGATTATTTTCCAGTAACAGCACATCCTGATGCGCTTTATTCCTCTCATACCTCTGTGAATGACACATCATGCTTCTTAACCATTTACCATAATATATAATGTTATGGAATGTCCTCAAGACACATTAGTTCCTATTATCACTTATGTTTTAGCAGCTGTAACCATTCTTAAACCAGCCTCTCTTTTTTTTCTCTTGAAGTAAATAAGAAAAAAAAAAACACAACTTGTCACATTACACAGAATCCAGAAAATCCCAAAGTCCTCTGTCTTGAAGACTTTCCAGTAGCTGTAAGCCTCTAAACATTTCAAAGCTCTGACGCTGGAGAATCCGTCCATAAACAAACATCTCATTTTAAAGAAATAACACATTTTGAAATCATTTGTAATTTGCTATAGATTATGCAAACTGACTGAGATACAAGTCTCTTTGAATGAGCAGCTACAATAAAAACAACAGCGTATTAGAACAAGGAGATTCCATTTGAATTACAGCCCGCACTACCGCCAGAGCTGCTGCTATAGAAAATTAATCAGCACCGTCTTATCAATCAGATTCGAGAATTCAACAGCACTGTATTATAAATAAGTTTTATTCATCTCGTCCCAAGTGTGCAGTGTTGTTATAGAAAGAGGCAGCCCACTTCAACCTTTCTCGCTCTGCCGGAGTGAAAATGCTGCCCACCTGCTTTCAAAAGAGGCACAGAGATAACTATTGAATAACACTACAAAGAGCAATCCATTGCTCTGCCATGTTCCTTTCATGCCTGGGCACATTAAATATGCAGGGCATTGACTAGTGTCACGATTTTCTTTTACATAAAAAAACGCTGACTCTCATGAGGGACAGGAAGACAGAATGTTTGCCTTAAAAATGAAACTAGGTCACATTTTGCATAGAGGAGCAGAAAGGCTCAGGAAGTCTTTCGAGTGAGACATTGTTGGAGGAGATTTAAGCAGACGAGCTCCTGAATGTGAGTTCCCAAAGCCGCGGTATGCTGCAAGTGGACCATTTCTTTCCCATGTTCCATGACCTCACAGATGTGTGTGTGTGTGTGTGTGCGTGTGCGTGTTTTATTGAGAAACAGTGCAGAAAGAGGCCAACATCTACTTTCGTCTTAAAATGGGATATCAGAGACCTAAGGCATGTAAAAGGAATGCTTTCACGTCTTGATGTCTATATTGATGTGCGCTCAGACGTCAGATGTAAGTTCGGCTTTGTGACTGTTTAATGTCTCACACCGGATCAGATTTGCTTGGACAATTTCCATTCCATTCGATCAACTTGCTCAGAAATGTAAAACATCAGTTCGCTCCAAACAGGATCAATGCTTTAACATTTCCTTTATTGCTTTCTATCCCTAACATAGGATTCCTAATTGACCACATTAAACCAATAACACACTTAATTTTGTTAATATAAGCTAAGAAATGACCGGTAATAATTTACCAGCGGGTGTTTGTCAGACAATTTCAATAGTGTTAGCAAATTCCTTATTTTATATAGTGAATAGACATGCTAGCTGACTAAATACTCATCTCAAGTCTGGGTTAGCTAGCTAAGCTGTTTTACTTTCTTTGTCATTGTCATGAGTTGCCCTCAAAGCACACACCTCATGTTTCGTTTTCCTGCGTGTGGCCTATTTTTACATTGACATGCCTTTATAGTGGTATTTTTCCTGAGCCTCCACCCATTTCGTAATTCATGTATATCCCAAGTGTACTCATCTGTTTTCCCTTGATTAGTACAGTTGTCCTGATTTTGAAAGTTGATCTTTTTATGCTCTGACCCAAAGAACCGTTCCTTTTGGGCAAAAAACACTTTATATTGGAAAAATATTAATATATAGAGTTTGCTCAATGGATCCATTTTCCCCCATATGGGCCATTGTATACATAATGTGATGAGTCATCAGTTTTAACTTTTGCCTTTTCTTATCTCTCCTCCTTGCGTTTCTCCTTCCTCTCCCACACCTTGTCCACTGATGTCATTGATCCACTCCGTCCTTTTTCTCTTTGAGCAATCAAGAATTGCCTATATTCATCAGTAATGATCACTGAAAGAGCTTCAGCATGTGCATTGTCAAAGAAACCCTCTAAGCAGTCCTTGAATATTATGCTCATCTGGGTCTCTGTTCGACGGCTGGAATTCTTCTGCAACCCATTCCACTTCATAAACAGTGCTTCCACCTTTTTGATGCAATCCTGTTTGTGCCTCATTGGAAAATTTTGCTCAGTTCCAAAAGTCTGCTACCTTCTTAACAGTCCTAGAGGCTGAGTTGCGAACTGTTTCACCCTGCTGCCGATGAAGACGCAGGAAAAAACCCAAAACTTTTTTGTTGAGTAGTTTTGAATCTTTACTGTCATCCACATAGTCTTTGATAGGGCACAATTATTCACTTTGCAAGAAGCAATATCAATACACTTAGCCTTAGCTATTGTCATAATAATATCTGAAATGAAGAGGACACAATTATCTGAAATATATTGTTTATGCATGTAGCATACTACGTACAGGATACACATATGGGGAGAAACTTCTGGTACACTGAGCAACCTCTGAATATTACTTTTTTCCAATCTAACTTTGACATGGTGTGTTTTTGGCCCAGATTAACATTAGCTTAAACATTATGTTGAGAATCCATTTACAGTGCATTTTAGTTTTTGCAATGGACTAAATCTTTGCAGTACTACGGCCTCTGCTGCATCGTGTGTGTAAAGTGATACATTGAATGAAATAACGCGTGATGTTGATCCGAACAGTTGGGAGCTTGAAGGTATGACATAAATAAAAGCTAATGGGCTACATGAAACGAAAAATAATGTTATTAACTGGTAACAGGTTTCAAATTAACATTAAGCCCCAGACCAGTTAAGGATGAATTAGGTTACATTTTTGTTCCAAGCTAAATATCATTCATTTCCGTTTTCATTCCATGAACCAGTCTAGAGGCCTGTTTTGTGAAATATACTTCCTTTTGCTTGCATGAATAGGTGAATGGCAGTTCAAATAACTAAACATTATTTGAATAATACAGTGGGGCAAAAAAGTATTTAGTCAGCCACCAATTGTGCAAGTTCTCCCAATTAAAAAGATGAGAGAGGCCTGTAATTTTCATCAAAGGTATACCTCAACTATGAGAGACAAAATGAGAAAAAAAA
>JAQMYM010000007.1:15996499-16009031 GCA_030014255.1 Parauchenoglanis ngamensis
TGAAAATTACAGGCCTCTCTCATCTTTTTAAGTAGGAGAACTTGCACAATTGGTGGCTGACTAAATACTTTTTTGCCACACTGTACTTCTGAATATGATATTTGAATACTAAATCATAATTGGTACTAATTTGTAAACATATAGTAAGTAATAGGGTATATTGAAGCAATATCACACAAGCAAGTGGTTATACTGAATATCAGCCCTGTTGTAATTCGGCTGTTGGCACAAACCCGCAAGCTGAGCGCCATAGTAATAGTAATCACAGCCATGCCGATATACAGTATAACCACATGACTGCAAATACAATATTGCTTTTATGCACCAGCTCTATAAACAAGAAATTAATATCAAGTAAGTGACATTTCAGACATTACAGTATATGGCCAAATGTTCTGTTTATTTCTGCTCCTCCAGCAGAAATAGATCCCAAAGAAGCCACACTCGCTTCATAGAATGTTGGCTAGCTAGCTCACATTGATTTGTACATTCCTATTAAAGGTGTTTCTGGTAAAATTCGCATCTCTTCTTCCTTTTCATCAAGTGACAAGCTTTCACATTTTAAGTCAAAAGGTATATTGTATAATAAAACCTTTGTATAATAAGTAATAATATAACCACTAAAGATTATAGAGCAAAAATTCTTTGATTACACCAGCTATTACTTTTCAGAAATAAAACCAAGTTACCCATAACGTGCATTTGTATTAGTCCCGATGGAGGAAGTGTGGCCTCTGTGCCTGTGAAGGTGTGGCATCCTGTTCTTCAAACATTATTTTTAATGGCAATCTAACTGTGTGCACAATACTGGATCTCAGTGTTACAGAAAAACGGTTCTTTGGAAGATCAACACTTAAACACTGGGTTTTACTTGGAACCTTTTCTCAAAGGGAAAGACACTCTTAGAAGGTTGTAAATACACCATATGATCAAAAGCTCTGAACACCTAACATCACAGAAGCCATGCTCTATAATCTAGTGGAAAGCTTCCCAGAGGGCTGAAGGTTAATATAATAGCAAAAGGAGACAAAATCTGGAATGGGATGTTCAAAAAGCAATTACGGGTGTGGTGTTCAGGTGTCTACAAACTTTTGGCCATATAGTGAAGCGCTTGTAGGAGTTTCCCCAGTGGAACAAAGAGGAATCTAGGGGAACTCTTTTGTTAGGAGTACATAGCATCACATTGCCTGCTTTAAATGTATCTTTCAAAGGTATCAAAATGCACATTGTCTCCATACAAAAAAATAAGATACAGAACAAAATATTTTCTTGTGGCATTTGCAATTAGCAGTGATGTAAATGCCGCAATTCGTTCTCAGGACTGATGGGCTCAGCTGGCTGACATTTCACCTGATTAGAGCAACATGTCTGCCATAATTAGAGTCACTTGAAAAAGGCTAAGTGCTAGGTACAGCTTCTCAGAAGGGAAGGTATGGGGTGTTTCTACACTAGAGTGGTGGATGACTCTATAAATGCAATTTTTAGAAGCATGTTTTGATTTCTTTTCTTTGGCATCTCTCTAGTGTATCCTTGGCTTATTGCAAAATAAATGTCGCTTTGGATTACTTGTCACCCCTTCCTTCACCTGCTGTGACTCTGAAGTGATGTAGCGAAGCCTTTGCCAAGCCTATAATCAAGTAACTGCAACTGTCATTGCCACTCACAACCCTGAGAGTATTACAAGAAAAACATCTATAATATAATCTAGTCAGCACTTAAGATGATGCAATAGAAAGACTGGGAGGTTGTGTATTCAACTCCCAGACAGCTACTGCTGGTCCCTTGAGCCCAAAGGTGTTAAAACCACGAATAAGACATTTTTTCCAGACCGTCAAACTTCTATATTTCAGGCAGAGCATGATTTAAGACATCTTTTGAAGACTTAGAAGTCAAACATTATATATACAAAAAAGAACAAATATCCAGCCACCAGATCAAGATGTACTAAAATGGACCATTAACTATGCCTTTTGGGTCATGGTGGGCCAGTGCAATGCCTTGCATAAGTATTTACCCCCATTGCACTGAAACCCCAAAAACTGGTTCTGGTAAAAAAAACAAAAAAAAAAACAGAAGTCACGTAATTAGAAAAATGGAGTCCAACTGTGCGCAATTAAAGTGTCACATAATCTCAGTATAAATACACCTGCTCTAGGAAGGCCTCAGAGTTTGCTAGAGAACATACAAAACTAACAAAACAAGTCTGGGACAAGTTCTGGAAAAGAAAAATCAGGGATTGGTTATTAAAAAAAATATCCCAAACTTTGAAGATTCTGCGGCGCGTCATTAAATGCATTATTTACAAAACGCCTAGAGAAAGATGTCCATCAAAAGCCAGTCGCTGGGTAAGGAGGGAATTAGTCAGAGAAGCAACCAAATCACTGTTGTGGACATCCAGTGACGTCACAGCTCCGTGCTTGGTTTGGGTTCAGCTTCATTTGTTTGTCACTTTAGCATCAGCCAAGTGAATAAATGTGAATTTAAAATTGCATAATGCACACATATAGCCAGTGTCACTCTGAAGAAGCTGCCAAAAAGAAGACCAAAGCGCTCCAAACAGCTTGGCAGCTTGGTCAAAAGCCTGTGGTTATTATCCTGACGCCTCATACACAGTCAGCCCTAAAGTTCCTACAGTCTTCACAGAACAGGAAACTTCAGGATAAACCCAGCCAGCAGGGGAGCTTATAAAACCAGGGAGGTGCTTCACTGAAGCAAATGTCAGATTACACCATGTCCTGTGCTGCACTATATTTCCCAGGCCTGACTCTCTTCCCTGTATGCTAAATAGAAGCAAAGAACACAGGAAAGGAAGCTGTGGCTATTACACTCAAATCCCAAATGTCACTTTCTGGCAAGACATGAAAAGGTGAATGTGATTCACTTCAAGTACTGATCAAAGGTTGTTGGGGAAATGTTGTGTAGGCCCCTGAGGCCTAGGTGTCTTTACTCTCCTTTCTACTGTATTTCTAACCTTTATATTTTGTAATTCTATTTTCTCAAATGTTTTCTTCTACCTTTTGACCTCAAATTAGTATATATGCTTTAAGGGAGCTGATAGAGGCTTTCACAGAAGCATGCTGCAGCTAAGTACATCTCCGCTTCACTGAAGCAAATATAGGATGTAAAATGGACATGTGGTTCACAGAGAGGCTCGTGCTGGAACTAAACAACCCTCATCTGGGTTACGATATGTCAGTGCTCAGACAAGGGAACGGGAATGATTGTGATTTAGAGCAAACACAGCAAAATTATTCATTTTACTTAATCCTGTGTTTATCTGACACCGATTATAATGTAACTGACATAAGTAAATACTGTAAGAATACTGTAGTACTGTAAGAAATTCTTTTCACGGATGATCAGAAGAAGAACCTCCAAAGAATGGGAGGACAAATCAGAAGCCTGGGTGATGTTACAGAGTGAAATATTTTTTATTGTCATTCTAGTCAGTAGAATGAAACAACATTCTGCAAGGCTTTTGTGCAACACTACAGAGCTCAGGACAGCAGTGTACACACTCAACAACACAAAGTGCAAATGTGGCTGTGCAGAACAGACAAAAGTCAGAGTTCTTAGCTTTTTATTTGTAGATGATCGGCAGACAAACAGGTTCAACGACCAGAGAAAGAAAATAAACCTTACTACTGACTTTCACAGAACAAACATTTTCCCTTGGTTTATTTAAATATAATGTATTCCACCTCAATGCTGTAACTATAGCACAGCTTCCAGATCCCATCGCCTGTCGCACTACACATATTAGCCGAGGTATGACATCCTACAAGACCTCAAGTCACCTCAAGTGACGCTAGTCAGACTTGAATAATATTTTTATTTGTGGTGTGATGAGAGAACACCACAGCTCATAGCCAAAATGTTCACCAACGACTTCTGTGCTACACACTTACGTGCTTCTATGCTTCTATCGCCCTCTCTATGGAAATTCCTATAAATGTTTGTTTTGTGTAATCTCTATTAAGACATTTAACTAGCTGGCCATACATTACTATGTTACTTTAGCTACCACTTTTTAGCCCAGTCAGTTTTCTGAGCGACAAAAACATGGGACTGGACAGCACATTGAAGCCAAGGAATTCTTTATTTTAATAGTGTAGCATACTGATCGTACGGGTCTTCTAAATGAAAAAAAAAACTTTTATTCTGAAAAACTGTCTAAGAACTGTACAGATACACTTGAGATCTCTTACAATGTCTGAGGCAATCACAAAATCACTTTAACAGAACTAGAAATGATAAAAGCCCCATGTACGCCCACAGAATTAATTTTTTCCTAAATTTATATTGCAGGTTGTACTTGATCAAAGCTGATTTGATCACCGTTTTGTGGGGGGAAAAAAGTACAAAGCCAGATAAGTGATTTTAAAGGCCCAGAAAGCCATCTACATCTACATCTAGTACAGACTAGCACCCTCGGGGATGAGCTTATCTTGCCTTATTCAAACTACATCTCCTTGTAGATAACTTTGATCTTCAGGAACTAAACGATGAGACATTCTCGTCTCTGGAAAATCCTTCCTGTTGGTGTTAAAAGGGGAATTCCTCTCTGTCAGTAATTATAGCGGCAAGATCTGCCTGATTAAAGGGTTCTCTTAGATTTTCTGTAAAGCAGCCACCCAACAGAGCATAACAGACAAAATTTTATAAAGCTCTTAGTTTGATGTGTGAATGCTTTCCATCACCCGGGTACATGTTTAACGTCTTTTTGACGTCTAGGTGAATGTGTTATAATATTAAAGCTGTTAGGTGGTGTCACAGACAAGGTACATTTTCTTAACAGTTTTTACAGTTATGTATCAAAGGGACAGTACCTTGCAGAAGTATTAACCCCTCGAACCTTTCTACATTTGTAGTGCTCTGTCTCTGGAATTCTTCTACTGTATATCTCTATAAGCTTTGCACATGTGCACATTTTAGTTGAAGCCCACTCTGTAATTTACAACAATCATTTAAAATACTTCAGAGTCAAAAGCATGAACCCATGGATGATTTTACAACATCAGTTTCTCAAGAAGTGTCTCTGTTCCACCAATTCACCGTAGCCACATTTACATGGCACCTATTACCCTGCTTTTTAGCTTGCTATTAACAAGTTAGCATGATTTCCAAACTTTTGGCCAAAGGTGCAGTTGATTAACCACTTTATAAGTGCATGTCCTCAAGTCAGGAATTAACTCTCAACCTACACTTGAAGGTAAACAACAGTTATAGGGTCAAAACGCAGGTGTATACTTGACTGACTTCAGGTCATGTCTCAACATTCTACCAGTATACATTTGGGGTAAGACAACTGGTTTGAAAGATGAGTAATGGAAGCCATCTATCTCAAACTGGAATAAATCACATCACCTACCATTTATAACTTTGTCTTAACATGTTTAACCCAGCAGTTACACACCAAGTCACGTATACCAACCCCAAAATAATGTCATTCTCATGGCATCTTAATTGCAAGGCACACACAGTGACTTAAATAGCAGGTAATTTCCCCCGTTCAGTAGAACTAACTAAGCCCCTGCACACGTGGGGCTTCAGTCACCTAGACATGTCACTACAAGACAATTAATTGGATACTCCATTCAATGACCTTCTTTGCTTTTATCATGACAAATGCACTTTCTGTCAAATTCCATGAAAAGAAATTGGTACTGTTTTCACTAGTCATTAAATGTAAATGATTCCCCAAAGTGGAAAACCATACTGACTAAGTCAGCAATTGATTATAAAAGGGGCTTTCCAGCATTACATAATCTAATTCTAGAAGGTAACCCCATTTATAACAGTCACATCATCGCTGCCATCTGCTTCTCCATCTAAGCGCTTTGGGGACTCAGTTTCCCAGCAGTCTTAGCGGCATTCAAACATGTCCATGAGGATTGCAATTCCCAGCACTCACCACACCCCTCACAGTCTCCTGAGTATTGATCGATTTCACCTGTTTTGAGTTTAGTTAAATCACTGCTCACACTATTTGAGGCCTTTAGTTTGTTCAGTTTCTTTGCAAAGTGTTAATGTGTTTTCACAATTACGCCAAGCCTTAGTTTCATGCTCTTTGTCTACCTGTTTTTTTTGTTTTGTTATTTTTTTATTAATGTTTTGGATTTTGACCTTTCTTTTGCCATAGCCTCTGATATACATATTTGCCTAGTATTTTGACCATGGCTTGTCTTTTGATTTGGCCTTTAGATTCACGTTGTGGACTTTGTTTGCCTGCTGGAAATAAAAGCTCCCTTTTGCTTTTACATCCGTTGCCTGCCTGCTTACCCAACAATAACAGGAAAAAAATTTAAAAAAAGGAAATTGACTGGCCAAACAACAAACATGGAAAGCAATTAATTAATTCATTTTAAAAAAGATATCTTTGGTATTTCTGTATCTATCATCAGAGCTCCAAACATTGTAAGCAAATGTACATGCTAAACTCCTATAATGTTTTCAGCAAAATTTTACAATTAATTAATTTACAATAAATTATAGTTATAATGTATTGTGATACAGTCTTGGATGTCAATAATGTAGAGCATACAATTGGAAATCAACTGAAGAATTTCCTAGGGAAATTTCCCACCAAATCTCCCTGAAGAATTATTGCCTTATTTGGATTAATACCAAGATAGACAGAGATTTACACGTAATGAAATAAGCTACAGTGAAATAGCTTACAGTCTATAGATTAATGGCTTTACTATACCGAACTGTGCATGTTACTGATACGACATGTACAAGCTAAAGTCACCTAGTTATTTGTTATATAAGTTATGTGGTGTGCTTATGCTAAAGAAATTGCCAGAAAATTGGTGTGTGAGATTAAACTAATTTTTAAGATAACAAAACAAAGCTGGCGAAACATTCAATGTAATTCACAATGTATTTCTAAAGCATTATTACAGTTTTCTTTAACTGTGCATTTTGCAATAAGTACAAGAAGTAAAGTTGCAGCTTAACTTCCAGTAACTGCCAGATATGTAAAATCTTTTTTTTATAGTGTGCATTTTGAATGTGTCAGGAAATCACAATTCCAATCAAGAATTGGAAAGAAGCTGTTCAGTGATGTGCACTTACAGATCTGAAACCTCTCAGATTTTCTTATTTTATTATTAGTGGAAAATGTTTAAAAATAATACATTATTTTATTATATTTTTTATTAATAACTTCTTTCAGGTAAATTAATTTGCATGTGTACACTGGATAAAATGTGAAAATTGTACTGCAGATTCTTGTAAGAAACAAAGCTGAATATTTTATTGGGATATCAGAGGTATTGAGGTATTAAACAAGTAGAAGCATGTTATTACCTCACAAAATAGAGCAGCCAGTAAGCTTCCAACATGCAGGCAAGGCAGGCCATGCAAAATACTGCACACAGGATAAGGAGCATATTCATACAAGATATTCATAGAGCATTTATAGAAAAGGATATAGGTGTTTGTTGTCCAATGACTTTTCTTGTGGAACAATAGCGTTAAGCAACTTACTATTCAAAATTCAAAACATTTTATGGACAAATTCAGTGAATTCATTAACAAAGAATGGCCTGCTGCATAAAATGTGAGTCATGTGTTTTCTAAGAGAACACTTCCATCACCTGATATCTATGAGCTCATTTCTTTGGTCCTGTTCCATGATGGGGCCTTAGTGAATTTCAGCTCTTTATGCCAATTGTTGTCATTCAAATGGAGTCTTGCCAGACCTGGGCCAAGCTGCTATTCTAAACTCTTTCTAGTTGACCATATAGAGTAAAACAGCTGGCAAACTGCGTAATCCGAAAATTCTAATCATCCAAAATATACGTCATAAGTAGAAACAAAGGAAGTGGAGTGGAAATCGCTTGATTTGTTTAACGTGTCCTGACAATGTAATGTTAGCTGTCTGATACTATAGAAGGACGGCTACGTCCTACGTATGTCAGTTCTCCCTTTAGGGAAAATTTGCCACCCAGGACGAGAGACATCCATGTAGACATGCTATTTCAAGAGCGAAGTGTTTTTGTGTCTGGATAATAGCACCACTGTGACCGAGCCGGTTCCATCATGCTATATCAATTATGTTCAAGTCAAGCTCTCGGGTTCTGACAATGCACTCCTTGTGGTTTAAGCCCTTCTGCCTGCAGCATACAAACTCAACACGCTTTGCCTTGGTCCCACTCTTTTTTACACACGTCTAGAAGGGTACACCCCAAACAAATACCCTTCAGAATTTTATGGAGATTATTGGAAATGCTGCATTCCAAATGATGTCTCTTTTTAACACATCTAAAACATCTCTTAATCCGTGGGGAATGGCTCTGGTAAATGCAGCTGCAAGTGTGCAATTGCTCGTTTTCACTAAGCTCTGAAGACAGACACATTTCTGCACGCTTCTATTTTGCTCTGTGAGCTGACTGGGTGAACTGGAGGACTCTGAGACATCTGTCTCTCTTTGCAGTAGGTGGAAACTGTTCACCATTTCCAAATACCCCCCACAGAGAGGTTCAGAATGGAGCAGCTGCCACTTACCAGGAAGTGTGTGTGCTTTGTTTTATGACGTCTGGTGTTATGATTCAAAGTATTTTTACAACCTGTATGGCTTTGAGACCATAGACTTTCTTCATCTAAGTTGGTCAGAAACAAGTGCAGATTTCAGAGTGCCAAATGGCATATGAATAAATCTGCATCTGATTCATGACCTGTCATCGAAATGAGCAGTGATTTGAGCATGAATGATGAATCAGCTTTAGCTGCACAGACATAAACTCCCACCTACTAGTCCCTTATTTGAATGTTATATGCACACTGCATGCCCTAATTAACCCTCATATACAACTGAGGAAGATTTCAGGAAAGAAGTAAATGGATGGGAGGAAAAATACAGGGAAGCTGAGTTAGAAGTGCTTTTCTCCATGGTTGCTGCAAATAAAGACAGTTATGGAAGTGTGCTCTGTTTTTTATAAATGTATTTATTCATTTATTTAACCTGCAGGTAATATTAACTTTATATTTTTACCTAAAGTCAGATTTAATTAAATCTTCATTTACAAATATCGGTGAAGAAGTTCCCATCCTGAACAAATAAACAAACCTTAATCCATATCAATTAAACATTCACTGAAAAACAGACTACCAAAGGGCTATGCAGTAGAGTTGGTGACATAAATCCAAAACTTCTATGTATTCTGAGTCTATGTTTTCTGCATACAGCATTCAGATATATGCTAATTATGTGTGTGTGGCTTACACATCTGAGTATTACAGATACTTCTTGAGTAGGAGCTGGGTTTCTCAAAGGTGTCCAGACCATCGCATTTAAATAAAGATCTTGCACTTTAAAGGTCCACTATGTAGGATTCAACCAACTGAATGCCCCTCCCTTACCCCTCCCTTTTTTAATTGTGTATTAGATTGTACGGTGGCCATCACATGTCCATAGCGTATGAGCATGTACTTACATTCACAATCCCTTGCTTTTTCCATGCTAAATAATAAGTATAATCCTCCATTTTTCAAAATATAGGTTCTTAAACGTGTTAGCCAGCACCAGCAAACACAGATTCCTCATATTTATTCTTCATTGTATTCCTTTTCTTCTTCTTTGTCTTTCTTCTGGTGCTTGCTTACAGATTCATGCTGCCACATGTAAAAATGCGAAACATAAAAGGCGCTCTCTAGAGCTTTGGCCGTTCTGGGTTACAGTAGCAGTGCAACATGGCGGCCCTGTAGAAGAGGACTCGCTCCCTATGTAGATATAAAGGACTCATTCTAAACTTAAGAAACACAACAATTCGTAGTTACACACTAATGAAACCATGCTTATGAATATTACATTCCATTTCTTCTAATAGAGCTCACTAAATCCTACATAGTATACTTTTAATTTAAAAAAAAATTCAGGGATAGAAAATGCATAGTGAAGAAAAGTAGAAAATATGCTGTCTGGTGTGTTTGATAGAATGTCAAAAAACATCTGATAATACCCAAGCATCTTTAAATAACCTAGGTATGTGGTTCCTTTGTCCAAAACACACAGGTCAGCGCATCATGGTGTATGTTGTATGTAATTGTGTGTGTATTACATCAACTGAAGGACTAATGAGCTGAGGAAGATCCATGAATGTGGCTCTGATTGTCATTGACAAATTACACTGACACCAAACCTTATTACATTATGAGTTTCCCATGGTAGGCTATGATTACACACAGCATACTTTATGGTGATGCAACATACCTTGGTGCTGTAACTGTAGTACAAGCAAATCATTCGGAATCCTGCTACATGACACACATCAGCTGAGGAGTGATCGTTCACATATGATGTGAGGACTGAACACCAGATCTAACAGGCAGAGCTCTGCCCAAGAACCTGCTGTTTTTTGTCAAGGGTATAAACATGATGCTATATGTTCATATCCTTGTTTATTTCCCTTAGTCTGTATTAATACACTTAACTAGCTTGGACATACATTACTACATCATGTTAGCTACCAATTTTTAATCTAGACAATTAGGATTCCAACCAAAACACTGGATTGGGCAGCGTATTGGAGATTTTACTTCCTAATAAATTTATATGTCCACTGCTTATCTATCCGCCACAACTCACACAAGTGACACTGCACATAAGAAGACAAAAACATCTCAGAAGAAAAGAGGAACCAGGAGCATTTGCTATTTGACAACATACCCATGTCGATGTTTGGCATTTTTTATGACTGTAAGAGCTTGGAATCTGAGCACTCTCACTGTAAAAAAAATTATAAGAATAATGTAATGCAGTTACTCACCAACCGTGTCGCAGGGTTCATCTTTGTGGACACAAAAATCTGTCCTGAAAAAATATAAGAAGGAGACAGAAACCGGCTATATGTTAACAGATATTTCAAGCAGACTTAAAGTCAGGAATGTACGCAGTGAGACGGAGGCTAAAGTCATTAACACTGTGTTAACTAGCTCACTAAGAGTGTTTTCTTTAGCTAATGCATCTGCTTGCGTGATTTCTTGTTAGGGCACAGGATTTAAAAACAATAAATAGATGAAATTAAGGTTTCCATGTCCTCACTGAGACTCTTGAAAGTAACAGTCATTTAATCAATATGAATTACTTTTATTTTCTGTTTGAAGCTGATATTTTAAATATTGAAATATTATATGTAAGAAAACATCGCTTTTAAGCTAGCAAAAGAATAGTCACCCAGTCAGCAAAATAGAACAACCAAAATTTCAATGTGTTCAGACATTTCCTCAGACTTGATTGTTCAGAATCCATGAAAAATCTTTACAAATACACAACAAACATGAGAATTCTAGCCAGATGTCTCCTTCAATTTCCACACTAGCATGGTTTTGCTGTAAAGCTAAAGTGTTTAGGCTGAGAATCAGCTTAATTCCCTCAGAACAAAGAGAGTCAAAGTTGTGTGTGAAATAGTGGACATTACTGAAGGCACCATTTTCCCACGACCTGCTGTCCCATGACAGAGCAAGGTGTGAATAGCTTCATGTCATTATCTTGAAATGCCACATGACCGCGAACAGGTCAAAGGGGAAGATATACTGACACAAAAAGAGATAGAAATAGAAAGAGAGAGAGAAAATGTGAGCGATAGGCAGGCACCTCTACCGGGACCCAAGCCAGGTCTGGATACAATCCAGAAACTTGCTAAGAGAAGAGCGATAGCCCCTCACCCCCTTAACTCCCTTCATCCATCAGACAGCTTTCAAACAGATCCAAAGGCTGCATCGCTTTGAGTTGCCAAATCAATACCAGACAACGCATCTCCTTCTCAAAAACATTTGACATTCGAGATGGTCTTAAAATCTGCTGTTTTCCTTCTTACCAGCAGCCAGGACAACACTATAACACAAATTAAGGCCATGTTTCATTGAGGTTTGACCTTCCCCTTTCCTACCCTGCTTACACAAGCATTGTCAGAACAGAACATACTAAAAAAGGTTAACATGAATTTAAATTCATGGTGGTCTTCAAACCCCACAATTAGTGGGTTTGGGATGACACCATATGGAGGAGGAGGACATAAAACACTTGTATGCCATTGATCCACCAGCATCAATGACTCCAGAGCCACAGATGGTGGGAAGCTGTCTGGGCTGCTTCCTCTTGTAATTCTCCTTGGCAGGGTCATGCTGCAAGTGGGCAGCAGTGGTACACTCTAACCTGTAATTTGGTGCAACCAAAATCTTATTTTGAGCTCTGATGTTGAATTGACTAATACGTGACAAGATCCAGCAAGTTTTGCTTCAAAGGAGGATTCTAAAGGTTCACATTTCATTACTACGTGTTGTATAAGAGGAGAATAATGAGGAAACAATTGGTAAGAGAAGCAGTAACAAAAGTTACTGGGTTGCCATCCATCCATCCATTATCTATACCGCTTTATCCATATGGGTCGCGGGGAAGCTGGAGCCAATCCCAGCATCTTCAGGCGAGAGGCGGGGTACACCCTGACCAGGTCGCCAGTCCACCACAGGGCCAACACAGACAAACAGCCATACACGCTCGCATTCACACCTATGGGCAATTTAG
>JAQMYM010000007.1:16009131-16020798 GCA_030014255.1 Parauchenoglanis ngamensis
CACACCTATGGGCAATTTAGAGTAGCCAGTTGAACTAATCTGCATGTCTTTGGACTGTGGGAGGAAACCGGAGCACCTGGAGGACGGGGGATGCACGGGGGAACATGCAAACTCCACACAGAAAGGCACCCTGGGTGACCCGGGGATTGAACCCAGGACCTTCTTGCAGGAGAGGGTGTGCAGTTATAGAAAATATTCCTATACAAAGACAGGGAGGTGGTATGCTGTTTTATTCCTCATATACTACAGAAGACCAATGAAGATGTACCTATGAGTCAATATATGGAAATGTGGGTGTCATTGAGATGATACATGAAAAGAGCATCTTTGCTTGGGTGTGTCTTGAAGGTGATAACTACGTCATTCCAAAATTACTATTTTTTAATTGTAAACACATTCATACACTGGTTCATTGCTGTACTCTGTTAATACAAGTTGTTAGTGCAATAGAAAAAGTATTATGACAATACACGTATTTTTAACAGGTGAATTATGGCTCATGCTCACTCTATAGGTTGAAAATATCACTTGGTTGAACCCCACCACAATTCATGATGAAACAGGGGTAGGGATTTGCCCATCTGTTATCAATGGATGGCAACCTTTTAACTCTCAACACCCCACTCGCGTTTGACCTCATGAACAATTTAAAAGAGCAAAACACAGACACATCAGGATCACAAGTGCATGTGTGTCTGAACCCATTTTCAGATAATCGCCACTTCTCTCCACAAGGATCCACCTAGTGGGAGATTTACTTAGGCATGATTACCATTCAAAAATAATTCCTAAATAAATAACGTAAATACCTTCGAAGCTTCGAAATAGCCTTATAGTTCTCCTTTTTTCATCAAGTTCCTTGAACTTTTTTGCATGAGATGTTTTCATATGTTTAAACAAATTATTTTTGTTACTGTAGTGTACAAAACTTTTGGCACATATGTCACATTTAACACATTTTTCATCAACTGGAAAAAGTTCCAAATGACACTCCGTTTTTGGTCTGCCACCATTTTTAAAGTAACTGCAGGCACTTAGGGAGGGCAGAACAGCACAAGTACTCTATTACGCATGTGCAGGCTGGCTTATACTCGCGATGCTTGTGCGTACTTGCTCACGTATCCAATTTCCATCGTTCATTTGACGCACAAAGTGTGCACTCACTGCAAGTATGTACAGAAATTCCCCTTCCATAAAAGCAATCGCTGCATCAGCTCACTTTGAGTATGAAAATAGCAAGTTTGCATGCGGACGAGGATTTTTTTTTTGTAAATGCTTGCTGCTCTTACATTTTATGAACTATTATACAAATAAATGATTCGACATAAAAATAAGAAAAGTATTTAAATACTTTAAAAAATTAATCGATAACTAACAAGTAGTGACTCTGTATCTGTATTATTCTGAAATCTCGAAACTTTGTTGGGAGAGAAGAGAAGAGAAGAGAAGAGAAGAGAAGAGAAGAGAGGAGGAAATTTTTGTGATGCCACAAAGAGAAATTACAGAGGAAAAATCTTTGTACGATTTTATTAGCCAGCTAGCTAACATGAGCAAACTGGGCAGGATTCCTGAGGGATGTTTTATATTCATAAATGTGATTGTCATTGCCAATGCTAGCTATCCAGCTAACATGTGCAAATCTAAAATGATTTCTGAGAGCATTTTAAGTTAGATTTACAAATGTTCACAAATGTCTCGGCTGGCCAGCTAGCACAAATATGCTAATCAGAAAAATGATAACCCCCTGCCCAGCTAAGACTGGAGATCAGTAAGACCACGTCATTTCCCCAGACTGTTTTTTTCAGCGGGGGTGCTAATGTTCTCTACTAATGCATAACATAATCTCTATGTAGAAACATTTTAAGGACCTTCCTTTGGGTGTACCTGTATAGGCTCAAAGACACACCCATCAGCCTCATTCTCAATCAAGGACATCTCCACCAGTCACACAGCCCCCATCTCATAGAGCAGAATGAAGCAGCGTTGTTCTGTCACCACTGGAAATACACACCTCCAATTTTTGCCAGCTAAAGACCACCACAAATGTGTTGTGGTATATTTAACAAATCATTTCTGAAGGAATTTTCATTTTCATTTGTTCTGTGTGGTTCATCTGGCCTTAATCTGCACCATGATTCAAATGTATGTCTAAGATCTTTTGGATGAAAAGACATAGTCTTTAAAATGTATTGTACTAAACTAACCCTGTTGTTTGGGTTTTCACTGCTTAGCCAAAAATCTGGGCTAAATTAGTGTAGGTGTGCCCCCTTCGTACATCTGTACTGCATATTTCAATTATAATCTCTGATTCCAAATGACAGGCTACACTGAGGTAATTACACAGAAAAATGAACTCTACGGTTCGAGTTACACTGTTTTTGCCCAATCAAAGTGTCATTTTTTTCAAAGTCTAATAATATTGTTCTGAACAGTAAATATCGATATTGTGTGAGACTTATAATTCTATAATAATTAGTTCTGAGGACTTCTGCCTGTAATGACTGCAGACAGTTTGTTGCAGGAGAGAAAAACCGACAGTCCACCTTGACACACTGCAATTTGCCTGTGACGTACTCCTGCCGCCCAAAGCTATCTTGGCATCAGCACTCCGACAGATGTTGCTCGTGCACGCTGCATCCTTTCACAGTGAGGCCCTTATGCCGGACGCACTGGATCGTATTTAACCTTGCAAAGGTGGAAACAAAAGCCCCCTCTGTCTGTCACCGCCGTTTGCCCCCGCTAGATCCTCAGACCCAGGAAGACGGATGGTATCTGACAGGCTAACATGACCGCCCCGTTCTCAACAAAAGGATTCCTTTTTGTTCCGCGCGCTCTGAAAATTATCACAAGGTAATAATACCTAATCTGGGAGACACAGAGAGCAAACTATTTTGGCTGCCAGAAGCGAGTCGCTGGAGTGGTGAAGGAGGAAGATTGGGAACAAACTTGCCTCGCTGATGGACTGCTAAATGAGAGGCTCATTAGGGACCATCATGGCTGACCTACTGAAGGGTCTGAGTTATGTTAGGACTTAATGAACGATGGGGAAAAAAAGTGTTCTAATCCTCTAAAAGCAGCACAGTGCTGACAGAGGCAGAGCATCAAAGAGGTGAAATGATAAGGGGACAGTGAGAGAACAGGTCAGGGAAAAAATGAGAAATAGCATCCAACAAGCAGAAAGGCATCAACTGCATACAGAGATGGACATGGCGAAAAGATGAAATGCAAAAAAAGATGTACCTCGTGACCAGTACTGCAACGTCCGTGGGTGGTGGATCATCTCTGCCTCCAGGTACGTGGTTATTTCCTAAATACCGAGCCCTTCCGAATTCTTCATGCTGCCAGTGGCAGAAGCTCTCCAGTGTTTTCTCTCCATGATGGCCAACCTTCAGCTTCTTCTGAAGATTGAATTGGACAGAGACGTTGTACTTCACTTTGATTATATCCAAATTTGGCACAATCTATTCAATTAAATTGGACTGATTTGCTTGTTTCCTCCATGTCTCGTAGGGATGTTATTAGTCTATCCTTTTACACAAAGCTTGGTATGATTTCTTTCCCATTATTCTAATAAAAGCATTATCTTTATTAGCAAGGACAACATCCTGAGAAAGGATTCATATAGGCAAACCTTTATACCACTCTTGCATTCTTATATTGTATTTTATACATCCCTTCTCTCACCCTTGACACCCTCTTAGGGTATCAACCATGTCACCCAACATGATGATGTAATCAATAGCACATGTTTCAGTCAGAATGCACATCCAGCCAGAACAATGTAGTTGAAGCAATTTCCTTGTCTCCTTGCATTTCCTTTGATTCCTCCAAGGAATCATCAAACAAATTTAACTTGAGGTGATTGAAAGAGAGGACCTTGACGCATCCATGTTAAAAGCAGTACTGAAAAGCTGCCCACTACTCATTTGGTCCAAAGAACTCTAGCTTCAAGAAAAGGGAGGCTTTAATTTTAAGGAGGACTTCTTGGGCTTCCAAGTCATCCATCTGTCTAAGGTTTCTCCCTATTGTCAGATGATCATGAGTTCAAATCCTTGAACAGCCAGAGAATAACTGACCCAGTGCTCTAAGAGGGAAAGATGGCTTTAATCTGTACCATGGCTTGTGGGCTTCTGTTAGCTCATGTATACAGAATTGGGCAATCATCACTCTCTACCTAGTGTGTTTAGCTTCCCTGTGCAGTTGGAACAGAAGCCCTGGCTGGTGAGATGTCTCAGTAGAAGCACATGTTGGCTTTCCTTTTCCAGTTAGAACCTAAGAACCCAATGACATTAGGAAAAATGTCATCATCAGCAACCATTAATATGGCCAAAGCACTAGAAGCTTTATTGTTTCTCACCCTGCTCTTTCAATCTTCAACCCAGTCAATGTGACAGTCCAACATGTGGAACGTGGAAGATAATAAGCACATTACTAGAAGCACTATTTAATAATGAGCATCTCTTTGCATATTCATACAAAATAGGGATTTCCTTCAAGCGTGGTCAGTTGTTCTATGCCTTTACAAGAGCAGCTTGTGAAAGCAGGCTTGTTTTATTCGATATCCTTCGCCATCCCCGTGTGGTAGTCATTAATAGGAAAAATAACTAGTACTAGTAAAGAGGAACAAAATGTTTTAATATGCTACTGATTGTGCACTATCATCAACACCAATACAACATTCAACTCTATTTTCTAGGCTTCAGTATTGTTTTTAGAACTTTTAGCCTGGAAAGCAATCAGAGATCAAGAGGGGAAGAAGCAATGGCTAAAACACACACAGACAGAAAGACAGACAGACACACACACACACACATACACACACACACACACACACATACACATAGACACACACAGAACAAACCACAAAGCAGGCTGTAAAACAGGAATAAAACAGGAAGAAAGGTGGATTGCTGTCAAGGAAAGATTTAGTGCATTTCAAACTCACAGGTTCAAGTCTATTAAGAGGGTCATAGAGGTCACACTTACTGGGCGGGAGTGCAGGAGGACCAGTTTGGTGAGTCGAACATTCAGCTTCACTCCCAGACTCTGGTGCTGAAACATGTTATACACCTGAGAGAGGGGGGGCATAATGTATGTTTTAAATGTAATACAGCAGCAAGACTCGTTCAATAATTTTAAACTCAATCAAGAAAAGAAGAGAAGAGAAGAGAAGATTTATCTTTCCCACGCAATGACTGAAGCATTAGATTTAAAAAATAAAATAAAAAAGACACAGCTGGTAGCATTTATAAGGTCAAATAAGTAGCATGATGAGTGGACAGAATAAAAAATTAACATCTGGAAAGAAAGACCTCGAGGAGAAAGTTCAAATCAGTGCATTTACATGGAAAAGAGGAATATTTTCCGCAGTGGTGTCCTCAATGCTCTCGAACAATGAGGAGTGAAAGAGCTGAGGGAGGACGAGTGAAGGTCTGAGCTAAATCACACCCTGCCTCGTCCTTGTTTGGCTGAGATGTGAGAACAAAGCCTGAGCTACGGAGGAGGCCTTCAGGAGACAAGCCCGTGCTGGAAAGAGGAGAACTCCGCATGGAAATGATGAGTCCTGTGGCATGACATTCGCCTCCATCTGATGAATGGTTGTCAGAGTAAAATACTGTTCCAGATTAAGTATCTGAGATGAATTCAATCGAATTAAACTTGAATAAAAGATATTTTTGCTCTGCATTCAGTTTGACACGCCTGAAGAAAGTTTGTCAAAGTTTATGTGCATGTGTGTGGTTTTTATATTTTGATGGGGAACAAATGTCCTCACAAGGATAGGAATATCTGACAATTTTGACCTTGTGGAGACATTTGTAAAACTGCTTTTTTTACTTTTACAAAAGCTACAGCTTTTATTTAAAAACCTAAAAGAGCCAAAAAGGTTTCCTTTTGGGTACTGATGTCAAGGTTAGGGTTATGGGTTAGGTGTAGTCACCACATCAATTACCTCAATGGAAGGTCCTCACAAGGAGAGTAATGCTAATTATACAAAAAAAGACTTTTGAAAGATTAAGGTCTGACAAGTTCTCACATCTAAAGACAGTGTGTCATTAGTCACAGAGTTATGCCAGCCTTACACCAAACGACTTTTCTAGTATCTATGATTTTGCAAAAACTGGGGATCTTGCAGGGTCACTTTTTGCAGGAGACAAGACAAAGGTTAATAATAAACACGGTTGATTTTATCTAAACGTAAAGACGAGAAAACCACTGACATAGGACAGCTATCCTGACCACCTTACACCAAACAATCCAGATTACGGGAGCGCGTACCAACTCTAGCAAAGCGCTCATGATTTTATTTCGACACTGGAAATTGAAATTGCTTGAAAAGTCGTTTGGTGTAAGGCCAGCACGAGGCAAACATGTTTGTGTGTATGGAATAGAATGATTTGAGATTACACAGATTTATGGGCTATTTAACACAGGGCTATGGTATGTGTCGTTTTGCATTCTCACAATTCCACAGTAATTTTAAAAGGCCCACTATGTAGGATTCAACCAGTTGAATACACCTGCCTTACTCCTTCTTTTCCAAGCATATAGTAGAACATACAGTGGCCATCAGGTGCCTGTAGTGTAATTCCAAGTACTTACATTCACATTTGCCCTTGTCTTTTTTGTGCTAAATGATAAGTTTGATTTATTTATCAAAAATCATTTATCAAAATCTGAATTCTCAAATGTCTGAGCCAGCACCAGCAAACACTGACTCCCCTTCTTTCTTCTTCCTCATCTTTCTTTCTACTGCTTTGTCATCCTTCCAGTGCCTCCTTCCAGATTCATGCTACCACTTGTAAAAACATGAAATACGGAAAGTGCTCCCTAGAGGTTTGTCCGTTCTGTGCTACTGTAGCGGTGCACCTCTCTAGAGGGGGACCTGCTCCCTATGTAGATATAAAGAGCATTCTAAGCTTACAAAAGCACAATGATTCACAGTTACAGGTAATTATACACTAAAGAAAACAAACTTATGAGTTCCCTAATTAAATTATGGAATATCCCTTAGGCAAACAAAATATATTTCCCTATATATTAACCGTCAATATGTTAAATTATTTAGTCTTCTCATTTACTGGTTTATTAAAAAAGATTTAATAAAGATAACATTCCTCTTGGCAACACTGAGACTGATTAATAATTAACTGAAAATAACACATATATCTCAAATATACTGAAAATATTACAGACTAATATATTGTGCTATATCATGATCAATATATTACAATATATTGCAGAATATAAGGAATTGCCACAATTCATATATTTGAATATATGAAATTGGAATATATTTGGATATAAGGAAACATGTACATGCAAATTATGTACACCACAATTAAAAACGATTTAATTATATATAAAATAATATAATACATGTTGCCTTGACCAGGAATCAAACCCTGGTCCCCCAGTCTTGTTGTTCTAAAGGTACCATTATTACTTGCATTGGCCAGGAAGCAAAACCTCCACCAGGAATCCTGTTCCAAAGGCATTACTGTTACTCCTGTACTATCTAACCCACAGACTAATGTGTAATGGTTATAAAATACAGTATCGGTAAAACATATATTATGTATCAATATATAGCCTTACATAGTCCATGCATATATTGCAGTATATTGGAAAATATAAGCACTAGTTGCCCATATATAGAAATGTATTATTTAATATATTGCATTATATTTTCCAATATATTACCATATATTTTGGTTACATAAGGGATACTATATTCCATTTCTGCTAATAGATACCCTCAGTCCTGCTTTGAGCTCACCAACTGCACCATCATTTTGACATCGGGTGTGTAACAGATCCCTATCAATGAAAGTTTAGAGCATGGAAACAGTGTAAGAAGTAAATAAAGGAAACCAGCAAGGTCACCTACTGTAGGTCGGAATTCCCATTTGGAAAGATCCAGCTTATAATATTTCAGTTTCATATATAATGTAGTAGAGTATGGTTTCATATACTGTATAGCATATTTAAACAGATGATAAAGTGTCAAATTAGACTACCAACTATCATTCATTCTCCTAAAAGTGTGTCATACACATACTGAAGACCAAAACCCAACATGACTTTAGCTAAAGTAAAAGCCTTGCTTATCATCTGAATCACACTTTCTGGCAAACACTAAATGTAATATTTCCTCATTTGACAGAATTTTCATGAAGAACTAGAAATATGATAAAGTTCTTCCATTTAAAATCTTTATTGCAGCTGAAATCAACTACAAAGTGATTAATGACCTTTTGAAAATCCACTTGGGCCAATTCAAGGTCACTTCCACTTTCAAAGACGTGAAAAAAAATCTATTATTCAATTCACTCATTGTAGCTTGAAGCCATTATGTCATTGAGAGTATAATCTGTGTGTGTGTGTGTGTGTGTGTGTGTGCGTGTGCGTGTGTACGTGCATGTGTGTGTGTGTGTGTGTGTGTGTGTGTGTGTGTGTGTGTGTGTGTGCGCGCATAAAGGAAGCTGAGCTCTAACTCAGATAAAGTAGTTAAAGCGCTTGCCAAGGGACTTGTAAAAGAGTGTGTGATGTAGAAATCCTGAACTTCTGGAACTCACTCCCTCTCTGTTCTCGCTCCATCATCATACCGCTTTCAAAGGCACTTCATCTGGCTAGCACTGCAGGTGTGTGTTCATGGGAAAGCAGATTACCTTAAGATAAGCTTAGATGTGCTTAAGCTTAGGTGTTACTGATCCACTCAGTGCAGGCTGGCACAGTTTATCATGACATTTACAACAGGGCCGGATGGGCACTGCAGTATATAACACCTAGATGTGTAAATATTCACCTATCAATGTGGGACCATCCACAGCAGTAGGAGTTTCTGCTGCTCTACATGGTCCCACATGGATGACCTAAAGATTTGCTTTGCCCTAAAACAGTTGGCACAAGACTCACCCTTGCTTCACTGGATAATCTCATTAGGATAGTGTAGATTTGTACCTATGAACTGCTGCTGTAATCATAATGAAAATTCTGTGCTCATTCCACGCCTTCTGTTCACACTATGTACATACTGAACATCCTTCCAACAAATATAGCACTGTTTGGCTTTACTCTTGTACACCGGTAAACAATAGCGGTTTATACTTCCACTACCCTGTGCCACTCAGGAGAGGAAGTCCCTTCTGACTTTTGTTCCTCTCAAGGTTTCTTCATGTTGTCTCAGGGAGAATTTCCATGCCACTGTCACCTTGGTTTGGTCTTTAGTAATTGAGCTGAATTGAATTGGAATAGAGAACTGAATTCATTTATTTATTTATTTTTTGCACTTGTTTTAATGTTTATCATTTGGCTCGATGACTGTGACCCGCTTGTATCAGCAAAATTTAGGAAGAGACAGAGACTCTGTAGTAAAGTAAAGTTTGATAGCATACTCCAAGCCCTTTTTATTACTATTGCACTACTTTTTTAGTAGTATTATCAAATGTTTTAAAATGATGTCGAGCTATACTTTTGAAAATCACAAAAAGAAATGCTGCACAAAGGGCTGCACCTGCAAACAGATGAAACCTATGACTTCAATGGTATAGTAATTTCATTGTTATACTGGTATAGTGTAATGTTCATGGTATATCTCTGGGGGTTCGACATATGGTTGGTGTGTGAGGGAAGAAGACTTCTGCTTTTCAATGTACTGAATAAAGCAGCCATGGGGAATAACGTGGCGTGAGGAAGTGTGTGTCAGTTTACCCTAGTTCATCATGATTTGTGTAGTAAAGAACAAAGATTCAAGATTATACAGATTTATCGGCCATTTATAAACATGTGCTTTAAAATTTGGACTTGCTTGTGCAACTCCCCTAACCATATGAAGGATGTTTCTAAGTCATTATTCTTATTATTAGAGTCTGGGATTTGGAATGCAAACCAACTGTTCGGACTTGATCTGACCCACAGCAGTAAATTCTGAACCTGATTGTGTCTATAGCTCGACAGAATTCTGTCTAAACCCAACCATCATTAAATATATACTAAATAAATCTCAGCACTGCCAGTGATATACAGTCACCTCCAAATATATTGGGTGGTTTGATACAGAATGTGCTATGTTCTATGTTGTTTACCATATCTTGATATAAATACCAGGGAATAAAAGCTGAAACTGTGATCTCTCTTCTCATATTCATCGGCTGATCTCACACAAAAATGTCTTCAGTACACAGCAAAAACAAATTAATTGGCCTTGCTGTTCCAATACTTTTGAAGGGGACTGTAGAATTTTTAGTGACAACATTAGCAACAACAAGAAGATCATTAGCACCCTACAAGCTTACTAGTCAAATGTTACTCATTTTATCCTACTAATTTCATTATTTTTTTCCCCTGAAAACCTGGAATTAATCTTTATCGCTTTAATCTTTATCTCACTGGCATAAATAAAAAAAAATGTATACATATGAGAAGTTTTACAGTAAAATTTTGCTTTTAAAAAAAAGTTGAAAAGCTGTCTTCTTTCATCTTTCTTTCTGTAACTCATTTTGGATCAAAACTTAATACATTACTTTACTTAAATAATGGCTTAATGCAGTATCTTAAAATATAAGTTATAAAATAACCCTTTAACCCTTCGCGGCCCAAAGGCATGTTCTTAATATTTGCATATTTTCCTAAATGTGCCTTTAAAGGCATTTGCATATAACATTATACCCATGTGTTTTATATCAAAATGTTCAGAACAATCTGAGCTCTCTCTATAATGAGTCCCATTTGACATAGGGCACTATGTGCATAGACAATTTGGCCTTAAAACTAAAACGTTGAAGTCCCATTTTCTAAAATCTTTTCTAAAAAAATTTAAAATCGCTGCAGCAACTCCAGCAGCTGAAAACTTTACTTACCATTTTTTACACGTGTCTCTTGTTGGTGTCTCCAATGTCGATTGAATGACCTGAACTGCACTGCAATGAACTGAACGTATTCTTCATTCTCATAAGTCTGTATGTAAGTCTCGTACAATCTCGCTATAAGATGGAATCAAAACGGCAGAGGCTACAGATTCAGGCAATGTTTTAACTGCATTTCTTTGCTGTATTATTGCAAAGATATTAACAGAAACGTTGGGGTGTGTACATTGGCCCCCGAGGGTTAATATTAGAGAAAACGTCGTCTTGTTTTAGTCATGTCTTATTTGTTTTGTTCTTTATTTACAAAGATAAATAATATCTTCATAAATAATATTTGTTTATGAAGATAAAAAAAAATCTATAGTAAGAGTATTTCTATTATCAAGCCTGTATATAATACAAGGTGTCCAAAAAGGTCAGGAACTAATGAGAGTAAAGCTACATATACTTACTTTAGTTTTTATTCGCATGTGTGAATGTATGAGACCTACCATGTTCATGACAGTAAGGAGGAATCGCTGCGCTGCCTCGGCTCCGTGGTACTGCACCATGTCTGCGTCTGCCACCACCACCGTCTCTACAGTGTATTCTCCACTCATCCGGATGGCGTTTCTCCTCCCACGAGCATCCTCTGTGCTTTTAGACTTCCGATCCTTACGCTTCCCTGCACATACAAATCCAGATAAGTGGTATGTGTGTAAAAATAGTAGCCGTTATTAAATATTATTAACATGACATAGGAGTCAACCAATCACAATTCATGCTCATCCTGCTCCCATGTTACCAGGATAGGGTGGGGGGT
>JAQMYM010000007.1:16020898-16060952 GCA_030014255.1 Parauchenoglanis ngamensis
TCTCCACATCATTGCATTCAGTTTTTATTCACAATTTGTTTAGTGTCCCAACTTTTTTGGAATCCGGTTTGTATTAAACTGGACCTTTACAAATTAAACACAAGTTGAGTACCACTGATAAACAGGATTCCAAAAGAAAGTGATTATAATAAGTTTATGAGTTCTTAACTTTACAGCATGAGAAGCATGCCACTTGGTGCAGTGGGGAGAAATGAGTGAAAAGTGAAAATATATATTAAATGTAGAAAAATGGCAAATACAAAGCTCTTTATGTATCTCTTTTTCAAGCACACTAAAAACAATTTGGAAATATGTTAACATTTCAATATTTTGTTAAATATCCCAAGTCATCTGGTGCCTGTTCTTCAGAGGACAAGATTCAAAATGCTGAAGTTGTAGCTGTATTATTCTCCAAATATGTCCTCATGGTACCTCTTCTCAGCCTCAAAACAGAAAACATGTTATTTAATACCTTATACTGGATCATTAGAGCAATGGTAGAATAGAAATATGAATAAGGCAACAAAATTGCCTCTGTTATATTTAGTAAATAACATTGTAATGAAAATTAATGTCCGTTCACATACTGTATCCTTTTCTACATAAATAAAAGTGATGTACATAAATATGTATATTGAGTTGTTTTATACATAAGTCATAGACCAGAGATGACAGTGAAATGAGAAGTGTAAAGAGGTCAAGTGATGTAGTAAAATCAGAGACAGGACAGTTTAAATATGAGCAAGAAGGACCAGCAGGCATATAAATAATTTTTTAAATATATGATTCTAATCTAAGACTAACAAACACCAAGACAACTAAAAAGGACCTTTTGCTCTTTGATTTTTTATTTAAAATCTTGGTTGTTATTCTGCCCTCTTCTTTAATTTTCATCTCCTCTTAAGTATGCATTAAAAGTCTTTTCTCAAATCAGATCAACATTAGCATTGTCTGCCATTCCATGCCAAGAAGCAGCTAAGCTTCTAGTTGAAGAAAGAAGTGACAGCTAGCTAGCTAGACTTATAAACAACACATTTCAGAAATGAATGCAAATAATCAAACAGAACTTTATACTTACAATTCATTTGCAATATTTACTAACTACACCACCACTGAAGGCTCCAAGCAAATCACTGATTCGCACCGATATGTTTTGAGATATTAGTCATGTTCATTTTTGATTTACTGATTGGCAATTGGTTACCAGCCGTGCGTCCAAGCGGGACAAATGAAAAACCTATTGTCCAATAAATGTACAGATGGTTAAGATTAAACCTTAAATTAAGATTAACAACTTCCTCTGAAACATTGCAAATGTGACAGTAACAACATTTTCATTCAAACACAATAGAAATGCTTTTGTTTTCGACAGCACTCCTTTGTGTAAGTACAGTCACCTTCAGTCACGAGAAAGGATGCACTTGCTATTTTTGAGGCATTGTTGAATTCATTCTGCTGAAAATTTTTGCTATTCTGTCTTCATGTAATTTCTCACCTGGAAATATGACATCCAGTCAAACACACAAAATAATCAAGTCACCAAATTTTGACTACACACTGTAAACCCCATTTATACAGCACAGTTAACAAGCTTTACTTTGCAAGTCTTGAAGCCAGGACATTACCTGCCCTTAATCATCTACCTAAAATACAGATCTCTTTGCATTCGCACGATGTCCTCTTGTGGGACCTCTCTTTAACACAAGAAATTTTTCAAATTCTCCTTCATGGCTCTCCTATGGAGCTGTCCAGAGTGTTGCATTTAGTTGCTAATGAATTCAACCAGGTCCATAAGGCTTTGCAACAATTGTAGCCCCTTGCGTCTCTCACAGTCCCAAACCGAACCGGAAGTACACTGACCAGAATGAAAAACATTTGCAAAAGCTCACAAAACTCACACCTTTTTTCCATGTCACTTTTGGGACTCCGTAAAAGCCCTATATAGACACGGTCTGTCAGAATAACTCTTTGCAAAGTTATGCTCAGTGTGTTTGTACCTGACTTACTAAGCCATTCTTGTCAAGATATTCTGGTTTTGATCTTGTCTAGTTATCACCTTATGTCAACTTGCCTTGTTATGTTTGTTAGATTATGATTTTTAGATTTGACCACATTCTGTTTGCTAATCATCTGACTTTAAGCCTGTACTTGATTCACAAATATGCCTTAAGATTTGGAACTGGTTGCCTGTTTTCACCGTTTCATGTTTCCTACATTTCAATAAAATGTCAAACCTGCATTATAATCCAACTTGGTCATCTGACAGATAACGTCACCATTTCCATGGATGCAGCAGGAGAGGCAAACTGGAAAAAACCCATGGCAGCCCAAAGGATGATTGTAGGAGAACAACAGCAGTATCTGGTTAAGCTGAACGCCAAGATGAACATGCTCGCCAATGCAGTCTTCTCTGCTTTCATCTCACACTGAGGCCTAGCTGCACACCCCAGTTCACTCATCTCATGTCCCAATAGGTACTCAGGAAAAATCTCTCAATGCAAAGGCTTCTTGTTACAGTGCTTCCTGTACTTCTCTGGCCAAGATGGGGTCTCCAAGCAGCAGAAAATTCCATCTCAGTTCCTTAGTCTGTTCACAGAAAAAACCCTCAGTTTTCAAGGAGGGGAATCACCATCATCCTACAACAGCTTCATCTTTGTCTTTTCCAAAGATTTTTTGACCATACCTCAGAGGGCAAGTAGATTGGAGAGCAACTACTCATAATTACACAGGGAAAAAGAAATGTGGCTGAATATGCCTCCCTGACCGACTTGGCCATCCCTCTGGATCACCTTATTTGCAACCCTCCAGCTTACTGGGGAACAGCTAGTCCCATGTCTGAGACTGCTCTGAACCCATGCACCTGGGTCAGACCATACTGAGCCTTGAACACAGAACCTATGACTGTGCCATTAATTTTCTCCCAGATACCACACCCCCACACAACAGCATGTATCCCCTTTCCCTAGCCAAACAACAAGACATAGAAGATAATGTCCAGGAGCCTCTCCAACAAGATTACATCCACCCTTCCACCTCTCCAACACTGCTGGATTCTAAGTTGTGGAAAAGAAAGGACTTTGTCCTGTCAAGGACTATCAAGGGCTCAACCAGATCACGGTAAAATAATATTATCCCCTCCCTTTAGTCCACTCAGCCCTGGAACAGCTCCATTAGGCTAAGGTATTCAACAAGCCTGACCTACAAAGTACCTACAATCTTGTGCAAATTGGAGAAGGTGATGAGTGGAACACCATGTTTAGCACCACCTCTGGCCATTTCGAGTACTGTGTTATGCCACATAAGCTTTCAAGTGCCCTCTCTGTTTTCCAGCGTCTCATTAGTGATGCAATTTTTGACACTAATTTGTCATCACATATATCTATGACTTCCTAATCTATTCAACCAATCTAGTAGTCCATGTTTTGCATGTTAAGCATGTCCTGTTCCTCTTCTTCACAAACCATCTCTGCTTAAAGCAGTGCAAGTTCAATGTGTACGCCACCTCTTTTTTTGGGTAGATTACAGGTTCCATGGGAGTGGGTATGGGTAAGGCAAAGGTGGTGGCAGTCACAGAATGGCCCACACCCAAGACCATCAAATGGGGTCCAACGATTCATAGGGTTCGCCAAATTTTACTGAGGGTTCACCCAGGCTTTAGCACCATCTCCAACCCATTGATGTCCCTCCTAAAGAAGGGACCCAAGCAACTGGAGTGGAACACAGCAGCTCATGAGGCCTTCTAAAATCTTGAAGTGGCATTCACTACAGCTCCCATCCTTTAGTCTTCAGCACCAAGACCCATTGAAACCCTTTATAGTGGAACTGTATCCTTCTGAATCTGGAATGGGAGCCATACTTTTGCAGTGTTTGGGAGAAAAACTCAAACCCCAACCAGTGACCTTATAAGAATCTTTCAGCAACAGAACAAAACTATGACATAGGAAATCAAGAGTTGCTGGTGGTGAAGCTCACCCTAGAAGAATGGCACCACTTGTTGGAGTTCGTGATATTCACAGACCACAAAAATATTGAGTACCTGAAAACGGCCAAGTGCCTGATCCCTTGCCAAGCCAGGTGGGCTATGTTCTTTGACAGATTTAATTATACACTCACTCACCTGCCTGGCTTCAAGAATATCAAAGCTGACCATCCATCTGAGAAACAAGGACCAGAGTCCTGAACCCATAATGCCCCCTCCTGCTTTGTAAGGACAATAACCTGCGACATTGTCAGGGAGACATTGTCACTAGAACCCCAATGCACCAACTTCATTCTGCATGTCTACCAAATCAAACATTCATTCCACCCCACCTGAGAACTTTCTGCTTTTTGAAAGCAAGGTATTGGTGGCCAAACATAATCACTAAGATCTACATATTTGTTTATTGATGTACTGCATGTGCCCATGTTAAAATACCCCACAATCTCCCAGCTGGTGAACTCTTGCCTCTACCAACTCCATTGGAACAGCTTGCTAGAAGGAGAGACAGTTTGATGACTGACACAGAGGAGAAACCCCACAGTTTCAACCTGGTGACATGTAAGGCTGTCCACAAAGGACTTTAGAAACATGCAGGGGTTTAAGAAGCTCCATGCGAGGTACATCTAAAATTCTCAACCTCATAAACAAAGTCACGTATAAGTTGGACCTGCTATGCCATTGTCGATTTGAACTGTCCTTTCATGTATCATGTATTATACTCATCTACCCTGGACCACTAGCCACAGGTGCCCCCCCACCACACCATCTCTTGACTTTGAAGGACAACCCACTTACCTTGTCAAAAACATTCTCACACTAGTACTAGCATTGAGAACCTGTGACATAATGGAAAAATCACCTTAAACTTAACAACAGAACATGACCTTGCCAATTTCACACTAAATAAAAAGCTTTTTTAATCTTAATGTTGATCAGTTCCGTATCATCCAGATTGAGTTTGAGTTTCATGAGTTTTATTTTTAATGCATAGAGAGTAACAGTAGCTGTTCTGTCATCAATAGCATTATTAAGATAAATAAAAAAGATAAATGGAAAAAGAACTGCTCTAATAAACACATAAATGCCAAAAGTTTTATTGAAGGTCTGTGAGTAACAGGATTTTTGCTAGCATAATGGAATGTATGCCATTTGGCTGGTTGGCACCAGTTATAAAGGCTCAAGGTGTTAAATTTGACCTTCCTTAGTTTTATGTAATTTGACCAATGTATTTTTATGAAAATTATCAAATTATAAGGAGAATCAACAAATGGAATAGTCATGATAAATACTTCTAATCAGATTGGGGGATGCCCAAGAGAGGATGTTTCTGCTTAATAATGTGTATTGTACAAATACAATACACTTCTCAAGACCTTGTTGTGGTAAAATCTGCAAATAACCACACCTTTAATTGATCCAGATATTCCCCAGCTTGTGAGAGAGTTATGCCCAGACGATTAACCAGGATATCTTGTACGGTGTGGGCAACACCTCGGGCCATGTTCATGCCCCCACACACATATAGGTGTCCAGTACTCTGGTACAAGACTTCCCAAACCTCTTCACTAAGCTGCTTCCTCAGGACATCTTGAACATACACCTGGGGCCAAAAATATTTATAAATAAGGGTAATGCTTAGAACATCTCAAATATATGGAAGAGAATAGATTGAATTACTTAAATATAATTAGTTTCATTGGATTCAGTTATTAATTGGTACTTGGTGGTAAGAAGTGCAGAGCTATACTTTGGGGAGACCAGCCTGGTGAGAGTATGCTGCAGTGATGCTCTTAAGAGTGCCATTTTCTCTCATGTCCAAAGTTTCCTCTTTATAAAGATGATCCATGTCTGCACCATGACATCCAAACACCAGCACCATTGGACTGCCTTTCAGGCCTTTTAGACAAAATGTACACATCCTCAAAAAACAGCCTACAATGGGAATCTAATAAAGAAAGATACAATGGGGAACTAATAAACTCTAATTCTGTTTCAACAAATTCTCTGTTCAGGAGTGGATCTGGTAGTACCTGTGGTTTTCATGTCATGGAAGCGCTGCTGCCAGAAACTCCTGAAAGGTGCAATACCACTGCCTACTCCAATTAGTATGGTAGGAGAGCTGGGATCCGATGGAAGGTGGAACCCACTGGATCTATAAAAGACCAATAAAGAAACATAGACTTCCTCTTAAAATACAAAACACTAGAAAATGCGTCATAATATTTTACATGATAAAGCAAGGAAAAGCTCTGAGAATTAACTTTTGGTTAGTACCTGTGAATAAAGCATGGCACCAGTTGACCTTCTTTGAGGGTATTGAGCCATGTGCTGCAGACACCATGATGCAAAGGACCCTTTCCATCTGGAATTAATAACCAAACGCTATGAGTTATAGCTTTCAAGGTTTGGGTTCTGAATTTTATACTTTTTGCCACCTGGTGTGCTCTCCAGAATGAAGCTACAACATCATCATATAAAAAATCAAGTTCCATCAATGCTGTACATGGCAATTAGTACTGTGTGTCTTTTACCCTGTGTGTGGTAGTTGACCACAGACACAGTGAGGTGAAGTTCATGAGGATGGACATCTGGGGAGGAGCTGACAGAGTAGAGGCGGGGCTTCAGCAGGGGTAGCTGGCTGAGGAGGAAGGCTGCAGAGAGTTCCAGGGATGGAAACTCCTCCAGAATCTCCAGGAAGTTGGGTCTACTAAACTCTTTCCATTCTGAATAACACTTGAAGTCCTGTAGAATGGTGCTATTATTGAGTAAGTACTGTTCTTTTTTAATGAAATGACTTAAACATTATAGTTAAATTAACAATATCAACAACTGACACTCTTTGCCTCTAATTTAAGGAAATTGTACTCTTAAGTTTATTTTTGGTAACAGATATAAATTTGAGAAACTGAATTGATGAATGCCACAGTTTAGCAAGCAATTTTACAATGGAAGTGTATAAAATGTGTATTTTTGACTGCTTCCCAAATTGTTAGCTGTATCAGTGTCTTAGTTGAAAAGTCTGCCCAAACATAAATCATGGGTAATATCCTTCAGCATTTAAACAACATACAATTTCAGTGGTATATATTTTAGTGGCACATGATCACAGTAAATACTAGACCTGTTTGTCAAATATAATGAGCTATCGAAGATTTATGATTAATGAATGTGCACAACAGCACGCTAACAGTATAACAAATTATACCATATTATATGTCCAGAGGATTTAAACAATGCTCATACTTTAAGAAATAGTCTTATAACAGATCTTCCAGGGCATTTAGCACTGTAAAAACACTTTTCTAATCTCTAAGCATATTTTACATGACAAAAACATCCACATTTTCTGTAGTGTATTATTAAATATGCTAATTATAACCCATTCTGCAATAGAAATAAAAATAAAGACTTGAGTACTGCTTAGACTGTAAGTATATTTGTCACTCAACCCCTAACAGCTAAAATTAATGTACAATTTGTTTAACTGATGATTATTTCAGTGTAAAGATGAGTTACCTTTGCAAGCATTAGCAGGTGCTGTCGGTCATCTTCCTGCTTAGTCATGTTTGAGAGTTTGTGCAAAAAGCTTTGGGAAGGTGGGGTGGTAATATCCAAGAGGTATGTAAGAGCCTTGGCCAGAGGGCATGGTGGGATACGTGAATCTGTTTGCCACTTTGCAGTGCCTGCAGGATAAGGCAGAATAAATCATACAGGAGAATTTCCCAGTAGGTAACAATTTAGCATTGTAACTTGAATAAAATGGACTATTACCATAGCAGGACTCTAGAAGGTATTCAAGTTGGACACTCTGATTGGTGGGAGGGGCATTAGGGAGGTGCTTCAGAATTCCCATTACCAACTCAGGTGAATTCCCTGGGAAAACTCCCACGTGGTCACCTGGAGCATAATCCAAGGCCTCTTTTTTGTCACTGCCCACCTCCAGTTCAACCAGTATAGTACAGCGACTAAAAACAATGGCATGTTACAAAGCATATTGAAAAAATACTGCATGTCACCAAATGCAGTTGGGTAAAGTAATGTGTCAGGTTTGAGTGTCAACCTTGATTGTGAACATTGTAGATTCTTTCTTCTCTTTAGCTTCATAGGAAACACAGTCTTACAGTGGAGTGCTGAGAGAGCTGTGAGAAGAGGGAACATACAGTATCTTGATGGGTCAAAACAGATACATGTCATAATCCATCAATCCATCCATTATCTATACCGCTTTATCCGTCTGGATCGCAGGGGAAACTGGAGCCAATCCCAGCCTCTTTGGGCGAGAGGCGGGGTACACCCTGGGCAGGTCGCCAGTCCACCGCAGGGCCAACACAGACAAACAACCACACACACTCACATTCACAACTATGGGCAATTCAGAGTAGCCAGTTGACCTAATCTGCATGTCTTTGGACTGTGGGAGGAAACCGGAGCACCCGGAGGAAACCCACGCATGCACGGGGAGAACATACAAACTCCACACAGAAAGGCACCCTGGGTGACCCGGGGATCGAACCCAGGACCTTCTTGCTGTGAAGCGACAGCGCTAACCGCCGCACCACCGTGCCGCCCTGATTTTGAATATGATTTTTTTTGCCGAGTGCAGCTGATTTGGTATTATGATTCACTTAGCTCTTTAAGGGGGAACTACTGAGGGCCAAATAGGTTTTTCAGATTACTTCAAGAACTTATTATCCAAACAAAACGGTTGTGCGATTGGTTGTTGCAGATTCAAGACATGATTTTTAGCATAGTTGGAGAAAACCATTTATTACTTGGCCATAAAGCGAGTAACGAGGTTAGAGCCAGTCATGGAGTTGGTCATACAGTGTTGTGTTTCTCTGGAAAATAACAATGGTCATGTAAAGGGACAGAACGATTCAGAAGTAAAGTTATTTGATATCAAAAAAGAATGGAAGTCAGTGGTAGGCTAAAGCTAACTAAGCCTCTGGGTATGCATTTCGAATGCTTGATTTCCCCCTTGTTGTTGACATGATACCTGCCTTGTTTCTGTGCAACAATATCTCAATTTTTTTAGAACTTTTGTTAGCTCAGCACTTGATTAGCATCATAGTCTTGGTCTATTTAGCACCCTGCTCACTTAGGTACTAGCATGGACTTTATTATCGCGACGCCACCTAGTATAATTGCCACCATCGTTAGTATTATACCTAGTATATACCTAGTATAATTGCCACCATCGTCAGCATGCCAGATTTGCCAGAAAAAAGGATAACTGAAAATCTGAATTAGAAAAAATTTCTGAGAAAACAGAATGTGAAATAAATGGTGTGTATTGGAATACATCTTTACTGGAAGTCTGTGTTCATACGAGTCCTTTGGCTGACAGCTAAACCCAGGGCTTGACTCTAAATCAGGAGTTCTTAACTCAGGCAGAGGACACACTGCCTTGCACAGTTTTCCGTAACCTGATCCAACTCATGAAAAACGTTATAATTAGTTGATCAGGTGTGTTTAAAGTAGGGAAAAAATGAACCCGAGAACCTTGCTCTAAAATAGACTTATTCCCCAAAAATGGGGAATGTGCACTTCATGCCGCAGTCCTGCTCCAGCTTCCGCAACGTATGCCTGTGTGCGTGCGCGTCTGCTATTTGAAGGCCAAAAAGCCAGTGAGTGGAATAAAAATGTCCAAGTCGGCGTGAAGAGAGAGAGCGAGCTGAAAGGGAAAGGAATGGGCGGTGATGAATTGGAAGTTGTTCTGGATTTTCATGAGGGTAAGTCGGAGAAAAGTTCCAACATTTTTGGGATTCCGTCTGGTTCGGAGGCAGACCGCAGCTCATAGTGATTCAAATCACAAAACCCAGCTTCCAGCCCCATCACAAATATGTTGGATCTATTACCCACAGCTGTGACTACACAAGATAGATATCTGTATGCCAGATAAAAAACAATGATTAATTGTAGAGATCATTGTAGCAAAAGTATTTTTATACCAAATCTGAGAGATGCCCTTTCTCTTGAAATACTTATATTATATAACGATATAATAAAATCCTCAGAAAGGTCTTTGATTCATAGAATGAGCTATTACACTTTAAATAATACTGCCAGTGCCAATATTAAATTTTAGTTTGAGCCGCACAGTTGAGACTGAGGTTTTTGAGAAATGGAGCACATCTGATATGTGAAATGATCCCTTAACAAACAAATTGACACATGTCATTTCTTTCCTAGTACTTGAGTACCTAGTACTACTCTCTCCTCACTCTAACAACAGCACCAAACAGGTTATACCACCATCTGATATGCTCAACAGTTGCCATTCTAGAATATGGAAGTATCAGTGATGTATTCTGTTGGGACATGAAACACAGAACACAACTTCAGAGTCTGACCATTCAGTTTTACACCAATTTACAATCGTCCTGGTCCGCCAACTACTGACATTGCACAATCATGCACTGTTATTATTGGACGTGGCTTATGTTTTGTCTGGGGAGCTTATTTTTCACCAGTAGTTAAACATAAACCTTCCACTTTAGTGACACTGTAACTGGTTCACATAGAAGAATGTCTCAAAATTGTTTGTTCTTTAGGCATTAATGTTATGCTTACATGGTCTCTCTAATGTCGAACCTGTCCAAGGTTTTACCCAATCATACCACGGACATCTATGGCCAGGAGCCCAAGGAACCATTGCTGGCCTTATTTTCTGGGTGGGAAGGATATATTTGTTTCCCTCTCCTTCTTTCTTTAATGTGAAACTAGCCAACCATGGATGTCTGTCTATCCATGTGTAAACAGTGTAAGACAGTCACTTTCGACCAAGCACATTCGACTGTTCTAGGAAGTTGCTTGATGAGTCGGGCCAATAATGGACCAGCTTCACTGTTTGAGGAAACATGGGTTAGCCCTCACTAATAGGATAGACAAACATTATGGTGTGAAAACTGGCAATGACTAAGACCTGAACACTTGGTAAGATGTTGAAGAAATGAAATGGAAGCCTCTGAGCCCTTTCCTGATCTCCCTTTGGCATCATTACTATCCTCTTTCTCATCAGCATTTGACTGTTTCCCCTGCTTCTCCTACTACTGTATTAGCCAGTGACCAGAATGCTCACTCAACTCCTAGGCCTTCCAGAGACCCTGAACTCTTCAGCTTTAGGCCTGGATTGGATTACGCCTCACTTGTCAAGTCACCTGTCAAATAAATAAATACAAATTCACTTTTTACATCTAAACCTTTCTAAACCTCCTTTTTCCTTTTGTATCCATCTTATGACCACTTTCACAATCTTTCTATCAGTTTTGCACCAAAAATCACACTAACCCACACTCTTTTTCAATTTCCTGTACTCTTTTGCTCCTTTTCAAAAGATGTTATCCTCCTTTGGCACCATTTTTAGGTGTATTACTGCATAAAACAGGATTTGGACATGGTCTCATAGAGTCAAGGAGGATAAACCGGCAGACCTTTTGTGTACATAGTGGATTTTAAGCTTGTGGGACAGACTTTGTGGCTAAAGCAGACACACCTAATTATGCAAGGTCCACTCCCTCGCGTGCTATCTCCTTCAGGCGAGTCCACTGCTTCTCTTGGGTCTACTGGAGCAACACCGCACCCCTTTCTTCCTCTTTGATCCCAGTCGGCATCTCCTTCCAGTCAGTCCTTCACTTTGTTTAAATGACCAGACTCCTCCCATTCCATTCGTAGTGGGAATATAACAGCACCAGGGACAAATAGGAATATGGTATATCGGAACTAGTGCCGAATTCAAATTCCACACTTGCCTGAGAGCCTATCATTATCCCTCAGTTAAGCTTCGTGTTTGGATCACATCCTGCTTTACGTATACGTTGCTCCAGATAAAAGCATCTGGCAAGTGAATAAAAATGTAAATGAATGGACTGGCATTTTACTTTTGTTGTTTTCAGATTTATGCTTCCTGACTTGCATGTGTGTGCTAACGGATCGAGTGCACCCTTTTCCACAGATTGCACAAAAACGTTCCAATGCGACCGGTGTGTCAATGCGGCCGTATTTCACAGGCCCAGATGGAAGAGATTGTGAAAGGAGAAGGCAAGAGCCACAGATCGCCTCCTTCTGTTGCTTTTAACACTCCCACTCTGTCCTCGGTGTAACATGAGCTTCCCTTACACATCCAGACTGTGTGTGTATGTGTGTCTGTGCGTATATCGGGAAGCCTCTGAAGTACTAAGGAAACAAAGTTTAATGGATATACAGTCTGTCTCAGTCGGTATCTTTCTCCAGGGATGGCGTGGTTTGGTAGTGGTGGGGGTTTCGGGGATGCAGTTCTCTCACAACTTTTCAACACATAGGCAGATGAGAAAGAGAAAGAGAGATAGGGAGGAGATAAGAACTTCTGGCATGGTCTTGAAACAGTCTGGAACATACGAGAAATCAGAGGAAATAATTCCTCCCCAAATTTCGTCGTCTTGTGCCTCTCTGCAGACGCCAGGTGCTGGTTAGAGCAGAATGGTTAAAGCACCTGGAGTTTCACTGCAGAGGAGTTAAGTCCAACCACATTTGCACACAATCACACAGACCCCACTCAGCCTTCAAGATCCCCAGACATACGACTGGCTCTAATCCCTTCTTTCTTTCATTTCCCCCAATTTCCATCTCTTTTTTTAAGCTTTGCTTGCTTGAAGTCCTGATATGGACAGATGGAAAGAATTTATTCACACATGTTGCCAACGTTCAGGTGGTTGTTGCCCCTTCAGGTGGTTGTTCCTGTGAACATTATGGTTATGTAATAGAGACTAAGACTAAATCAAGACTAAATCAAAGCCAATGAACAGGAGAAAGTAATGCTGCACTTAAACTTCGTACAAGGTCTAAGAAGACCCCCAATCTGTGCTAACATGAAACTGAACATTCCAGTTATTGTGTTTTAGTTGGCTAGCGTTCCTGTCTGCACTTCTCTCAAACACTGGACTTTTGTCAAAAAACTGAAATGTCAATGTCTGCTAGGTAAAGCATTTAAATTTTGGTAAGTGTCTATGGCATGGTGGGGCAGCAGGTAGTGTTTCTGCCTCACAGTTCCAGAGCTCATGTTACTCTCTGCATGGAGTTCTGCATGTTCTCCTTGTGTTTGCATGAGTTTCCTCCAGGTCCTCCGCTTTCCTCCCGCTGTTCAGAATCATGCATGTAGACAGATTTCTACACTAAATTCCCCGTAAGTGTGTGTCCCACACACAGTGAATTGTCCCACCTTGCACCCAGTATTCCTGGGCAGGTCAGATCCACAGTGACCCTGCCCAGAATGAAGTGTTTACAGAAAATGAATGAATGAATGAATCACTGAATCACTAGTTAACTGTGACTTGCTTGTAACTTGTTAACTTGCTTGTTTTTTGCAATTCCACTGATACCAGACGGATTTATTAAACTCACAAACTAGGTAGTTAGCTCTCCGTCTGACATTGTTTGAATATGAATCAACTGTCCCCTCTCTCACTTATCTGACTCAGGCTATGTCCACACCAATATGTTTTAGTTTTAAATGGTGTTTTAAAATGCAAATGATCTTTGCCCAGACAAGGGTTTTCACTCCATATTAGAAACGTTCCGTGTCCATACTTGCACGCATGAAAACGCATATCACATGACCATTTACATACTCTAGGTATGTTTTGTGCTGGTATAAACAGGAAGCAGGTTGTCTACTCTGCAGTTGGTTGCCCAGTTGCAGATCGCTCAAATAATAGCTTGCATTCTGCACCTGTAGGTAGCTAAAGTATTATAAAATGCAGAATTTACAGATGCTAGCAATAACAACAAGATCAGCAATGCTGGACATTCTTTATCCGTGCTGCATCAACCACTGGTAGTCGAGGCTGATGCTGTTGGTTGACTTCCGGAAAAGGAAAATTTGATAGGGGCTTGACAAATCAGGGAAGGATATGTCATGACTGATAAGACCAATTCAGGAAGCAAACATGGGTGTCTGCATTATCGTTTTCAAAAGCCTCTGTTTTCCCTCATCCACACTAAAACAGTTGCAAACTAAAACGGGGCCAGCAGTGTTTTCAAGATCCTCCATTTTCGCGTATCAGAAACTCCGGAGTAGTGTGGACGCAATGTAAACATATCAAAAGTGATGTGTTTTAAAGCTAAAACATATTAGTGTGGACATAGCCTCTCATTTTCTCACAGTATTGATATGATACAGGAGCAGGTTCCAAAAGGAGAGTGACCAGAGAGAGAGATGCATATTAAAAACTACAACAGCTGCACAAACTGGTCTGCTTCATGGCTTTCAGAAGGTGAAAACAATTAAGACATTAAGACAAAAAACATTAGGGATGGCCATAAATGTTACAAACTGGGTGATTTATGCAAGTAACAGCTCTTGAGCCTTATCATATATATAATTATCATAATAGATTCTGTGCATGTCATATATCATAAGTGTCCAATAGTAAAATAAGAACAATAAAATACAAAGCAGTGCAGTGTGTTATAGCAGTATTACAATGACAATTGACATGTATTTTGCTGGGATCAGGACGTAAAGTTGGCTTGATCATTATGCTTTAAGGTTCATTTTGTTCACTTTTTTTTTTTGGAGTGTAATGTGGAGATGTTTCTGAAAGGTCCAGGGAACCAATATCTGAAAATGGTCACCTGGGGCTTGCTTGTTAGCCCACTTGTAGGTAACCAGACTATAGTGCTGAGTGCTTAGTAACATGATTGGTTCAACTTGTTTCATCACTTCCTGTTTTAAGTTTCATGATGGTGGGGAAAAGGTGGCTATGGTCAGTGGATAAGACAGAATACCTGTGATATATGATGTGTGATTCTGTGTGAAACTGGTAACCAGTGTAACTGTTTGACTATGAGTGGAATGTGTGTTGAGTGCTTCCTACGAGTTTGACTCTAGCCACAGAATTTTGTCTATTCAATCTTTGTGTCAGCAGAGAACAGGAACAGGAGTCTATTAAGGGTTTCCCTAGAAATGCCAACAAATAGCCAACTATAGTGTTCTAAGTGGAAGGTTATGGAAGCTTGACCCAGAGGTACAGTATCTTTTAATCTGACTGAGTGTCAGAGTGATTTTGGTACATGACCTGACATGAGGGCCAAAGCTCGTATGTTATTTGTGGAAAGTTTAGCAGAGACGTGATCTTCATCATCTGAAAAATGTGTAGTTTTAGAAAGCAGAGTTTGGACAATTCGCAAATTTTTTGATTTATCAATTCATGATTCATAGATTCAGCTACCTATGTCTGGAAAGTTTTATTTCAAATAAACAAGATATGTTTTGACTGCATTTATTTTAAGAGTGAAGCTGGTTAAAGTCAGCACCAACAATGACAAAACTGGCACGTACCGAGGTCATTCATCATTTAGATAGGTTTATAATTCATTTGCATGAATCCAAAAAATCTCAACATAGGATGCCAATAAAGATGAACTGGCTGAGACTCTGACTTCCCCTCAAACAGGAATCTAAGTTTGTAATTGGCTGAATTTACCTCCATTATTGAGGGAACCAAAAAGACTACAGTCGCACTGGAAAGAAAGGAAGGTATAATTATGACAATACTAAAACAACAATATTCCATTATATATAGGTTTTCTGTCAAAAACAGAAAAAGCCTTACCAAAAAGCTGCTCACCTTGGATGATTTGGCAGTGTTTTGGGCTGCTGCGTGTGGACTGGGACGTTTTGTCAGAAGAACGTTTTTGTCTGATGACTTTGTGTTCCCTGCCAGAGAAGGACTCAAGTTCCTGGAGAACAGGCTTGATAAACAGAGTCTCCTCTCCCATTTGAACCAGGCCAGTCTGAGAGACACAAAAGACATAAGGGAGTTAAACCATGGAGTAGCATTTCCTATAATGTAGTTCCAAAGCTATACTATTAAAATGTTTACGTTGCTCCTACAGTCCTTATCTTGATATCTTGGTCAGGTCTGGAAAATTCTGTCTTGTACCTGATGAGTACTTTTGCTTGTCCAATCACTGTCACTATGACAATGTTAATTAAACCTAGAGTAACTAGTGCCAAGCTAGTACTAGGTATACCGTCCTTTAACTTTCTGTTAAATGCTAACAAATGAGCACAAGTGCTGGAGTAGCACATTAACCATAAATACACACATATATACCTTTATATACAACATAAAGATAAAGCAATTAAACTGCCTCATTACTCACAAGGAAAGGAGAAATAATCAAGTATATGTCCAACAGTCTTTTACTGAATTCTAGCAAATCAGAATAATACTACGTACAGTCATTCAGCATTTTTCCACTAGTGGTGTTGGAAAGCACATTTTCAGGATTCCTTTCTGGGATTGCTTTACTTCCTGGTCACATTGCAATACTCATGGCTAGGACTGGCACTACACAAACACATTTAACAAGTCCAAACCTATAAACAGATTCGGAAAATATTCACAGTATTCTATATTTCATAAATAAATAAATAAATAACTCAGATCCATCACTCTTTAAAACCACATCATTTCTGTTCAGTGTGATAGCTCTATACTACCCAGGAATATATAGGAAACCCTGTCCATTAATCAGAAAGTATCCAGTGGAAAGAACTGCTATGAGTTAAAAAAAAAAATGAATCCCACGATCCTGTCACACTGGTAATTGTGTTAAAGATGGAAGAACTCCTAGTGTATATGTCCATTCATCAATAGCCCTCCTGGGAACCTGCTACATATGGTGGGCTTGGGTCTCTGGGTCAGAGCCTCTTTAACATAACACAAGTTGCCACTGGTCTTAAAAAAACGGCTTCGGTTCGAACTCTCATTTGGCCCAAACCCCTGAGTCAGCGTGCAAAATTGGCGCCATTCAATCAAGCAGCCTTGACTGTCACCCTACGGGAACCATTTATCTGAAGACAGCAAAGAAAAAAGATGAATGGATAAAGCAAAAGAAAGGGCGAGGAATGAACGATGGAGCCTGAAGGCGGGTGTGAAGGAGGAGGAGAGGAAAAAGAAGACAGGAGTGCTGACAGAGCAAGGTGAAAGGGGGTCGTAAAGCATGCGCTTTCATCCCGACACGTACAGACAACCCCCCCTACACACACACACACACACACACACACACACACACCAGGCACTGGGTCACAGGCAGTATATACATAGGAATATGGCCGCCTCAGTGGAGGGAGAGCAGTGGAAATGACATTAACAGAACAGGAATCTTTTTTACTTTCCTCCAGCCACATTGACACTTGAGGGCTTCAGATAACACTTGTGGCAACTTGACCTGCAGCAACTGATTTCTTGGCTCAGCGGGGATATTTAGTTAGTCCTGAACATACACTTAGATTACAGGCTAATTTCAGTGATTATGACACATAACAGCAAAAAGAATGTGTTCTTGAAATCAACATCGCCAATGCAGTATAATTATTTAAAGTGCAGATATAATCAACCTGCATAATAAACATATATAATTTATTTTGTAATAAAATTGATGAGTTGATTTTTTTTCTTTCTATCCATTTATCTATTTTTACTTTGGCTAACAGTTTCCTACATTACCCGCAATGCCTTTAGACTACTAATAGTGAGGTCAGTGAGAATTTTCTTTTGCCTTATCTCTACCTAAAGAGACTGATGCAGCAGAGCTTTATTCCATTGATCTGTCCAATCAATACACTCAGCTGAAACAGATCACGTTCCAATTCTCCAACTTTAATGCTAATACTGCCATCAGCACCATTGTGCTTGTCATCTCATAGATCACTAACTCGAGACTAGTTGTCTCTGCCGTAACTCTGCTCTGTAATACGGCCACATTGCATTCTGGAGCAATGAGTCCAGTGCTCGCTTTCTCCATTATTTCTATGCTGGATTTCTCATTAAAATAACGGTGAACATCACTGGAATATGATGTTTGAGAAATATGCTTTTGCTCTTTTGTTTTTAGAAGCTAACAGAGAAATCTGACCATTATCTGTTATGTGTGGAATCTTTTATTCCTCCTTTTAAACACCAATGTAACTGTGATAGCAATGACGCCATAGCTGCAGATAAGCACTAACTTCTCACGAGAATAATGAAATAAATAATAAATAAAATATAAACATAGATATAATAAAAGCAACATGAGATTAAATAAAACTGTTAAGACAGTGATAAACTAACAAAGTCAAAAAAGCTAAAAACCAAAGAGATAAGCAAGCATTGTTATATTTGCAAGTTTTGCTTTATCCAAGCAGAACTCTCAGTACTTTTACAGTACACAAGCCTGGGCTGAATGTTGAGGTGACTGAGCTGACTACGATCATCCAAATCCCATCTGATGTAAAATTCCGATTTTACAAAAAGTCTGATGTTTGTGTTTAATGACACCAAACTCTGTCCTGAGAATGAAAGCGATTCCAGCATTTGCTAAAATACAGCTATAAAATTCCTTTACTTAACAACATTAGCGTTGTACGTAGAGCGCCAAACCAAAGAAGCAATCTTCATACATCAAACTTGTCTTTCTACATTTGGGGTAAGTGGAACATTGTGTACATTTAATTTTTTTGGCTGAACTATTCCTTTAAGGAGGCCTGGCATGAAAGAAACACATGGAGAATATACCATGGAGAATTAAGTCCCATGTGAGAGAAAGAAAAACTGTTCTACTCATCATGAGTCTATCATAATGGGAAATATGAAGGGCTAGGTTTTGTATTTTGCAAACTTTTCTCAGTTTATTACTCACATTATTCATATTATTAAAGTATATCGTGATAGCTATGTTTTCTTAGTGGAGGTTTCTAAATGACTCATTTGAATTACTAATTGGCACATTTCTATTGACATAACCCAAATCCTGTGTAAAAAATAATGGCTATTTAAAGTAAAACAATCGTATCAGGGGTGCCAAATTTAAAAGGAAACCAGTGATATTAACGACTGGTTAAATAATTAGTTGTGGCAATTTTTCATGTTACTCTGCCGCAAAAGCACCTAGGCAGGTTTGCACTGCAGTTTTGCACAAAATAGAAGTGATTTTTTTTTTAAAGTCGACAAAACACAATTTAGAATGGTCTGTGTTTCCACCGAGTGATGTTATGTCGATTAAAGCTGGGTTTTCTCCTCTCACATTCATCATTCCGATGAAATGAGTCGACAGATATCTACAAGACCTGATAAGTGCTGGCACAGGGATTTTGATTGTCTCTTCCTGTCAAGTCATGTGACTTAAATGCGAAAAATGTGTTTCCATTTCAATTACGCAAAACAATGCTTCATCAAATCATCTAAAAATCCACCTCATGTGAGGGCATAAACTTTTTGTTGGTTGTTTTTTTTTTATTCCCGTGCTTCCATTAATCATTTTTTAGTTTACAGTTTCAAACTGAAGCAGGAACCTGAACAGTTTCAAACTGAACCTGCCTATTCATAAGAACATTGCAAAAGTGCAATGAGAAGACTATGACAATTGGTCTTGATAAAAATGCTTTTGCATAATGTGCAAAATAATGTGATTCATCTCACTTGGCTTAATCATTCATTTCATACATTTAATCATCATTTGTTTAGTAATTGGGAATTTTATAGCAACTGCATGAATATAAAAACAATTGCTTACAAATTTGTTTCTTCTTACTACAAGCAGGTGTTTGGATCATTTTAAAATTCACTCACAGTTTCTGGTGTGTGCATGACGTCATGCAGCTGTGAGATTATGTAATGGCTCCTGGAATACATACGCAGCACAGTGTCATATCTACACTGCTATTGAATTGAATTGCAATTTGCAATTTGCAAGAAACAAATCAGGATCGTGATTTTAATACAATTATTTGTGCAGCCCTAATGCTCATTCATGCACTGTCGCACCGCTCTCACTCAAACATCTATTCACATCCCTAATGGTGACCTGCAATTTTTCCATCTGCCAACTACCTGCTGGTCTGGAAGAAGCAATTTCCATTTGGAACCAGGAATCAAAACATCCAGCTGATCTCCAGCTGATCTGCTCCATGTCAACCCACAGAGACGTGTCAGAAAAGCTTGAGCCTCTACCGCCTGGCACGTCTGTTACGACAATGACCTCATTTTCCAAAGGTGCAGCCTTAACTGAGCTTATATGGCGAAGGAAATGCAAACAGTGTGCAGAGAAAGCCAAGTTTGTCACTGTTGTATGATCCAGTGTGACTGAAGTGCAATGGCCCAATATGGAGTGTACAGCATGGGTTAGAAGGGAGAGAGACAGTTAGTACAGAGTTGGAGAGGTGAAGACCGTCTAGTTGAGAATGCTCCCAGAGCAATCTCTGCAGACTGAAAACTATGCACATGGTTTCTCAACTGGTGCCCACCACACTTAGACACACCATCCACTACTTTCACTCCTCTATCACTGTTTTTCAGTGTCGCAGCATTGAAAGCAGTGGGGGGCTGGGGGTGTGAGCGTGACCTTTCGGCCCAGCCAAAAACCGAGTGACGGCCTGTCACAGTGATACTACTCGTCCCATTCAGCCATCAGGCTGATGGCAGTTCAGGCTATTCACAGGACTGGTTTTAGCTGGACTTGAGCCAAGGAATAGTCTCCTACATGACAAATAAGAACAAGCACCACACAGTCCATCCTTACAAACATGGCAAAATGGTAAATGGTACACAAATCCCCCCCCAAAAAAACACTATCAAGAAGACTGTAGTAAATACTAAGTAGTAGTGATGTAAATCAGTCAATGAGCCAAAAGACTTCAGGGGTTTACACTGTATGCAGTTTGTACCCAAGCTCAGTTAGTATGCTTCTTCTGTTGTTCTTTGTAGCTTGCATTTATTTACCCGTACTAACTTGCTGAAAACTCAATTTGGGTTGACCAGACACCGGCTGCCAAAAGAGGCCAGGCTGCTCAAGCTACTACGGTCCCAGCTCTTATTACCTGATTAACTGCTCAGTACGTTTGAATTTAACTGTTACCAAAAATTAGAATGCAGACTTAGTAGTGGTTATTCAGAAATTATTTCCTTCCTACAAGCTGACAAGGATGGTCTACGTGTTTGACCAGCTCGGCCAGACCAAGCTGGATTTTTCAGCAAAGTACGAACCTGTGTATTAACTGTATTGTTTGGACTTTTTCTTATCTTAAGACCAAAGTTACACTTGATGATAAAGCCAATTCACTTCTGTGGGAAAAAACATACAAAGCCAAATAAGACGTCAATGAGTCATAAAATAATCAACAGTGATGTGGACTCACATAAAGTGGAGTTACCACCACAAAGTTGATCATTTTCTTATTTTCTCCTTTTTTTCTATTTATTAAACAACACATCATATTTTTGTCCATTTGTAAGTATATTTAATGTTGTAGAAACAGGTTAGATACTGTTGTCCCTAACCTTTACTAACCTTTCTTTTTTCCCTCTCTTTAAGGTAATATGACAAAATATGAAAAAGAAATGTAGCTTGTCATGTCACCATGTAACCACAAAGCAATCTGTCCTGTAGAGTTTCTGATGTTATGTGAGGAATAACACACGGCAGACGCGCGGTTATGTGAAAATAATGCACACGTGATGTGGCTAAAATAGCTAGCTAGCTAACATTTGCTGTTCTCTCCAAACTCAGACAATCCTGACAAAGAAAATGGCAAGGCAAATATCCTCCATGCTTCACAGTGTTGTGCAATTTGGTAAATAGTTACATCTATGAACATCCTGTATCATCTAATATGTTGCTACAGCATATGTGGTTGAAGTGTTGACAGAAACTGCAATACGAGTGACAAATTGCTTGTCCAGTTATGTCATTATTAAAATAATGTCAATGACCAGGATGACTAAAAACCTCTACAGACAATAATGTTAAGAATGAAATGTGTTCATGTCTCTGATATTTACTCAAAATGTGGCGAACCAGAAACACAAAGCACATTTTCCACTCACCAGGCCGCCGCACGTATCCACTGAAGCAAAGGAGTCTGTGTAATTGAGGACAGTGCCAGTGTAGAAACAGGCCCGTTCTTTAAAAGCTGGTTCACGCTGAACGATCTTTCCTGGACTCCTCTCTTCAACCATGAAGCCCTCGGCAAGGAAAGTCTCATTTCTCTGGAGCTTCAGGTAAAGCTCTTGGTTAAAGGCAGGCAATGACACGAACAGGTGGCCATGCTGGTTCTCGGAGCGCCTCCTGCGCCCTCTCTTCCACCGGGATGCTTCCCAAATCAGGTCCACCTGCTCCTGCTGCAGCTCCGAGGGCACTACTAAATCTGTCTCGTACTCTACAGAGCGTGCTGGGAAGGAGGGAAAGACGACGTCAGTTTGGGACAGCACCATTTTGAGATGCCAAAACTCAGCACTACTTTCAATTTCTTGAGTACTTCGGCTGTCCCTCTAGAGGAACCCTGTATGCAGAACCCTATCAGAGTTCCCCTATCAGAAATGTAGTACCTGTTCAACAGTAACAATAATAACAGGGTAACAGCTAATATACTATGTACATTTTATAATGTATACATAGTCATACTGTAATAAATGCAAATATTATTACAAAGCTGTAAAGAAGATTACTGAAAACTTTTTCCGCTACAGAAGCATAGCTCCGTTTGCCAGGCTTTTCACAGTTTTGTGCAGCTGACATCCTTTGAACAGAATTATGTGTTTGCCTAGCCAGAAAAGGACACTCCTTTGAAAGCTTATAAGACATTAGAGGACAGCTGTCCTTATGTGGCTTTGAAAATAAGGACACATATTTTTTATCTCTGAAGTTCAAATGCTGTACCAAAATGGTGTCTGTAGTAAGACTTATAATGATATATGATATACTTGATGGGACATGGTGGCTTAGTCGTTAATGTCCTAGGCTACTGAGCAGAAGGTTTGTGAGTTCAATCCCTGGCATTGTCAAGTCTGCCACAGCTGGGTCCTTGAGCAAGGTCCTTAAACCGCTCTGCTGCAGGGGTGTGACATCATGGCTGACTCAGCACCTGTGCCAAGCTTCCTAACAAGCCAGGATATGCAAATATAAAGACAATAAATTTTATCTTCCTTTTCTGGTATATACCTGATTATTGGCACATACCCACTACTTGCATTTACAGTGGAACTTGGGGTGGGGTATGTACTAACCCAGCACAGTAAGGTGCTAGTGTGTGAACAAGTGCTAGTGTGTGAAGACTTGTACTGTTATGCTTTTTATGAACAGTAATGGTATAGTCTCTGTTAGAACTTAAATGCATCATTCAGGAGATTTCAGACTACAAACAAAAAAAAAACTTGTTTTTACAGTTACATTTAAAAAAATGTTTTTAAAAGGTACCTGATGTATATATGCATGTGTTTCTTAAAGCTGTTAAGGATGAGACATTCAAATTACCTGAGTGAAGCCCTGTTTAAAATTATTAGTGTAAGTAAAATTAATTCATCTGATGTTATTGGTTATCGAAGTTTACAGCTCCTTACGTGTAACACATTTTTCATATTGCTCTGGCTTCCATATAGATGTAGTGTGAATGTATTACTATATATGCTGTAAGTATGAGTACAGACTAGAGTGGGCAGAGATGAGTATGGAGAGCGTAGGAGTGGCCTATTGTAAAAACAGTAGGGGTAGATTATTACAAAGGCAGTGGGAGAGTGTGAATAGAGACGATGACTGAGTATACAATCAGGAAAAAAAGTGAACACAGAGAGTGCAGAGATGAGTGCAGAGTGAGCAGGGGTAGATTATTTATAAGAGGTAGTAGAAGTGAGTATGGACCCAGAAGGAGTGGATTGTTAAAGGCAGTATAGTATATAGTATATATTTCAGAGGCAGTAGGAGAGAGTGTAGGGACAGCAGGACTGAGTATACAAGCAGCGACAGAGAGTATAGTGTGAGTATAAGTGAATTGTTATACATCAGAAGACAACAGTGTAGAAGCATTAGGAATGAGTGTAATGGGGACAGATGAGATTATTATACAGACAATATAGTTGAGGAGGGGATTATTATTATTATTAATAATAATCCAGTAATGCCAGGGCTATTACTATTATTATAGAGGCAGTAGGAGTATAAAGGGAGCAATATTATGTAAGTACATATTAAGAGAGCAGATGAGAGATGAAGTCAGAGTGAGTGTAAATGGAGTATAAATGGATTATTATAGAGTCAGTAGGGGTTAGTATAGATGGAGTATGAATGGATAATTATTAGGGCAACAGAAATAAGTATAGAGGGAGTGAGGGGGAAGCAGTTTGTGTATAGTGGGAGCAGGATATGATTTCTATAAGGACAGTATGAGTAAGTATAGAGGCGGAAAAAGTGGGTACAGAGGAGCAGATTACAAATATATTATATATTTAGCAGGATTGAATATAGAGGCAACACAAATGAGTAGAGAGGTTTAGAGAGTTGAGGGGATTATTATAAAGATAATAGGAGTGAGTTAAGAGGAAGCATGAAGAGATTATTAAATAGGCAGCAACAGAAAGTACAGAGGCAGCAGCAATGATTGTAGAGGCAGCAGCTGTTTGTGTAGAGGCAGCATGAGTGAATATAGAGGAAACATAGAGTAGCGAGGGGCCTGTAGGAGATTATTATAGAGGCAATAGGACTGAGTAAAGAATGAGCAGGAGGGCTCTATTACAGAGGCAATAGAAATTAGCAGATAATGAGCAGGACGCATTCTTATAGAGGCAATAGGAGTGGATATAGAGACAGTAGGAGTGAATTTAGAGGCAACATGAGTGAGTAGAGAGGGGCCTGTACAGGAATATAAGAGAGGCTGGAACAGTGAGTATACGGCAGGAGGAGTGAGCAATGAGGGGGCAGGAAGGCATTATTATAGCGATAGTAAGAGTATATAGGGAACAGGGGAGATTTACTATAGAGGCAACAGGACTGAGTAAAGGGAGGCAGGAGGGGTTAATTTACTGACAGCAGCAGAGTAAAGGGCAGTAGGGTTATTATAGAGGCAAACAGAGGCAGAATCAGTGATTAGGAGTGAGCAGAGTGAGATCAGGAGGGCATTATTACTGAATCAGTAAGAATAAATATAATGGCAGTAGGAGTGAATATGAGTCAGTAGAGAGGGGCCTGTATGGGATTATTAGAGAGGCAGGAGCAGTGAGTATAGGGCAGTATGAATGAGCATGGAGGGAGCAGGGAGGTATAATTATTGTGGCTGTAGGAATGAATATAGAGGCAATATGAGTGAATAAAGAGAGACCTATATGGGATTACTAGAGAGGCAGGAGCAGTGGGCATAGGGCAGTAGGACTGAGCAAAGAGGGGGCAGGAAGGCATTATTATAGAGGCAGTAAGGGGATAAAGGGCATAGAGGGCATTTATCATAGAGGTAATAAGACTGAGTAGAATGAGGCTAGAGGGGATTAATATACAGCCAGCAGCAGTGAGTATAGAGCAGTAGGATTATTATAGAGGTAAGTATAGATGTATAAATTATTATAAGAGGCAGTATGAATGAGTATAGAGGCAGTAAGTACAGAGGGAGCAGGGACAGATTATTATATGCAGGCAATGGGAGCTGAAGTGATAAAAGTAGTTCTGTCTCTGTAGTGCATGCATAAAAGTACTGCATAAACAAAGCTCTTTATGAAAACTTGCGCCAGTTCAACAGGAGGAAGATGTCAGTGCATGCAGAAGAGTGCAGAAGGTGCTGCAACAAATCGGAACTTCTGCAGAAAACCCGTTAACACGCAGACAAGTGCTGCTACACTGCACACAGGTCGGTTTTAGCGAAGTTGTAAAGAAATGCGGTTACTACATTCTTACCTACTGTTGCCTTCAGTCCAATAGAGAGAAGGAAAAAGGGCAGCAGAAGCGGAGGAGCTCTGTAGCTAGGCATCACTGCCGGAGAAGCGAGGGCGAAGTGAGCAGAAGTTGGGCAAAGTTTTGGGAGAAATGAATCGCTGCAGCAAGCGGAGAAAACCGAAGGGAAAGACACGCCCACTTATACCGGATTGGCCAGCGACATTTATGCTTAAAAGGTGATTGGACAATCGCGCGATCACTCACTGCAGTGGGCAGGACGCGTACACGTGGTTTCCATGCTGCAGAGATATAGTGCAGGTAGTAAAAACAGATGTTTTAATCCACAGGAGGAGGTTTATTCAGTATTTTGATTTAAATCAAGTATTTTTTTCACAGTTCGAAAATCTAATATGCAATTTTATTATCCTCAATGTGTCACTCATAAGTCAAAATAAAACAACACCAAATAAACGCACATATACTATCATGACAATGCTGGGAATCCAACACACAATCCTAAATAACATGGTCAGTGATTGTCCTATGGCTGTTGTTTTTTTCACTGATGGACAGGTAGAGGAGGGCTGACAAATTGTGCAGAGCAACCGATGGACTACAGGTAGATAGGTCACTACCACTTTGGTCACGTGTTGCATGTATGTTGGCAAATGATTGGCAGTGATGTTCATGTAAATGTGTTCAGTGGGCAAAAGGTGTACAATGTGTTACATATACATAATCGTCAACCACATGATGATCAATCACTTGTCCAAATATAAGCAACCTATGGTAAATTGCTAAAATGCATCTAGATGTAGCCCATCTGTCACTCTTCACAGATTGTTAGCCCCACTTTACCTATCCATCAGTGGAAAAAGGCCACCATAGGTACACCACTTGCACTCCTACTTACCCTGCTGTATTTCAACAGTGTTACTGTCATGTGAAAGAGACATAATACATACTTATTTGCATGATAAATGTGTACATTCATGATCATACAGACATGTAAGTAATTTGGATGTAATGTAAATGTGAAATATTGGATAAGACTATATATCTGTTTTCGTAAGCAAGCATTTTCCAGCTATTGATAATGAAGTTGAACTCGAGGTCAGAGAAGACAAAAACACAAGAAATACACTGATATTAATATTATATTACTATTACACTATATTAAAAAATCATTAACATGAATGGACAGCAGCATCTACTTGCCATGGCTCATCTGTCAAGTCATGTCAAATCACTAGCTATCGAGTACTCTCAACCTGGGTGGTTCTGCCAAGCTGCTCTCTTATCATGGCCAGCTCAGTCACTGCAGCTGCCAGGTCTCCTTGGCAGCTGTGCAAGTGAATAAAAAAAGAGAAATCAAAGCCACTCAAAACAGGACTAATCCCTCTCTGACCCCACTCCAAGGAACTCTGCGTTCGCATGCAGACGTGCAGATTACAGCTCCAATGAGAGTAAAATCAAAAGAACGATGCCATAAAACCACAAAGGCATGAGAACATTGCTATTTGAGGCTTTTGAGGAGTTTGAATGAAATATAGAGGCAGTGAAATAGGCAATTATACATAACATGCCATCATTCTTTGTTTTGACTTGATGACCATTTTATCACGTTTAGTTGGAGTGTAACACATGATTGAATACATCAGATTATTTTTATGACATCATCTGAATCCCCATGGAAGCAAAAATTATATTGTAATGCCAAAGAAACAGAATTTTGATTTATCATGCCGTAGAACAAATGGGGCCCAATCATCTGAACTTCACCTTTGACCCTGTCTAACTGTTTTTTTAGCTGAACTCATGTTGTGCACTAGGAACCCTGAGGTATAACTGAGCATGTTCATGGAATTCAAAACATAAAACATGTTTGGGATAAGATGTGATTTTGCACAGTGCTGAGACGTGAAACACTGACACCTCAGTTGTGTCTACCATCAGTTAACCCATCAAAAGTTACAAAACATCTCTTTGCTTCTATATTTTATGAGTCCATCCAAGATTAGTTCTGTGGGGAACATCATTTTGTAGGGTCTGACTGGGAAACTGTTGGTAGATCCAAGAACAGAACCCCAACTGACTTTAGAATGGGTCAGGGAAGGATTAGTTCTGTTTGAAGCACTCTGGTTTTTCTTTTTTTTTTTTTTAATTGGCAGACCTGCCAAGAAGACCTTTAGCTACCTCTGAGAGCTAGCAAAGCAGCTGGCATGACTGAGCTGACCATTATAAGAGAGCAACTTGGCAGAGGCCAAGTTGATAAAGTGAGACTTTAGCTGCCACAGTGATAGTCTGAATCACAGTAAATAAGAGGCCTGTCCATTTAACATACTCATGGAAAGTCTGTCACACAGGCACATCGTAAAATAATAAAAAGAGAAAAAATATGACACCATTCAAGGCAACTTCTTATAACTAACCCCAAAGGCATCACGATTATGGTAGGGCATCATGCACATTAACATTCTGTGGAGGTCTTGATCTGACATATCTAGCCATCAAAATGGAAAATGCAAAACCTTTTTAACCTCAAAAGGGAACCAAGGAAGTGTCTTAGACCCATTAAAAAAAAATTAGTATAATTTTTAAATATAATTACAAGTAAAATGTTTTGCTCCACAGTTTCCTCCACAGCCAATGGTGACTTTCAGGTGTCCATGAATCTTTCTCTTTTTAATTTTACTCCTCCATTCTCTTCTTTATTTCAAATGTTGCTGTATAGGCCACACTTTGGGAGCAGACACCTAATGGCCATCTAATGTAAACAACTTATCTTGCTCTAAGAGAAGGGAGATTTTTGGAGGGACCTTAATCTGAGAACAGATACAGGAGCAGTCTCCCTTCCCCTTGACTTTACAGTTATTGTGGTGAATTGCTCCCTCTAGAGGTCAACCGACACACTTCATGGTCTGGTTTTTTTCTCGTTTACATGGTAGGTGGCTTTATCCAAAGGGACTTACAAGTGGGACAGAACCCAATCCAATCATACAGCTAAGCAGCTGAGGTTTGTGGGACTTGTTCAAGGACCAACATTGGCTTTTTGCCCATATTGAAATATAAACTCACTCTTTGAACCACTGTCACCGAACCTTAATCATTGTCATTGCAATAAATCTTTTGTACTGAAACATCGAATGGGCAGCAAAGTGTACCACTTTTAACGTAGCCTTGCTGCCTTATAGCTCTGGGATTCACAGCACATCCTGAGTTCAGGTAATTGTCTGTATGGAGTGTCTTTATGTTCGCATGGGTTCTGTCCTAAACTTTTAATCCTGGCAACTTTAACCCTAATACAGTTCTCCCATACAGTGACCCCAACCAGGATATAGAAGTTACTGAAGATAAATACTGTAAATGAATGAATTAATCATTGAATACTTGGCTGGCTCCAAACAAGTGACCAAAATCAACCAAGGGAAATTCCGTCAGGAATGTTCTAAAGCTCATCACCAAAGGATTGTTGATTGTATTGTTGGCTACATCACATGGCTTTTATCTCTGCTAAACTGCTTGCTTTTATATCAAGTAAGTAAGTTTGAGATAAGATTAATCACCTAACAATTTCTTTGATAAAATGTTTTTTTTTTATTAAAACAAAATACTTTGTAATGTCAACTTTCAATGATAAAATCTTTCTTCTGACCATTTTATCAAACCACACATCTATTGGAATATAATTAACATAAACATAAAAAACCCTACTACAATTATATAGTTCAAGTCTAAAAAAAATCATAATTACTTCTACTTGTTCTCCATTTGCATTAATTTGTTCTTGGCTCTCTCCTGCACTCATTACTCACTTCTCAACAGTACATTAAATAGGACTCGTCAAACAAAGACAGAGCCACAATCAGGCAAGAGGGTGATGATTTAAGTATTGCATTTGCACATGATAAACTAGTTATGTTAGTCTCCCTTACTTGTTAGCAACATTAGCCTTGTTTCTTCTTCATGAAGCTAAACAAGCAATTTTTCAACCCCAAACTTGTCTTGGTACACAATTCAGTGTAATGCTTTTTCTAGAATGCAACTTTTCAATACATGATCTGGACCTCACATCATGGGATTAGGGTTTTTTTTATAGTGTCTTCAAGCAAAGTAAAAACCAATAGTGTGATTTCATCTCACTGATGAGAAACAGCAGAGGAGCCTCAACAGCATGCAGTTCATTCTGTAGTATTGTGTTCCAATGAACAATAAGGATTAGATTAGGCACAATGGAAATTTTTTTCCTTTGGGGATCTTTTTCTTCTTGCTTAGTTTGTGGTTCTTGTAGAGAGTGTGGCCATAACAAGGAGCCAATGCAATCAGTCTCTATTGGCACTAAGGAAAAGGAAACAAGCACTTGTTTGGGTTTGTATTGTCGACAGATACAAGTGTGTTTCTGGTCAGGTTTCTGGCACTTTCTTGGTGGTAATAAATCAAAAGTGTTTCTCATAGTCTGAAGTCAGTTGAGGCTGAACGCCATGGGAGTCTAGGTCTTCTTCCGAAAACTAAAAACTAAAAAGAAAAATAAACTTCATCAGGTTCCTTCAGTCATCAGCAACAAGAGAAACTGCAGTAGCATCCAGCTGGTTAGTGATATTTGGCTCCACAGCCATTGGTGACTTTTGGGTGTCCATCATGCTCTTCAGGCATGCTGTTCTCCCCTTCATCATCTTCCTCTTCTTCATTGTCACTCCTCTCATCTTTGGTTAACTGTCAAGAAAAGGAGGAATAACTTACAAATACAAGTACATTTTAACCATTAAATACTTTTGCTGAATAATACATGATTAATTTGCTTTTAATGCCCAATAAACTTTTAAAATGGTCTTGGAATATCTTTACACTATGCTAAGATATATGAAGATGCATGACTTCATATGCGGGTTACCCTATATTGCACTGTTGCCTATGTTGTGCTATGCAATTACAAAATGGCAAGGGGCTACACTGTGGATATCCGTTCCCCAATCTGACTTTCAGCTTTTGGCCTTTGCTATCCACAATTTATTTAACAGCAGTTAGCTAACACACTAATACACTTGTTGATCTGCAGTATTATATTGTTAATGATAAACAGTGGCCAACTTTTCAAAATATACCAGAAAATCAGAATTTTATCCAGAGCATTAGCTATGGTTTCTAGCTAGCCAGGCTGCTATACAGGACCATTTCAATAAGTCAAGACTCATTAATATACCCATATAAAAACCTCACTTATCTGACACTCAAAAAAACAATGGTCACCCCATAGATCAGACTCATTGGTCTATCTCCAGCTTGGGACATGCCTCAGGTCAAAACACAACAGGCTACCTACACCTGATAGAGAATTAATACTTGTGGACTGTCAAGATTCAGTGTCCTACTCCTCAGATCATGATTCAGTAGTCTACCTACAACTGAATCATGTCAGTCAACCTCCACCTAAGGTCACCACTCAGGTCAAAGCTACGTAAGATGTCCATCTTGACCAGAAGGAGAAAAATTAGTCCTCATATTCCTAAATGGTTTTCTTACACCTGAAGGAGAAGAGACTCTTTTAAACACTCTCTTTAAGAGAATTTTGTACACATAACCAGGAATATAACTCGCTTGAAAGATTGTTAAGGTGCTCATATAGTTCCGATTGGAGCAATCTATATCTGATTGGGGTGGGGGTGGGGTTTGTTTGCATCATCCTTAGTTGGCCTTACTACATTGGGACTTGATGAATTCCTCATTGTGCTGGTTTGCACTTGACTGGCTTCACATTTCTAAACCCCAGTCTCATATATCTGAAATCACATTTTTGTGTGGCGTTTGCATGTTCTCCGCGTGCCTGCATGGGTTTCCTCCAGGTGCTCCAGTTTCCTCCCAAAGCCCAAGACATGCAGATTAGATCAATTTCCCACAGGTGTAAATGTCAGTGTGAATGACTGTCTCTCTGTGTTAGCCCCGTAATAGATTGCCAACCTGGCCAGGGTATACAACGCCTCTCGCCCACTCAACTGGGATTGCCTTCAGTTTTCCCGCAACCCTTAATAGATAAGCGTTATAGATAATGGATGGATGATGGATGAATGCATGGGTGAGATCACATCATGCTGGGTCCCAAACCACATCAGCAAGTTTGTATGAATTACTTCTATGACAAATTGGAGGCTGTATGAAGTACAGGAAGCTTTCAAGTGAGATAGACTTCCAGTACAAGATAGCTACTTTAGTCTTCTAACTCCAGTACAAAATTAAAGAAGCAAATGTCTGTCATGAAGCAAGTCTTAGGTAATCAACTACATTTTAGGGTAGGTGAAAAATAAATGTTTCTTATCCAAACTATTCTTTTTCCCATCCATCATATGAAACCAGCCTCAAGTGCACTGTATCATAACAGCCTTGAGTAATTAACATAAGTGTCTTTTATAAACCAGACCCCGAGAATAATCAGTAACTCGACCGACATAAGTGTATGGCGTTTGATGAACATTCAATCACACCTAATTACCATGTTGCAAGCAACTAGGCTTGTGGTGCATTTACAAAGTGAGGTCATTCAATTTGGCAAACACTGTCCAGTGTAATCGTCAGGGATCAATCTCCTTGCCAGTATGATCACACACATTATGCTTCACCCATTTCATTGCAGATAGAACAACAGGACAGGGAAACGAGCTGGCACTGTTTATTTTAATAGCATCTAGAGAAAGAGAGAGGTCCAAAGATGGCAAACTGCAGACCTGGGTAATATCAGCCTGACTGAACTGGATGAACTTTAGCTTAAAAACAACAAACATTGGCTTTACAAAGCACACGATGGATCAGGTCTGAAAATCAGAGTCCACTATCAAGAACTGATATTTTGAAGAACTAATACAAATTTTATTTCTTGTACAAGGTTCAACACTTCTTTCAATTATATGTCAATACAGTGTCTTCTTAACTGAAACCAATAGAAACATAATGTACATATAATAATAATAATAATAATAATAATAATAATAATAATAATAATAATAATATCTGAGCCAATAACTCAGCTATGAATGAAAAACAATTCTAAATTTCTGTATATTTTCCAAGCAAGAGTTCATCACTCTTCACTAATAAACAGTAAGTCCAAACATCCTCTTACTGACTGAAAGCAGTAGGGATGATGAGATATAACACATAACTCATAGAGGAGTGTGTTGGTTATTCACAGTTTACACATTTCATATTAGGAGTAAAGATGTGAACAAAATATGGTGATCTAGTAAATGGATTTGCATTGATTTTATTATAGGATCATATGCATCCATTGATTGCATTGTATATTGTGTTACTTTTTGCTAAATAAAACAGTTAGTGGTCAGCAATTGGTAGAAACCTTGATCATGATTTTGTATATGTATTATTTATTAAACATCATATAATGAGTTTGATTTGGCCTCATATTCAAGATACAATAATTCTTGCATGCTTTGTAAACCAGTGAGGTTTTACTGCAATAGCCATGTGTTCAGTTCAATTCAATTCAATTCAATTCAGTTTTATTTAGATAATGCTTTTAAGAATGCACATTGACACAAAGCAGCCTCACAGATATCTGGATATAGATTTTGATTGATCCATAATGAGCAAGCCATAGGCGATGCTGGACTGTACGGAGAGTCAAGCAGTGCTAGGTGTGTTATAACTTCATAATTATTGGTGTGAAATGACTTCAGTATAAGCATCAAGGTCATTTTTTTTATTTCATAGTTTTAGATTTAAGTCTATAATACAGTAGACACTGTACAATGAATGAGCCTTGAGTGTAGTTATTAGCAAGGGCAATCTGTATTAGACAGTCGATGTAAGATTATCCACACTCATGTGTTCACATTTATATTTATTAATGTGTGAACATGTTTATACCAAGTGACTTACTAATGTAGCAAAATCCAATCCAGGAATAAAACATAGGAGCTAAAGGTTCAAGGGATTAGTCAAGAACTGCACAGTGATGCTGACAGCACTGGGACCTGAACTCACAACCTTCCAATCACTAACGCAGGGTCTTGAACACTGGGCTACTAACATCACTTACTATATATGGATAAGCAGTAACATAGTCGTGCATGACTGAATGACAAAATATAGACTGCTGATCTACATTAAACTGGTTACAACAATTGGGTAACCTAAAACCAGTCCAAATTCCCATTCCATGTATGTTAGGAACTAGAGCAAAATAACAAAACTTGGGTTAAAAGCTTTGGGGGAAATAAAACATCCAAAAGGACACATATTTATAATTCACATAAGATAATAAAGAAAAAAGCCTGATAACTATGAAAGTCAATAAATCTTCATGATGCACCAATAAAAAAGAGAATATGCCTTATGATAGACTGGTTTTCTTTTAAATTGTAAGCAAACTCATTTTTTATTCATAAAAGAGTGACTGAAGGCTACACTTCCAGCAGGAATACTCACTAAGAAAATCAAACTCAATTAGGCCTGATGTGGGAATCATTTAACCATTTATCATGAGAAACTGATCACGAGTGCACTAAACCTGCACACCATAAATCAAAACAGCCTTGAGGAATTAACTTAATGAATATCTGGCACAAGCTGGCCAATGTATTCTCAGGGATTGAGCACCTAACCCGTCTGATCACTGACCCCGCCTCACCCCACCCCACACACCCAAACACACCCACACCCAGACACACACACACACACACACACACACACACACACACACACTAATGACTCAGCAATGTCATTGCAGAGAAAACAACAGGGAAATGGAACAGCAGAGAAATGAGCTGGCACCGTTTACTTTAATGGCATCTAGAGAGAGACGGGGCCAAAGAAAGGCACAGATCTGAATGTCTGAAAGTCAGAGTTTACTACCAAGAACTGATATTATTGTATAGTTTTAAGAAATTTTTCATGCAACATTTGATTAGACCAAAAATTGCATAAAGGACTATAATAGATAACAGAGATTTATACGAATAGAGCCAATATCGGGTTTTAGACTTTAAAAGACAACAATTTTACCACATCACTGTTGAATTCTCAATCTGATTGGACAGAGGGTGTTGATCAAATGTCTATAACAGCAGCTTTAACATGTGTGCCAGTTGTAATTCAAATCAGAGTATTAGAGGAATGTGTTAATCTTACTGTTTCTATAGTAACAACTAATTCACTTGTACAAAAAAGGTTGTTGTTAAGAAAGAAAAACATATAACTGTTAATATGGTCAAGCTTTCTGCAAGGAGAAAATTAATTTTAATATTTATGTCTTGTCTTATGGATGTTCCAAAACTTTAGCTGTATCTATAAACAGATAAAAAGTATTGTATGATACGTTAGTTATTAACAAATTAAATTTGAATCATCTGCAAATTGCTGCAGTATAAAAGAAATAAAACAATTAGTGGTGGTAAGATTAACTCCACTTCACTTGGCTTCAAAGCCAGACAAAAAAGAAAGGCAACTTTAAAAGCTACATGTAAAATGTAAAACCCACTAAGACTTCAATTGTGTAATTTGTTTTTCAATTCAATCCAAGCACAGAACAAAGAATTGAGGGTTAAGTGTTCGACGGTGATATCCGTTCAAATCTGATCACCAGAGTAAAGATTTTCAATCATCCAGGCTATTTTTCAGGACATAAATGTCCTCACCCTCCCCGATTAAGTCCAAAAATTTTTTTCCTGTTATAGTCAAACCACAAATATTTAGGCCAGCAGACATGGTTATACAGGATTTCAGTCCCTGGATTACAGTCCAAGAAAAAATGACACTTCATTATCAGCTTATGACTAAGACAAATGTCAAGGAAGTACTTTAACAGAAAAAGCTCTTTCCTTGTATTTCCACACTAACTTACAATGTTTCTAATCGTTGGGGGGGTTAACAAACTAAGGTTAGAAAACGAAATCTCATCTTCACATTTAGTTGATTAATTGCAAACTGAAATCTATTACATTCAATACAGGGATTGAAAAGTAAGAATTTCCAGATTCGCATTCCATGCGATGAAAAATTAGTGCAGCTGCTACTAGATTTTAATAGAAATGCATTTTAAGACATTGCCCAATGACAACAGTTTAATTTTTTTTTTTAATAATGTAAACAGCTTCAGCCTAATGGATCATTTTAATTTTCACCAAAAGTCTGAGACCACATTAAAAATCTTTTTTTTTCTTCTTCCAAATAGGAAATAAACAGGTTTTTAGAATTTTGAAATATTTAAACCAAAGAAAGTAAACATTCAATATCTTGAATACTGAAGATCATTTCTAAATTTTTATTTAAATGTAAGCAAATTTGTGATATTGACCATGTCAACTGCTTTGGATGAAAGGTCAGATTTTCCTCATGCCTAATCTCTTCTACTGAAGCACATATTCGGATGACGTTCTGAAAGATTTGCTCTAAAAATGGTTTTGCACAAACTTGTGGAGTCCATGCCAGCTCAAGTGCGGAAAAAAGGGGGATGTACCCCTTTTTCATTACGTATAATTTGTAATGAAGATTGTCGTATTAAATTAGAAAAGAATGCCAAACACAAGCATTTTCACTAGTGCTCTCAGACCCTACAGTACAGTATATTTGCATTTATTTGCTGTGTTTAAGCTTCGTGTGGATCGTCTAGCTTTGTTTATTTGCCATGTGCAAGATGTAATGTCTTGATGACAGCACCTGTCATTACAAAGCTGCTTAAAGTGGTGGAACCAGTAAGGAGCAGGCTTCACAGGAAGCAGCTGAATGAGTAAAGGTGTTATTTTTTTAAGATGAGTGACAGATTAAAGTGCTAAATGATCTTTCCTTAAAGCTTTTGCACCAACTACCATTTCCACAAATTAACACCTATTTACATAAAGCTACTTACATTTATGTCATTTAGCAGACACCCTTATCCAGAGCGACTTACATTGACATTTATACAATTGAGGGTTAAGGGCCTCGCTCAAGGGCCCAGCAGAGATAGCTTTGCAGTGCTGGGTTTTGAACTCACAACCATCCGATCACTAGTCCAACACCTTAACCACTGAGCTACCACTGCTACTTAAAAGGCCTTCTATCTGCAGATGCCTTTACACCGTTTATTATAAATGCTGCAGAACATACTGTGAAACCTGTTGTAGTTTGAACAAGCTGTAATGTTTGATTTCACTTTCGATATATTTAATTCATTCCTGGCTAACAATTACACAAATTAAATTTAGTAACTGCAAGATGTATTTAGTTATTAAGCATTTGATTTTCATATTTTTATAAAGCATCTGTGCAATCTAATCTTACTTACATTGAATAAGCCTGCTTACATTATATTGCTTACTTTGAATAAGGACGTTAGAGCTTACAGTACAATGACAGTAAGAATTTCAGCAACAGACAAATTCAGGATCAGGTCAAATCATCATTTTAAATCATCATCATTAACTGTAATTGTTCTACTGTATATAATGTTAGTGAAGAACTTAATTACACTGTGAGTGTGTGATGGTTTAGACAAGCAGATTGCACAATGTTAAATTGTCAACTATAAGCTTCCTTGTTTGCTAGCTACATTGGACTTCGGTACAAAAAAATAACCCAATAATGTCTTTGCTGAATTGGAGGAAAGGTAGAATCTGTGCATATATCGTGTTTGCCCACTTTAAATCAGATTTTTGTTGTATGCAAAGCAGGTTTAATAATTAGATAATAACTTACACTTCCAAAGAGAAATTTCTTAACCATGCAGAGGATCAGGTAGGCCCAGAATATGTGCAGCATCAACAGGATGACAAGCATAGCATTAAGGAAGTAATACCCAAAGAAGACAGGGTAGTGGTCAGGTGGGTAGACCCATGTGCAGTGAATGATCCTGAAACAAAGTCAACAGAAATGTTTCAGAGACACTGTAATCATAAACTGCAGATATATCGCAAAATTTATTAAAACAACTGGAATGTACTGACCAACCAGTATTCTCATACCTTCAAACATGAACACACATCGACTAATAAAAAGGTATCTTACCAAAATGGAAAGATAACAAGTCTTGTCACCATGAACACAGCAGCAAACAAAACAAAAATGCCATTGCAGGTTTTCTCCCATTTGGCGTAGTTAAAAATCTTGGCAGACTGGACAGAAAAAGAAAGTTCACAGAGACCAAAATTGAGCTACACACTTATGCATTTAAGTCATAGTGGATAAACAGACTATATAACTTTGTGAATAAGGTATTATAGTAAAAAATATTTCAGTAACCTGCATCACTCACCTCTAAAAACACATCAGAGGAATCATGCACAAGCATGACCAATGTGCCTGCTCGAATATAGTTTCCACACCAGGAAAACGCCAGCAGCGTCAATGTGGCTAAGTGGTGAATTATCTGCTCCTTGAAGTCCTGCAAATATTAAAAAACATGGTCTAATCATTAATATGATATAAATTGGAGCAGTGGTCTTCAAAAACCCTTTAGGTGGTCAAATGTTGACATTTTCTACTGTATACTTACTACTTACAAAAGACTTTGCTGAACTGAAATGTGTTATAGCAGTTTAAAGCCTGGTTATGCCCAAAAGTGAAAGGGAGAAAACTACACTTAGAGATTCTACTCACACTGCAGTATAGGCGCATCACTGACATTTTGACAACTGCTATCTTACAAACTGAAATGATCAGATTTACAGCTCCTTCACTGTGGCACATAGCTATCCAACAGCTTGATCAAAGTCTGACATTCACTGTTTGAGGAAATCACACTTAGTCAGCAAGGTTTTAGAGGTCTTAAGGGAGCCTGACTTTTTAAAAAAGAAATAAAAAGCTAAAAGTGAATTAAAACATTTCCGCATTGTTTTAGCGAAATATATTTATTGTTACTTAAAGTTAAGGTCTCAAAGTATTTTGGCCAAAACCTGATTTATGTTCTTTTTGGCTGTTTGCCTGAATTTAGCTACAGCTAAAGCCAATGGCTTTTCCCAGACCTCTGCACATATACAGTGTGTAACTCCATCCATCCATCCATTATCTACACCGCTTTATCCGTCTGGATCACGGGGAAGCTGGAGCCAATCCCAGCATCTTCGGGCGAGAAGCGGGGTACACCCTGGGCAGGTCGCCAGTCCACCACAGGGCCGGATAGATATTAAAGAGATCAAATATGCATTTTCAATCTAGGGGGTGCTATGGAGCTGATGAGGCATGCCTACACTGGAAAGCCACACCAAATTAAAAGTTGTCATGATACAAGTGAATCTGTAGAGTGTTATGAGTTGTCAGCCATTCTAAGCCAATCAAAACAACCATGGGCAAATTTAAAAAGCACAGCAATAATACAAGCTATGCATGTGTAGAGTTTCATGGGTTTCAGCCATCATAGGCCCTTTAAAACACTGCAGGAAAATTTCAAATTCACCCATTCCATCCAACATGGCCAATTTCCTGTTTGGTGGAGTCAAAAAACCAAGCGTGAACTTTGCTTGATATTATGAGAGCATTGACCATACCAAATTATGTGCAAATCCTAGCAAATTCATCCTGACCATTGCCAATATGGGAGTGCTACGGAGCTCCTCGTTTATGCCCAAGCCCATGCACTACATAACCTTTGTAAGTTTTGACTTTTTGCAAGTATGATGAACCTTGTGGTAAACCTAAAGTATACCTAATGTACTATAGGTGATGCTATAACTACCCTAGGAACTTGATCCATACCATTGACTGGGTTTAGGGGCTCTATGGAGCTCCTGAAGCCCATGCGCTATATAACCTTTTGATTTTTTTTCAAGTATGATGCATGTGTTAAATTTTGTTAGTTTTCAAGCATGGAAAATGTTTCAAAAATAAGTAAATGTGCCAAAAAAACAAACAATGGTAATAATAATAAACACTCCAAAAACCATGGAGTCCTATGCACCTTTGGTGCTCGGTCCCTAATAATAATAAAAACACTTCAAAAACAATAGGGTCCTATGCACCTTTTGTGCTCAGACCCTAAATAATATTCTCATCTATTTGAAGTTCATTCTGTGTCTAGCACTAATGTTAGCAAATTCTGTGCTTCTGTTGCTATCGGCAGAAGCATTGCTTAATAGTTCACTCTCTAATTTCAAAAGGCTAAAAAATGTTTTATTTTTTGTCTAGTTATTGCTCATTTCTTGTCTAGTTATTTACTTGCTAACACATAAGATAAGCTAAATCCTTATGTGATGAGCATGTGATGACCCAGTGATGTTAACACTAATCACTGGCCTTCAATTGTATTTAAGATAAGATAAGATAAGATAAGATAAACCTTTATTAGTCACACAAGTGGGAAATTTGCATTGCCACAACAGAAAGTGGACAGAAACAAAGAGCAGCAAAATCTAAAAACAGTAGAGTAGAATAAAGAATAAGTATAATAAAAATAAAAATGTACACAATGGAGTGCCAAACATTGACACAAAAACA
>JAQMYM010000007.1:16073145-16089180 GCA_030014255.1 Parauchenoglanis ngamensis
GTGTGTGGCTGTTTGTCTGTGTTGGCCCTGTGGTGGACTGACGACCTGCCCAGGGTGTACCCCGCCTCTCGCCCGAAACGACTGCTGATTGCCTCCAGCTTCCCCGCGACCCAAACGGATAAAGCGGTATAGATAATGGATGGATTTGTTGATTGGACTAGAAATGGCAAATGAAATTCAATGTGAAATAAAAACAGACACGTTTTGCTATCAAAACATGGAAAACAGATTCCAAGAAACATCCCAAAATTAAGTCCCAGCATTGCCTGAACTCACCAAAAATTCATTTTCTGCAAGTGATTAATGCCCCTTAGCAGCCAACACTGTGTTTTGCGGCTGTTCAAAATGTCACATTCATGAATGTAACTTTCTTGTTCAACATCAGTGCTTTACCAGTATGATTTTCTCCAAGTTTCTGGATCCATAATATTACCTAATGAAACTGTAAAGGGGTTGATCAAATCACAATCAATTCACCTCGATTAGAAACATGGCGAGTTTTGATCTCCAGACACTTGATCAGAATCAGACTCACGGCTCTGATCATCACAGCATCTTTCGTTTCTCCATCTGAAACGTTCACTTTGGTCCCACCGAAGTAACTCGCCCCAGTTTTGACACGGAACTTCCGGAGCCAACCAGCTTCCACTTCCTGGAGCACGGCATCAGCCATCACGAGCAAATCAGTGGCATATTCTTCATCATGCTCTTTAGAGTGTTTTCCACCAAAACCCCATTCCTCCCCTGCTCTCTGAACAAGAATCCGCTTCAGCAGAAGCAGTGCTCGCTTCTTTACAAATTCCTTCATGTTGGCGAGCGTCAGACGGAGGAGTGCTGGAGTCTGGAGGAACGCCAGTCTCTGAACGGAGGAGCAGAGGCCATGCCACTGCCTCGCAGCACTGAGGACTTCGACAAGGTCCAGGAGTGCACATACACTGATTTCTAACTCGACGGCGTCTCTGTCATTTTCTGCCGCACTTGTATGTTCAGGATTGCCTTGAAAGAGCAGCTTTGGATACAAAGAAGTCAGGGATGACTCAAAATCAGCAAGGAGTTTCATCAAAATCTCTGCAGAAAAAAAACAGAAAGGGCAAAATGGTGTGCATCACCCTTGGTGAAAGAAAAAAATCTCCATAGAGATTTCATCAGGCCTCATTTAGCAATCTTTTTATAAAGTTATGCGTAATGTTTTTGTAGGCCAGACTAAACTAAAAATTCTCTCCAGTCAGATTTACACAAGTTTAGAAATGCTGATTTTCCTCGTATACGTGTGTGAATGTTGATAACGCCAATCAGCTGTAAATGACCAAACATACTCACAGCACAGCTGATTTGCTTTTAGTGATGCCCAAAAAGCCCCTATAAAAGTCCGTGTTCACAGTGAGAGGAAAAAAACAACTCGAGTGATGAGTGAAAGAGCATCTCCTAAATATGGTTAGAGCTAATTCTTCCAGTAATGCAGCTCAGCCATTGCAGTGCACCGGTTATCACAGACTCTTCCTGCTTTTGTAGGGCGCCATTTCTTTTGTCCTAATTGAACAGCTAGCTTTAATTTTCTTAATCTGTGAAATTATTTTAGATTTTTTCCTGTCAAGTTATTAATATGACTTGTTTCACATAAATATGTAACAAATAAATAAGCAATTTAAACTTGACAGTGTAGTGCATTTAAAAAAATACAGTAACTTATAATAATGTGATTTGAAGCCGATCAAGCAAGGTTCACGTTAGTGTAGGGGCTAGAATGAAAATTTCACGATTTACAAAGAAATTTGTTCAAATCCAGTTTGATAAATGAGGCCCACCACAACAATAGCAACAGTAAAAACAATCATTCAAAAACAGAAAAATCACAGAAGGAACCAAAACGTAACTAAAAGAATTTGCCCAAACAGCAAGAGTTTTGGCATTTGGCAAATTTCCTGGAGTTTAATCTGAATTCGCCTAAAATTGTGAAAATGCATTAACATATTAAGGGGCTTCAGTACCTCGTTTATCATCACAGTCTAACTTCAGTATCCTCTTAATCACATCCGTCAGGGCCCACAGATGAGTGTCCAGGGCGCAGCTCGGAGCTGAACTCTGAAATGCTTCTTTCACGGCAGTCTTCCACACGTGGTTGCTACCAATCTGCAAGACATTTGTTTCGCACTATAAATGTTTGGTTATTATTGACAATTGCTGTACACTTTATTATGAACACCTATATATCCCCGCATCCCGATCATGTTGCAGAAGCAGATCAAGAGCTTCAGTTAAAGGGGCCAACTCACCCTTCCCAGAATCCTCTGCACCAAAATAGTGAGTCACCATTTTGATGCAATCAATATTCCAAAAAAACATTCCCCAACAATCCGGCAACATCCTATGCCATAGATCTTAAATTGGAACATGAAATGAGGATGAAGATATTTTGTCAAAGTATTTATACTTAAAAATCTTTTGACTGATCCATTCACATGGTTATTCCGTATGTAATGAACCCGAACCGGCAAAGGAAAGAAAAGATAAGCAATTTTTTGTTTAAAGCTTCCACATATGACACATGAATGAAGAAAAAGTTCGAGAAGGGTTTCAAAGGGATCACTAACAGTGAATATGTGGAGGTTTTGAAGAACAGAGAGCTAGAAGGTAGCAGTTTCAAGACAAAAAAACAACGCACCGGATTCTGGGATGGGTGAGCCAGCCTCTTTAATGTTCACATCAAATATCAGAATGAGGAAAAAATGTGATCTCAAGGACTTTGACCACATGGTTAATGGAGTTTGAGTTTTTAAAAAACCTTTACACAAAATGGTGCAAAAACAAAAAGTATCCTGTGAGTGACAGGTCCGCGGGTGGATACGCTTGTTGATGAGTGAGGTCAGAAGAGAATTATCAGACTGGTTGGACTCTAACTCCCATCATCAATGCATGTCGAAGGAACATCAAGTACAGCCTCAGGACTCAAACACCCAGAAGTGTCATTTCCTACAAAATCACTTCACTAACAGTTGCAACAAGACTGTGTGCATAGCCAAACACACTATACCATCACGTGCATTTGTACATTCCTCCTTATCTTTTCTTCTTCTGTTTTGCACAGGCATGAATAGATTCTATGTGGTCATCTACAAGCAGTAGATGTATGTTAAGCAGATCTACTACACATGAAATATGGAAGGAAATTATGTAAAATTTATGCAAATTAGGTACTTACATTGTTTCCAAGGTCATATATGACAAAAGAAGCCATGCATTTTGCAGCTAAATGAGACAACATCCTGTCCTGACAGTTCATCAGACACACCTACAGCAACAATAAAATAAAATAAATTATTTGAGCCATAAAAGTGGAATGTACCAACTAATCATGAATGCTCAAATCTCAAATCAAATTTAACTATGAAACTTGTACAAGGAAAGAGGAACTGGTGAAAAAGAGGCAGACACATGCAACAGCTGTGGAAGTCCACACTCACAAGGTCAGCTGTCAGATTAGAGACCCCAAAGAGTCTCTGCATGGCGTCGTCATAGAATACGCAGATATCTTGTGGCAGACCTTTTGAAGACAGCTTGGAAATTATTTTTCCAATGAGTGAAAGGAACATGGCAGTCGTCTCTGTGTTTTCACTTGTCATGCTGTGTGGTGATTGTTGTAAAATGTGCAAATAATGGTTCATGGTTGATGAAATTTGACTTGCGAGTTCCTCTGTGCTCAAAGCAGGAACGACTCCAGACCGTAAACTTGTGAACACAGCCTGCAAGTCTGAATATTGTGCATCCATGTCCACGTGTATAGCAAAGTGATCACCAGCAAACAACACAAAATGGACAAGATGAAGTAGCAATGGGTATCACTTCTATTTTCAGTGACAAGTCAATAATGATCTCATTGGAGATAACACTTCTTGTACTCTTTGTTTTAACATTATAGGCTTAACTACAGCTTTATGAACTTCACTACAGTTTAACAGACATGATAAATAACGTTACTTGCTCACAAGTCCAAATCAAGTGAACACACGAGGAACTAATTCGCCGCGTTGAAGTTAATTGAAATAACATGCCCTAAATTTCTCTTGAGTTTTTAAATTACGCATAAACATCCTGCACATTGCTCTTCCCTACTGTCAAGCATGAGAAATGACAACAGTCGCACATAATGACGTCAATAATGGTGCCGGAAGTAAAGTCCCGTCCCTATTGTAGCCTAGCTTGTATTCAGTTTTTCGAATTCAGTGAGTGTTAGCTTCGTTACCATAATCAGTGTGGCGTGAGAACACAGTTGCATAATACATTAAAAAAAATTCTAAAATGGTAAAGTGTTAGATAGACTTGTTTTTGTAGTCCATTTAGTCATTGCCGGTCGCACATAGACGACGCTTTTTACAGCAGTTAGGCACGCTTGACGGCTCGCTTCTTCGTTCCTGATTGGCTACATGCACCCTATCCGAAGTGTACGGCTAATTGGCTAGCTGCATTTTGTTCCAAGTATGAAGCTTTGAATAGTTTTTATATTGTTATCTTTTCAGCGGTCGCTGCTAAAGCGCACCAGATACAGTTAAGTATGAGAGCAAACTTTAATTTCTAAAGTTCTTTCAAAACGATCTGCAATGCAGCTGTGCAAATGAGTTACAATCTCTTGAGTAGGAGCTAATTTAGCTAACTAGCCTGATAGGTTTGCATTATTGTTAGCTGAGTTATCATTGGGCTAGCTGGCTTAACTGTTTATGTGTATTGACAGCAAACGGCTCGATTGTGTCTTGCGGTTAGATTTGTCATTATAAAATGTCAGATTGTCTAGTTGGAACTAGCACTAGCTAACATAACGGCTCCTGGTTCACAACATCATCTGGCTAGCGGCGCTTGCTAACTTGGCTTCCTTCGATGTTTGGCCGTTATAGTCGTTATTCTGGGCTAGTTATTGTGCAGTGAAATTGCTTTTACATGAGTAAATCCATTTTGCTTCATGGTAAAATGACATTTCTTTGTGTATTTAAGGAGACCCACACTTTGACACATGATGAGAATAACGTCCTAAAAGACCCGCGGATGATTCTAATAAAAAATCTAATTCGGGAAATTTAAATGACACCATTTCGGAGACCTAGAAAAGATAAATACAGTAAAACTAACCCACTCGTTACTGTACGATGATATTGTGGCGGACAATAGCGAGGACAGGAGGAACATTGCTAACAGGGTCTCCATTTTTATGCTTTGATAAGATAAATGATAAACGGGTTTATTGTATAAACATATCCAGAGGAGACCAAATACAACTGGACTGTCATTCGGTTATAGCAGTATCACATTTATGCACACAGGTGCTAAACTATGTAACGTTCAGCGGTTTAATCCTTGATAGCAGGTGGCGTTAATATGAGCGTTTTATTTGTTTGTTTGTTTCTGCTAGCCAGTCTCCTAGCTAACTAGTCATGCTTTGTTTAATTAAGCAATTAACCAAATAATTCGTTACTAGGTAGCTAAAACTGAGTCAGTACTACAATACTGAGTTCATTTCTGTCTTTTAGATTTCATTTAATAAAGGCAACGGCTAATAGTTTATATTTGCTGTAAAAGATACGTTAATTGCTAGCTAGCGACCTGAATGACGTTTAGCGTATGTGATTAGCAATAACAAAAGGAGCAGCTGGTGTACATGCAGGCTGGCAAGGCTCAGCCACCTGACTTATGATAAAGAAACCTCCTAATAAGGTGGGTTTGGCATCACATCTGATTATTTTGCTGTTAACCAATGTTTGGATTATTTTGGGATCTTTTTTGTTGTTGTTGAACCAAGCACATCACCACCAGCGGTTGTAATAAAACACACAGAATGGTATACAGAGTCAGGGGCTGATTTCTTTCTATCCTAGACTGTAGATTTATGCAGCATATCAGTAGGGCTTTTTCCATTGAAATTGCTAACTAAAAACGTGTAATGGAAACATGAATATTGGGGGGAAACTCTCAATTATCACAAAAAAGTATCAGATGATTCAATAAAGCAAAAATGTGAGACAAGAAACTATCACAAGAGGAGAAAACCCAGCTTTAAGTGTATAACATCAAACAGACCCTTCACTGTTGTTTTGGTGAAATGTTTTTTGCACAAATCTGATACTTAAACCTGCCTCATGGATGCAATGAACACAAACCAGGTGGATTGTTTACTTGAACATCTTTCTATTCTCCAAAATGCCTTTGGAGGAGAAACTACAAGTAGATAGACTAAGCACACATCCAATCATAGTTGGGGTGAGAACACCAGGTCAGTCATGATATGATGTCCCTGTAGCAGAGTGCTGTCTGTTCTGGGGCGTGAACCCTCAACCTTCTGATCAGTAACCTATAGCCTTAACCATTAAGCCACCAATGCCTTAATATAGGTTTAGTGGGGTTGTTGTTTTCTTCTTCATCGAATGGGTTGCACCCATTTTCTCTTTGCCGGGTTTGGTATTCTAAGAAAACACAGCATGAACCCAGTAGGCCAGGGCTACTCAACTAAAATTTGTACATTTCTTGCCTGCTAAAGGACTGGCAACAGTTACATTTACATACTAGCCATTAATGATTATTTCATGTCTGTAAATAAGACGGTTTCTAGTTATATTTTGCACTTTATCACATGTAACCCAGACCATTTTTAATAATACTCAAACCTGATATCCATATGCCCTGGTATAGCACCACCATCTGGCAACAGAGAGCGTGGCTTTTTCAACCATTTCAGCTTCGTAAAAAAGAACTGATTTAATCAGCGCGTTGTGTTAATCTGGTGATAACACCGGAAGTGTGAGGGTCCGTCATTGTCGGCTATATTTTTGGGTTCTATCTGCCTTTGGTGGTTTTTAGCAGTCATAGTTGGATCCGTTTTCCAAAATATAAACAAATGAGTCATTTAAATCACCATGACTCTGACCAGGAAGGATAAAGCAGTAACTGAAGATGAATGAATGAATGAAAGCAGAGCCACTTGAACAGTCTGTACATTCTCATGTTAATGAACAAGGCCTTCCTTCATCCCCCAAGTGGCCTGTGTTAAAGTAAACACCGCCAGGTGACTTCTGTGCTACTCATAGGAAAGTCAAGATCCCTTAAATGCAATACCAGAGAGCTGTCGAGCCATATCATCGTAAAGTAACAATCTGTCGTGGGTTTTTTTTTTTTTTTTAAGTTAATGTTTGATCTTGTGCTTTTGCTCACAGGTTTCTGAAGCTAGGAGTTCGATGCCTGTTGGGCTGGACTGAAAATGCGCCCAAAACACAAACAGACTTTCAGGACTGCTGAACATTAATCGAGGGTAAATGTTTTATTTAAACGACCAGGCAACATTTCTTGAACACTCTCAGGTGATTTTAATACGGCCTTTGAGTTTAAAATGAATAATAATCATTACATTGGTTAAGGCATTTGAATGATGTGTAAGGCATGGTCAGGGGTGGACTATTCAGAAATCCATTAGCTAGCCCCTGGGACAGGTGGGCGCTCTGATGCGCTGTCCATTCCCATGTTTTGGTTGGCAGGAAACCTAAATGCTGGGGCTCAAAAAACTATTGTACCTGTTCCACAGTTAGGTGAATCAATACAGATACAATCGAGTATAGAAATCTCCACTTTTCGAAGAATGCGGCACATTGTGTTTGCGCCCTCAGCAAGTCTTGCCTAATGTTTTCTAATGAGATTTTGTGTTCTGTCCTCACGTAACACCAAAAAGATATTTGAATCAAGCCAGTGTCATTTTTTTTCTTTATGTTTAATGCTGTTTCCTATTTATCACATGGGACTGTGGTGCATTGTGGTCTTTGCCTGAGGAAATGATTCAATATTCCATTACAGGATGAATGATGCATCTATCTAGCTGTCTGGTTGCTTTATATCCGCATTTGTGTTTGTATGCCTGTATATCTTTCTGTCTGCTTACCTCAGTGTCTGCCTTTGCATTTGTCTGTCTATATATCTGCATGATTATCTCCCATATCTACCTTCCTTTATAATCTGTCCCTCTTTTCTATCTCGATCAGTCTCTGTATCTGTATGTCTGCCTGTTGTGTGCTGTTTTTTTATTGACTCTCGATGTTCTCCCGTATCATAAGTCGTGTGTCTGTGTCCAGGGAGGCAGGAGTGGCTGCGCAATGTGACAGGATGCTGAACCATCACTTCAGAAGGAACCCGGACTTGCAGGAGGAGCTGCAGATCCAGGCGGCGGTGGCAGCCGGCGATGTCTACACCGTGCGCAAGATGCTGGAGCAGGGCTACTCACCCAAAATCAGGGATGCCAACGGCTGGACACTGCTGCATTTCTCCGCCGCCAAGGGCAAGGAGCGCTGCGTCCGCGTCTTCCTCGAGCACGGAGGTAAGCGGCCTGGGCGGTTTCTTCTTGTGAGCTTAGAAACTGTTCTTCTAGAAAGCTGTCAATTACTGAGGGTTTTCAGTAAGAATCAAAATTACACTGGTTTACTGGGATTATTATGGGTGCTGGAATTTATCTCAGAAGCTAGATGGCGCTGTGAATATGGGTTAAAAAGTGATGGGGGAAACTCACTTGAATTCAAAAGTGACAGGATGTGTGTGTGGGGGGGGGGGGGTATCCTTTTCCCATGTTTACATAGTTTTGAATCTGTACCTGATTTAAGACAATAGGAAATGTTTTAGCGCTTTTTACCAACTTCTAAAATGATCTAGTGTATCAGGAAATAATGTGAAATCATCCTAAACTTTGTTTTCCACCAAATTATAAAATTAGTTGTTAGAGGTGGAGCCTGTGTGTGACAAATTAGGACATGAGATATTAACGCAAGCAGTAGTTTTTAAATAATGATGTATAGTATTGAAAGACACTACATATTAATTGTATAGATGTGCTTTTACCTTTTCACAAGCTTCCTACTTTTAACGAATCTCTACGAGGTAGTAAAGCCTGAAGAGTCGATTGTCCCTGTGCTGCACTGAATGAGGTTTCTCTGTGTGTGGGGTGTGTTTTTAAAACAACACAGCGGACCCGACTGTAAAGGACTTCATTGGCGGTTTCACGGCGCTGCACTACGCCGCCATGCACGGACGCGCACGCATCGCTCGCCTTATGCTGGAATCGGAGCATCGCGGTGACATCATCAACGCCAAGAGCAACGACGGCTGGACGCCACTACATGTGGCTGCACACTACGGACGCGACTCGTTTGTGCGCCTGCTCCTGGAGTTCCACGCTGATGTTGACCCACTGAGCGACAAGGGCACTACACCACTGCAGCTGGCTATCATCCGGGAGCGCTCGAGCTGCGTGCGGCTGCTGCTCGACCACCACGCCAACATCGACGTGCAGAACGGCTTCCTGCTGCGCTACGCTGTCATCAAGGGCAACCACGCGTACTGCCGCATGTTCCTCCAGCGTGGGGCAGACACCAACCTTGGACGCGTGGAGGACGGTCAGACACCACTTCACCTCTCGGCTCTGCGTGACGACGTGCTCTGTGCACAGCTCCTCTACGCCTACGGAGCTGACACAAACACACGCAATTATGAGGGGCAGACGCCCGCCGCCGTCTCAGCCAGCATGTCCCGCACCAGCCGGCCCTGCCTCGACTTCCTGCAGGAGGTTACACGTACGTAAAGCATTGAGAATTAGGGCTGTGTGTGTTGCATGTATTCCCTCATTTTTAAGGTTAAAGCATAGCCAGGTGCTCCAGAGTGGAACACCACAGATCAAGAGAATACAAGTTACACCTTACAAAAATAAAATCCCATTCTCCAAATGATTAGTGGCTGCTAGCAACGTTCCTCTAGAACTTCCCTAACGTTCCTTGTAGCTTTCCTATAGAACATTTTAAAAAGACTGTCTGTTCTGTATTGACATGATTTCCACAAATGCTGGTAAACCTGAACCCTGAAAGATTATTATATCTGCCAGGTCCTACTATTGTCATGCTATAGCTAAAAATGTCTTCAAGTATTTTGATATCCTTGTTGATGTGCCATGATTATTCCTGGCCTAAATTTATTTGTGGAGTCATCTGGCTCTTCTGTAACCACTTTTCATGAAATTATCGATGTCTGTTTTCAGTATCTTCCTGTTGATCAGTTTTGCCAGCTGCAGTGTTGTGATAATGAGTAAAAGGTTACGTATCATGCAACCCAACATGAGAAGAAATCCTCGTGGACTCCGTACTGTTCATTCAAAATCCCCAAATCGTTTTTATTAGTAAGGCCATTTGAAATGGAGCATGGAGTTTATTTGAACAGTGTTTGAACTGGTATTTTTTGCTCTAGGTGAATTGGGATGTTCTAAAATGTCAATGGTGTTGTTCAATTACTTAAATGCCTCATGGGCTTTGAATATTTTGGATGTTGATAACGTTATTATATTAATCTTATAGTTAATAAGGCCAGCTGCTGCTGTTTAGCACTAAAGGTTTATGTTAATGCTGAAACGTGGATATCATAGTTGGTTTCTGTTTCTTTAAAGGAGTAGAATAAAAGTGTTAAAGGCAGTGTGTGTAAGTAGAACAGAGGCGAGCTGAACAGGAACAGTGGTCTCGGCATGGTCAAAGCGAGCCCCGTTGCCTGTGCGAGCAATCCAGCGTGTGAGAAAAGCGAGCCGTATCCCCTGAAGCACTAATGATCTAGTAGACAACAATAGCCACATTCCTGCGCTCTGCTTCAACTTTGATATCACCATATCAAAGCTGACCGTCTCAGCCCCACATGCACTGCAGGGTCTATTCAAGCCCAACCGTCAGCCAGATCATGTTTCCGCCTGGTTATCGATTAGAAAAAAACCACTTTTATTGAGGCTTGACAGGCAGGATTTTTGAATGGATTGTGTGCTGATTTTCTTTTTCTCTTCTCTAAGCTCCTGCGAGTGACAGTACACAGCATCTGCAGATGGTCCTACCCAGGCCTTTGTAGTGGTTTTCCCAGCTGCCTCTGTTTGTGTCTGTGCCACAGCGCGGGGGCAGGACGAGCTCGCCTATTAGACCTGATAACGTGCGTGTGCTGGATTCCTGGAACCTGTTTGTTGACTTCCTTCACATCTTTAAGGCAACAGATAGAGTAGGGCACAGGGCCAGTGGCCTTGAAGCCTCAGATCTTTTTGGATAGGAACCAGAGGCTGAACGAGGCAACCTGGGTGCATGGCTGTTCTTAAGACCTGAAGGCCACAAGCTAAACGTTTAACAGTAATAATAAGATCTATATAAAAAGAATTGGTATCATGGTATCCAGCTAATGTGTTTATAAATCCGTGCTTCCACTGTGGCTTCATACAAGATCTCGTTTGTAACAAAGGTGCTGGCTCTGGATGATGCCTCAGGATGCAGGACAGAGCACCTGTCCAGAATTAAACGTCTGCAATGCCACTAATGACTTCAGTCGGAAAATGCTGGCAAACAGGCAGCACTCAAGAGTGCAGTTTTATATGCTCAGACGATGCTGTTGTCACTGGTCGTTAAGTGGCTTTTCCATTAGCAGTGTGTGGATTTTGGTTTTTTTTATCTTTCAGTGACACTAATAATGCACATGCCTTATATCACCATCCATTTACATGTCACATGCATTCTCAAGGATTCTGATTTAGACTATAAGGCTCCCTTAAAAGAATGTCTGTCAAGACTTGAACTGCATTAATACGGAACGAGTCCTTGTCCCCTCACAGTTCCGGGGTTCAATCCTGAGCTCGAGTAACTGTCTGTGTGGCGCTTAGCACGTCCTCGCCATGTCCGTGTGGGTTTCCTCCGAGTTCTCTAGTTTTCTCCCACCTCCCAAACACATGCGCGTAGGTGTTTTGGCTGTGCTAAACTGCACCTAGGTTTGAATCAGTGTGTGTGTGGTGCCTTTCAATGAGCTAGTGTCCTGATCGGGGTGTATTCGGGCCCCGTGCACAGTGATCCCAACCAAGTAAAGTGCTTACTGAAAGACGAGTGAATGGGTGAAAGTTAACTGACTAATGAACTCGCATTAACTTGTGTTTATCCAGCCATAATGTTCAGTAAGTCAGTAACTTCCACCAGTTACATACAGAATAAAACATAGTGTTGTGGTGGTGTGGTGAAAAACATCATGTGTTTCATACCACAGCACTTTTCCAATGATTACAGGTGGTTTGTTGTTTTTTTTTTGTTTGGGGGGTTTTTTTTTTCTTTTTTTTTTTTTTAAAGAACGTCACAATGTACATTTTAACCATTTAATGTTGTGGATACCGGCTGCAAAACGTTATTCCGTTACTGTTTTTTTTTCCCCCTCTTTCTGCAGTTAATAAGAAAAAAAAAGTTCTTTTTTTTTTCTTCTTTTTTTTCTCCAAAGAATTTTCTTATTCCAAAGAATAAACCTGGAGTGATGCAAAAATCTTTTAACGTCTGCATCCTGGATATTTTGGATTATATTTATATTTTTCGATCCTCAACTTTCATTTCTTTGAAGCATGAGCAAGTAGTAGATATACATAATCTTGACCCTACCCAATCTTTTCTCTTTCTCCAGGTCAGCCCAGGACATTGCAGGACCTGTGTCGGATAAAGATTCGTCAGTGCATAGGCCTTCAAAGCTTAAAGTTCCTGGAGGACTTGCCTATTGCGAAGGTGATGAAGGACTACTTAAAACACAAGTTTGACAATGTCTGACAGAGGCCTGGAAATCTCCAGGCATCAGCACAGGAACAGATTCTCTAGCAAAGACTATGCAACCTCGCATTTTCCTTTCTGTTCTCAACCTCGAGCAGCAGATTTTTTTCTACAACCATACGTGATATTTTTCTGTCATTTAATCTGGAAATATAGCCAAGCTATCATGGACACTGAACCCCAGCTTGTGTTCATCGTTTGATTAATGACCCATTAAAAAAAAAAAAAAAAAAAAAAATTCTGCATTTTATTTAACAAAGTTTCAGTCCCATCCTAGTGTTAGGTTGGAATTAAGGGTGCTTTCAAAAGCTGATATGATGATCTTGTATCAGCTCAATATATCAACTTAACTCCGGTTTATGGTATGTTATTAATTATAATTAAATTATTTGAATATGGAAATTGATACAAGTTTGTTTTTTAATTCAAGCTTATAGGTTCTCAAAAACAGTTTCAAAATACTAATGTACTTATACATATTACACTTTCTCCTATTCATTTTTTTTGTGGTCAGCAAAACAATTTATACATCAATCGCAAAACATTAGTGGTATAAGTGTTTCAGATTTTCATATTATGATACACAGGTGTACCAATAAATCATCACACCCATCGTTTCAAGTATATATTAGATAAAGAAACAATCCCTTTTTACTAACTTTCAACTGACGTTTTTGTTTAAGATGTGGGGAATTTGATCATTGGTCCCTAATGAAGTCAGTGGTGCACCTCCTTCCACTCGAATATTAACAATTCAGCACATTCTGAAGGTGCACCGAGTTAGTGGTCACATTAAAAACAAAATATTTGACTTGTGAAACAAGCATTAAAACTGTGATTTGAACTTTTCTTCAGTTTTCCCACTTGAAGTCTTGGTTTCCTCATTAACAAGGACTACACACTATGTATATAATTGTGTCATATGTACAGCAGATATTTTTCTAGAATTATTTAAGCTATGGACTCTTGTATCATAAAGTGTTAAGGATTTTTGTTGAATGGTTGTGTGGTTTTTTTTATTTTTATTTTTTTATTATTATTATTATTTTTTTTTTGTAAGTCTTAATTTTTTTGTTTCATTTTTAGAATTGAAACATTGACAAACTAATTGGGAGCAATTAGTGAAAGTGTGGAAATTTTATTAAAATTCCCTCTATCAGATTTATCGATGAGTTTTTTTTGTTTGTTTGATTTATTTTTTTTGGAAAGTTGGCAAAAAAAAATAAAAATAATAATAATTCTTCACTCACTGTTCAAGGCCCACAGCATTTAGTCGTGCCTTCACTTGGGTGGAATCTCGGGTTGCTCAACAACATGCACGTTTTTCTCTGGTGTGTCACTTCTTAGTAAATTAAGTTGACTAGTATTTGTAAGATAATCATCACCAATACAATATAACATCAGTATAATCTAGTAAGGTAATTATTTTGCTCATTTCGTATCGTTTTAATCAGATTTGGAAGTGTGCATCGTCCCACCTGTATTGAGAAGGCGTGTGCCTATAACTGGTTATACAATATTTTGAATATTGTATATGAATATGAATATTGCTGCCAGGTCACATTATTGTAGTTCTATTCACTAATTCATCAATATTTCATCCATCCATTCAGAAGGCTGTCTCCTATTTGATGATTCATTGAACATGGATGTTCCTTTAAATGCAGAAATTTGATACTATTGTAAATCAGGTTACAAAGGTTAGGCAAAGGATGCGGAAATTTATAATGACGTGTATATGGCTGGATGATGTTTTATTTTTATTCAGCATCATACTAATAAAATGATGGTTTATTTGTTGGAATAGAGGTTTTTGTATTCTTTCGGTGTTGCAGGGCTAAACTGAAATTTCCCCACTTAAACACAAGTGAGCTGTTCATCTGAATCCAAAAACAGGAATAAAGAAGAATGCTTTCAAATGGACTTTATCTGTATATTCATTTTCACACAATTTCAGTAAGGTCTGACTCCATTTTACATCTCAGCAGTGTTTTTTCTGAAATTTTGTTTACAGTATGTGTGTGTGTGTGTGTGTTGGTTTTGAAGCGCTGACGTGTTTTCAGAAAGCACTTATTCCGGATTCAGTCATCTCAACGTCTTCCACGCCGTTCACCACAACAACTACTGAATGTATATAAACTACTGTTTGCCTAGCCCAAAATGAAATGTGTGAATAAATGATTATCAAAATGTCCTTGTTTAATTTTTAAGCATTAGTATCTGTGTTTTGGTTGTTCATTTGCATCCATTTTTGACTGCTGATATTTTAATAAAAATCTGTTCAGTATGCTGAAGTATTTTTTTCTAGTTGGTAGAAGGGCTTCCCAATATTTCATTGTTATTAATGTTGGCCTTAGCAACACTGCTATGGCAGAAGGATATAAATCGTAACTAAGTTCTCGAAGCAGCTCCAGATGCATATAAATATTTGGACATTACAGTCATTAGATTTTATGCAGAAGAACGTTCACTGAGGGTCAGTGCCGCTGAGGGAAACACCTTGTTCATGAGAGTGATCAGAGGAGAATGTCCTGACAGCAACTCAAATGACCATACTTTACAAACGTTTTGACCAGAAAAGCAGAACACAACACACTCAACTTCCAAGATGGCGGCGCGGCAGTAGCAGGCAGGAGCCACTCCAGATCCAAAATGGGGCTATTTTGTGCTATTTTGTTTCTTGGCGCAACTCCTACGACATATGGACACCAAAACAAATGATGTTCGTGTCTACCAATGCCAAAGACTTCTTCAAGCAGCACCATTGTTCCTGTGCCCAAGAAGTCCTCAGTGTCCTGCCTCAATGACTATCATCCTGTTGCACTCAAACCCATCACAATGAAGTGCTTCGAGAGGCTCATCATGAGGCACGTCAAGACACTGCTGCCTGCCCCACTGGATCCCCTGCAGTTTGCCTCAACCAATCTACAGACGACGCCATTGCCACCACCCTACATCTGGCCCTCACCCACCTGGACAACAAGGACACATATGTATGAATGCTGTTCATAGATTTCAATTCAGCATTCAACACAATCATTCCTCAGCACCTGATTGGGAAGCTGAGCCTGCTGGGCCTGAACATGTCTCTCTGCAACTGGATCCTGGACTTCCTGACTGAGAGACCTCATTCAGTCCAGACTGGGAACAGTATCTCCTGCACCACCACACTGAGCGCTGGGGCCCCCCAGGGCTGTGTGCTCAGTCCACTACTGTTCACTCTGCTGATTCAGGACTGTGCGGCAATGTACAGCTCGAACCACATCATCAAGGTCGCCAATGACACGACTGCGGTGGGTCTCATCAGCAAGAATGACGAGTCAGCATACAGAGAGGAGGTGCAGCAGCTAACGGACTATTGCAAAGTCAACAACCTGTCTCTGAACGTGGACAAAACCAAAGAGATGATTGTTGACTTCAGAAGAGCACGGAGCGA
>JAQMYM010000007.1:16101105-16113147 GCA_030014255.1 Parauchenoglanis ngamensis
CTCCGGTTTCCTCCCACAGTCCAAAGACATGCAGATTAGGTCAATTGGCTACTCTAAATTGCCCATAGGTGTGAATACGAGCCTGTGTGGCTGTTTGTGTTGGCCATGTGGTGGACTGGCGACCTGCCCAGGGTGTACCCCGCCTCTTGGGTACTTATTGGATATTTGTTTATTTATTTATTTATTTTTCTCTTTTTTTTCTTTATTTTTTACAGTTTTTCCCTGATTTAATAACTTATTTTCACACACTTCCATGTTATTTATGACTTCCTAGAATTCCAGAAATAGGTTACAAGTTATTATCCACTTATTTCTGTTCACGTGCTTGTCAAACCTCTTAGCCCCGGTCTTAACCCTAAGTGATAAGGTGAAAGTGATAAAGGGATAAGGAGAGTTGTCTACCACCGCATGTTTATGAATAGATACATTTTGCACAGCACTTATTGGTTGCATTAACAACGTTCTCTGTGAATGTTTCGTCTCAGTGTTTCACATCCAGGTGTCGTTATTCTAAAAACTGGCATGTAACTTTATGTTTCTATAGAAGTTTTTTCTGATTAAGCAAGCAAATGCTTGAAAGTGAATGGAAAAACTCTTGGCACAAGCAGAAAGGCAGAGCTGTTTTTTCCAGCTTAGTCAGAACCCAGCATCATCAAATATATCTAGAACTACACTGCTAAACATATGTTCATGTCTAAGAAATTTATAGCTATATTACACATTTACAATGGATCATGATTTTATGAAAATGCATCCAAGAAGGCCATTTTAGTGACATTTTTATCAACACACCTGTAAATAATTTGAAGTGTGATTTTTTTTTGCCTATGCGTAATTCTTTCCTGGAGAGAAAAGATAATAAGTTTCATACAACTGTTCTGTTTAAATGTTCAGCATAACACATAAAATGTGTATTGATGTGATGTAGCATGGCTGCTCTTTGTCACTGCTGTATCTTTCCTCTGTTTCCACAGTTTCAACTATGTTGTCTTTAGTGTTCCTTTATTTTCAACTCTGTTTTCCGGCTTACAAAGTTGTGTTATTAAACCACTGCATCACACTTTATCTGACCTCATCACAGCTTGCTTTCTACATCAAATCAGTTTGAATGTACCTGGTGACTCCAAATAGTTTGAACAAATTTGTTTGCCAAATCAATGTAAATGTAACTGTATATTACCCAATTTTCTTGCCAAATGTAACTGATGACACTTTCTTCTTTAGTTTTGTGCTGTTGCTACAATATAAGGTTACTATAAGGAAAAAGAAACGGATTTCTGTGTCACCCCAAGTCTATACACTTATAAATATAAACCATAATTTTTTGTTACCCCATTTAGTCCTAATTTAGTCATTTGCCAAATCCTACACACTAGCTGGCTCTTCCCTTTCACCCAACAGCTAGCAGCCAGGGAGGGTGAGGTCTATCATGTGCTTCCTCTGAGATACGTGAAGCCAGCAACCATCTTTTTTTAAACTGCTGCTTATGCTGTGTCACGGAGCAGCTGAACACAATTGGAGGAAATTGCTAACTGCTATCTTCAACATTCATGAGTTCACAGATGCCCATGATTGGTTCATGTCACCTTGATTGACCAGGAAGAGAATAAGACTGTCCTTGTCCAATTTTTGCCTGTGCAACAAAGCGGCAACACAGGCTTCCTTGAGCAGAACACCTCTAAATAAGGCCAGTGAAGAGGAGCTATTACTTGTAGAGTGTCACATTATCACTTGTAGAGTGCCACCATCCAGTTGGCCAACATGTGATTAGACAAATTAACACACTGTGTTTTACCCCATTGCAAATTAACAGCTGGATGAGGATTTAATGTCTGAAATACTGTCTAAATTACACTATAGAGCACACAAGCGTAGCATAGCAAAGAACACTCCACAAGTATACTTAGGACTGAAAGGTCAATAGACTGATTCACAATGAGATATGATATGGTATGATATAATATTACCAAGAAGATTGATTCCTTTCTCTGAGGCACAAAATTGAAATGGTCATGGTTCTTGCAAGGTTAGAGGGATCACAAATGTGTCAGCCCAGCATCCTCAGCAAACACTGATCCCCCATGTTGGCAAGACAAGCATAAATAGCCACAAGTGATGCATATCAATATCAAGTTTCCACCAGGGAGCGATCAGTGCATCTACACTCAGCACTTTCGCACTGAACATCTGGACTTAATGCTTCATCTTTTGAGACCACCAGCATCACAACAAGCAACAATAGCTGATATATGGCCAAACTGGATGTGAGTGAGCTGGGGCGTGCTCTAATCCCCCTGAATTTAATCAATAAACTCTTTGCACCACGACAAAGAAAACCCTGCCATCACATGTGTAAAAGAATGTATTTGATGTTGTGGGTTGCATTACACTATCCAACCCTAACTTGGTCTGCAGCCATCTTCAGACTGGCTGTCACAGCAACCTTGCAGCCTGTTGAAGGTAACTGAGCTGGTAGTGCAGAATAAAACTCCTTTACACAATGAAGCTGAGACCAGAGTCGAAAGTGGTGTCTCAACTCGTAGGTCATTATCATCCTGAGGAAGCTCCCAAATGCAGCTGTATAAGGAGTGAGGAGGATGTCTGATCTCTGAGCTATAAGGTCTCTGTCTGCCTCTGCGTTACATGGCCTCAGATCCTGGGTCATTGATCACAGCTAAGCAACACTATACGGCCAAAAGTTAGATGACACCTGACAATCACACCATACGTGCTTATTGAACATCCCATTCCAAATTTAGTCCTCCCTTGCGTGTTGTAATAACCTCCAGTCTTTTGGAAAGCATTTGCACTAGATTGTGGAGCATGGCTGTGGGAATATGTGATCATTCAGCCACAACAGCATTAGTGAGGTCAGGTGCTGATGTCAAGCAAGGAGGCCTGGTGTGCAGTCAGCGTTCCAGTTCATCCAAAAGGTGTTCAGTGGGGTTGAGGTCAGGGTTCTGTCCAGGCCACTCAAGATCTTCTGCTCCAACCTTAGCAAACTTACTTTGTGCACAGGAGCACTGTCATGCTGTAACAGGGTGGGCCTCTTAGCTCCAGTGAAGAGAACATTGCAATCGTACTGCATACAAAGTCATTCTACACAACTGTGTTCTTCAGACTTTGTGGCAACAGTTTAGGGAGAGACCACCTATACGTATAAAGGTCAGGTGTCCACCAACTTTTGGCCATATAGTGGATGTCTGCTGCCATTTCATTGATTTATCTAGACTGTAATTCAGATTCATTTCTGGGCTTACTATTGTTCTTGTCAGTTGTCTCCAAGCCTGGATAATTGCAACTATCAAGTTGTTTAGACTTAAGGTTTTGTGCCAGATTAGACTCTGACGCGAGGTTGAAATCTGCCAGCTGAGCATACTGCATCAACTTTTGCATTGCCATCCAGTAACTGCAGGGGTTGTCTGAGTCAGAAACATTCTTGAGATTATCAATTTTGAAGTAGCGAGCATATAGCTTGTGACTATCTTCACCTTTCAAGAGATTCATAAACTCATTTAATGAGTGCAAGTCTTGTAACATTATTATTTGTGGCCCACCAGCTGGTACAGTATGAATAATGAGGCAACCAAAGTGTACAGAAAAAAATGTGCATGTGTAAATGTAAAAAAAATATGTGGAGGGAGTACCCACACTAAAACAAGTGGCTACAAATTAGTATACATCCAAATAAATTATGAGGCTCAGCAACACACAGTGCACAGTATGTCAAAGGAGAACACCAAAAATGTTATGTAATGCATTAGCCACATAATGCATATGGTACAAGACATGATAGTCAACTAATGGTGGGGCATGGAATATTTGAAAGGGAAGAGGCTATACCCGGAAATGCAGGTAACCAGGGTACTACAGTGCTCTAAGCGGCTTAAAAGAATAGCTCCATATTCTCTTTGTGTGTCTGGTATGACAAGGAAAAAGGCAATAATTTCTGTATGACAGCTGTTTGTTTTGCAAATTCTGTGTTACATGTCACTATGTGACTTTGTTAGAAGGTCTCTGTATTCATACTCATGCACCAAATGTGGTATCCAGGTGTTTCACACTGCCCCTGGCAGTTAGGAGCTGTGACATACTGCTCCTGCATATATTTCCATCCATCCATTATCTATACCACTTATCTGTCAGGGTTTTGGGGATGCTGGAACCAATCTCAGCTGACTTTGGTCGAGAGGTGGGGTACACCCTGGGCAGGTTGCCAGTCACTTGCGGGGCTAACACAGAGATGAACAACCATTCACACTCACATTCACATATATGGGCAATTTAGAGTAGCCGGTTGATCTAATCTGCATGTTTTTGGGCTGTGGGAGGAAACCAGAGCACCCAGAGGAAACTCATGCAAGCATGGGAAAAACATGCAAACTCCACACAGAAAGGCCCCAGCTGGCCACCATGTTCAAACCTTCTTGCTGAGAGGTGACAGTATTAACCACTTCACCTGCTGCCTCCTGCATGCATTTCAACATTTCAACAAGTATTTAAGCCTTAAAGGACAACAAAGTAAATTAAACCCCTTCTTTTTAGTCTCAATGTTACATGGAAGTACAAAAACAGTAATGTTCCTCTTTCTGAAAAGTCTTCTAATCATACAAATATCAAGTGTAAACAGAAAATATGAAGAATAAAACCATCTCTATTAAGCTGTACATCCAGAGACAGCTCCTTTCCTCCAGATTGGCTTTGTGAACTTGAGCAAAACTTGAGATGCTACAGTGTAATTTCCCCAAACTGTCCACAAGCAGCCCATTTCATCGGGTATGAAAGGCAATACGTGGCCAGTAAGAAACAGCGCTGACAGACTCTATATCTAAGCTTCTTTTGTGCAACAGGTTTCCTCAATGAGCTTGCAAATTGCTCAGATCTTACACACAAAGAACTCTCTCACTCCAGCAGCCAAGCATCTAACTGTGCGGAGATGATTATGATGATCATAATAATCATGATGATAATGGGAACGGGTGAGAAAGGCGAGGGTTGAGAGTCAGGGCTGACTTCAAAGAGACAGATGAGACACAGCGGACTGGATCAGACACCGATACAGTGCAAACCAACACTTTCAACTCAGACTGTGGGCCCCAATATGTGAGATCCTTCACACACAATCAAGTGTGTGCAGTTCAACAAACATATGCATACACTTTTCTCTCATCTTTCTCACTTGGTGAAACACACCAAAACACTAACATTTCTCAAAAGACTGCATATGATGAATTGGGGTGTTTTGCTAAAATTATTTTCCAGCAAAGATACATGACTCATTATGAATCCTGATTCAGTAGTTAAGGCCTCATACATTATTTATGATAATATCAGGTTCTAAGAGATTTGGCACAAACTACAAAGCTATGCCCAGAGCATAACATGATCACAGGAAACATCTTATCAACATTTCCTTTATATGAAAAACTGTATTTTAACCATAAATGTAATTTCAGTAAGTCTTGTCTTTACTTTTAGTCTCATTAAACTTTTAACATGATTCACTTGGAAGTATAAGAGTGGATATTCAAAACAATTTTATAATGTGTTATAATTTAGTTGAATAACATTCAACTGTTGCTCTAGCTCACTGTATCAGTGTCTTTGATGCAGTGAATTTATATTTTTCCGTAAAGCTGCTTTGTGAAAACATCCATTGTTAAAAGCACTATATATATATTTGTGATTGGGTTTGTGACACAGATAGGCAGTTTACACTGTGCTAATCGAAAGAATACACTGCAAATCTAAAGAATCAAACCTGGCTGTTCAATACACTAGGGGTTACAGGAACGTTGTATACATTTGGGGTTTTTTTTCACTGAAGTATCTTCATAATACATACTTACTACTAGAGCTTTAAAATTAAATGGATAACCTTGTTATTTAAAACAAATTAAGTGTTAAATAATCCTATTCTCTCCTCTAAAAGAAAATGCTGCTATATTCACTACTTATTAAATGGAATTCTACTATTAAGTGAGAGGGGAATAGGGGCTCATATGAATTACAAAACTGTAGAACACAATTATATTTTTATAGCCATGCATTAAACTTCTTTGTCCAAGTTAACAACAACCGGGAACTTTACTTAAACAGATTCATCACACTTTGTCTTGAGGGATGCAAGTATAATTTTAGTAGAAAAAACCAAGACAAGCAAATCAGAGTGATTATGCAATAAAAAGGTAAGGGTCAGGTGTACCTTAGGTGTGTGAGATGCAACTTGATGAAACTAAATCTGGGTATGACACCTACATGCAATCTGCATCAGCTGCAAGTTGTGGTTTAAAAGCCATTGTGACTTGGTGACAAAATGCTGAATTGGAAATGCATGTTGAAGCTGGCGTGAAAACATGAAAAGAAGTAACTTCAGGTATTTCAGGTACTGAATGTTCTTAAGGACTGTGTATGCTGTGAACTGGTGTTCAGCTTTCTGCAACCAGTGATGCCATTCTTCTAAAGCTAATTTAATAGGCAACCTTTCTTGTTTCTCGCTATGTGTGAGAGTTCAAAAGAATAAAGCAAAGGGATACATTCTAGTTGGTGAACCCTGGTGCTGGGAGAGAATAGCACCAGCAGCCTTCTCAGAAGCATTAACAAACAATGACTGGGATCAGGATGCTTTAGGATTGGCATACATTTACTTGAGACTGGTGTGAAGGCATGACTGACTTGGGTGTTCCGGACTAGTCATTTAGATCAGCCTTTCAAGCAAGAGGTGAGGAGTGCAACAGAGTTGAAAAAATTGTGTTACTTAAAAATGTCTTTGATGCTTCGATGGATTAGCAATTCTACATCTGTTTGAACCTTAGTGTCATCCAGGATGATGACATATACCAGGAATGTAAATTGGGGTATGTGAAACTCTGACAAATCTGCCTACCCTATCTCATAGGAAGTTAACAAATACGTGAGACACAAGGGGCCATTTACCAGACTAAATGACATTACCAAATATTCAAAATATCTGGAGGAGTCACTAAATGTCATCTTTTTCTGATTCTGATAAGGTTGTGGCCCTGCAAAGGTGTAGTTAGGTGTAGATGTTGGTTTGAACTGTTTTAGGACAGGCGATACTGAGGGAGTAGGTAGTGGTTTGTCACTGTGATTTAGTTAATACCACGATAGTGAATGCAGTGATGAACAAAAAACTCAGCAAACGCTAGTGAGGTGGAAGATGTGATCTAGCCTTAATTTAAGATTTATGAAATGTATTTCTCCATGGCTCTGCTGTCAGCTGTCCTTTGTCTTACAGAAGACCTCTTTATAGCAAATGGGGATTTTCTTTGTCAGGTCCAGGATGTTATGCTGACATGGAGGCTTGATTATGCGTGAGAAAGATATATGTATGCAATGACATTTAACAGCCTGGGCTATATATTTTTTTCAGTCCAGGGAGTCTTTGGGTTATGTGCCTGAAAGCAGTGGGATAGTTTGGGGATTCATTGATTCACTGTGCATGGGACTGATGGCAATAAATATGGGAATGGTTTAATGGGTGATGACTTCCTTGCCAACTTGAGGCAAGAGAGGATTTCAGTCAAGTCAAGTCAAGTGCCTTTTATTGTCATTTCAGCCATATACAGATGATACAGTACATAGTCAAACGAGACAATGTTTCTCCAGGACCAAGGTAACACAGAGTTACAAGGTGCAACAGAAGACAACATAAAGTGCATGTGTGCAACATGTGCAAACACTGCAGACAGTGCAGACATGACAAAACAAGACAGCGCAGAGCTAATCCAAGTCATATGTGCAAAGAATGTCTGTCGTATGAGTTGTATGTTCAAGGAATGCAGAGGAATCTGCAGATGGTGGAATGTGTTGATGTCTGTGAAGTTTCCATCTGCTCCATTGTCAATGAGAACTGAAATCAAGAAAGTAGTGTCTGAATCGTGGACAGCATGGGTGTGTCTAGAGTGAACTTAGGTCAGGGACTTACCCTGCATGTTGTCTACATGTCCACCCTTCATTCTCTGTTCTATCTTACCCTCCCCTGCCCTTTGTGACCTTTTTGCAAAGAGAAAGGCAGTCATGTAGTTCCTAAATATTCAATATTAGTACAGGAGTTGATCTGCAAAGCTACAACGACAACTATTATCACCTAGAGTTGACAATGACAACGGCTCCATTCGTTATATAGCCTTCTTGTTATATGTTTTAATCTTGAAATGTAAAATGAGATCACAGCTCTCCCTGTAGCCTTCTCAGGCACTCCAACCAGCAGCAAAAAACCTTCTGATGACTTTCACCATCTTGCTAGCCTAAATAAACCAGAACATATTTAATGGGAAACATATGCTTTTTTAAAACACATGATTCCTTGGATTTTACTGAAAAGTTGGTTCTAACAGCTAGCATAGTTAGCATTGTTAGCTACCTGTCAGTAGGCTAATCTGTCTGATAGCAAACAATGATGGTGATCTCAAACTTTATATGGATTAACTACAACAGTTATATAACACTGTACTTAGGTTAACCCGGGTAGCTAAAGTGTCAACAAAAGTTTCACCTCTCATGTCCTCATAAGTATTTGAAAAATATGGAGAGATCAGGGAGCATAATCGGAGTGAGTGTGCATGTGTGTATGTGCATTTGGAGATAGTTAAAATGAGACAGTTGAACAGTAGCCCTGCAGAGGTAAGGAGAATGGTGAGGGGTGAGGGGAGTGCCGGGGAACAGATTCTAACACTCCCAAATGGTCAAACTTGAAAGGATGTGATAGTAAAGTTAACCTACATCACGGCCCCATCTTTCAGGGAATGTAACCTACGGCCAGCAGGATAGGTTCCGGGCTATATAAAAAATATCCAGGGCTTTAGCCCACTAGCTCGGTCCTAGGAACGCACCTGAGTGAACAACAAAAGGAAAGTGAAATGGTTAGAGGAAAGACATAGAAGACATAAAACACATTCACTGCACTATGGTGAAATCATACTGTCCAGAAGATCCATTTAGAAAAGCTGGTCAGATCAGAAACTGAGCAAAATGAGAGGCTTCTTAACAATAAAGGAAGAGGCCCCTTTCTAGCCTTTTTTTTTACTGATTTTTCTTGGCATTGCTGATTTCATAACTTGAGATCATGACTCAATTTAGAAGTCACTGTGAAGTGATTCAGAGTGAGGACGGGCTGTTTGTGATTCTTCCGACTGATCACAAGGCCGGATCATCACAGGTGTTGTAATGTGTTTGACAGCTTATGGGACTGCGTGCAGATACACACACACACACACACACAAACATGACACTGGTTGCATTAGACTTGGTTACTAGATATTTGGTAATTATTTTCTGTATCATCTAAAAAACACATTTTTATCCATCACTTTGAGAAATGTTTTTGCAGTGCAAGATAATGACTTATTAATGTCAGTAAACCAATGGTCATAATGTAATTATGTATATATGTTAAGATATTGGAAAATGGGTTCCACCTAGCACCCTAAAGCGTTCTTTACCTTGTTCCTCTGGGTGACCCCTTAAAAGTCATATGTAGGAACATGCAACATCCAAATGGAACTCCTTGAGAAAGCTCGAACTTTCAGTAAGTATAGCTCAAGGACGGTGTATGAAACACAGCTGGCTGTGACTCACCGCAGAAGTCGTCAAGGTCTCTGATAAAGCCCAGCCAATGTCATATAGATAAGGGAGAAAGCAGCAAAATAGGAGCATCTTTTTATCACCATTCACAGTCCTCAACAAAGCTCCTTACTCATACTTTACTCATACAGAACCTTTGCCATGTGGTCAGTGAGCTCATTGCTGGCTTCTAACATGACTATTATAAACGTTATATTACATCTATTCATTTAGCAAGAACTTTCATCCAAAGTGACTTACAATAAATCAGTATACTGTCCAAGCATGCAGAAATGAGTGCAAAAGTTTGTATACAGTTACACTGGAATAATGAGAACAAAAGGAAATTTAATGCGAGTTTGATTTACCACAAGTTACAAAAGTTGTAAAAAGTTGATCTTTAGATATCAACAGTCAAAGAAATATGTTTCTGAATGTGTTGTAAATATAGATCTTTATTTTACTTGCTTTTAAGGACTTTTCTCATCTCCCCAGATTTGTTTTGGATTTTGATTAATCTTATCTCTATGTTATGCATTCTTTTATTTTTCTTCCATTCTTTTCTGTCACTGTGAAAGTCAATATTTTCAGTTTTACAGATGGTACAGTGTTGTTTTCCAGAGACCTCCTGACTCTTAACAGCTTGAGAGGGTGATTCTTACTGAACTTTTCACATCTAAGATAAGTCTGGACAAAATAAAGCAAGATGTGTTGACTGTTTTAAGTCATTTATAAAAAAAAATATTTTTTTGAGGAAATGCATGTGACACATTAAGATAACTTATCTTAATGTGTCACATGCATTTCCTCAAAAAAATATGGCACAGACAGGAAAAAGGGGTGGGGGATTTCCTTTTTTATGTAAAATTGTAATTTGAATGAGTTATTCTTTTATGTCTTATTAAAAATGAGGGGGAAGGGGATGAGGATGACAAAAAAGCTATTCTTAACATGTAAATAATTCCAATTTGAATGAGTCTGAAAAGCTACAGAATCTGAAACAAGAAACAGGAAAAAAAACAAGGCGGTGCTATAACTTTTTATTTTACATAGTGTCAATAGGAGGAGTGAGATTTTTAATTTCTGCTGTTTATTGAAGGTATTTTCACATTTAAATCATTTACACAATTACCCTTTCAGGACCTGTCTTTTGACATTTTGTAACTACACTCTGTAGTTTCACTGTAAAATGAAATAAATAAATGTAATGACTGAATAAAATGCTTATAACGGATAACAAAAGAATAAGGTGGAATTTTAAAGTGTTAAAAATAAAACTCAAAAATAATGTTTTTCTTAGTGGTTTTTTTTTCTGTTTCCAGACTTTAAAGGGCTTAAAGGGTTAAGTTGTAATATTTCAGAAAATTACCTGTTATAGACTGTAATTATCTGTAATAGACTGAAATGGATTGTTAATATTCTACAGTATGTGGACTTGGCTAAAGTGCTTTCAATAATTTTGATGAATATGATGATAATGTTTAATATAATCACCCAGTACCCCTAAAAAAAGCTCAAAAGAACTTTGTGTGTGGTCCTGATTATAACATCAGCTGTCCTCCATGTACTCTAATAGCCAGATATAATACTCTCCCCAGATATCTTCCCAACCTGGTCTAACACTCAAGTGGGTAGGACCTGGCGATACACTCTCAGGCAGCGCTCATAGCGCTCGTATTATGTTTGTGGCTGCTTTAATTAATGTCTTTGTTTTTGCCACTGAAAACAAGGGACTGACTTAATTGAGGCTAGTAGGCCGCTGCGCCGCTGTAACAGAATATTACCACCTGCTCAAGCAGTGTTCCTTTTTTACTGGGAATATTTTTGTGCCAAACCTAAGGCCTCTTCATTCTCATGCAGTACATTGAAAAGGCTCTTTGTTTGCAGGCCCATGCACACCTGGAGGGAGTTAGCTCAGGCTCAGTGCTCCTCCACGCTAACGTGGGCAGACAGGGCACCGACTCGCTTGGCACCTCTACCTCTGAGGGCGCACTGACTCCGAGCACTGAGGCAACATGTCTCTGTCGATGCGTTGTATGATGACCAAGATTTCATAGTGATGCTGTTTGGACAAAATTTTTATAACAGGCAAAAAAACCCAAAGAAAAACCCTCAAATGTGGTCAGTCAGCTAAGACATATTTTCTCAATAAAATGTGCTTTTATAATTTCAAAAACTATGACATGAATGTAGCTAACAAGCAGTGGAAGTCAAATGTTGACTGTCCAAAATATTTTCTAGAATAACTTGCTAAAATCTTCATATAATTACAAAATCTTACAGGAAAGAGAGTTGATGTGTTTAAGTATATGACAGTAAAATAAAACAAGCCATTTTTTGTTGAAATCCGTAACATTATACAATATATATATTACAATATACAATATACAATATAGATGTACATACATATACATACATATACACACACACACACACACACACACACACACACATATA
>JAQMYM010000007.1:16113772-16154982 GCA_030014255.1 Parauchenoglanis ngamensis
TATATACTGTATATTGTATTTTTTATTTATTTATTTTTTAAACCTGATTAAGGAACTTAAATAATTAAGTGTACATTTTCAGCAACTGAACAGGTATTGTTAACAGGTTAAGTTAAATGTATATCAAGTGAGTGTAATTTTACAGTACACTCCATGTACGCATACATACTTTTATATTTATTTTTAATCATATGTATTATCTTTTTAAATAAAAATTTTAAATAAAAACTGTGATGTCAAATTACTGTCCCTTAACAGGTGTTTTGTTTTGTTTTTTGTTTTGTTTTGTTTCATTTTGTTTTGTTTTGTTTTAGGTGTGCCTTCTTTTATCAAGCAGGGATTTTACCGTATGTTATGGATAAAAATAAACAACTGTCGATAAACAATTGTCATTAATAACATCAACTAGCTATTTTTTAAAAGAATGTAAAATGCATCTTATTTGATGACACAATTAATGAAAATATAATTTTTTTTACAGTGTTATAGCACATCCCTGAGTTGTGTCATATCCAGGCCTTGTTTTGGTCTTCAGAAGAACTCAATAAGTGGCTCATTTAATCATTTTACGTAGTTGGAGTTCAGCAACACCAGTGATATTCTAAATAAGCCATGAAACACATCTATTCATGTCAGTGTTTTGGTGTCTGTGGTTAGTGCTTTCTGTCAGGATGCAGTCACTAGAATCAGTTAGCTATATAATGCCCCTCGGTGGCTCTAAAGAATGAGGAGGGGGAAAAAACTTGACCTTCATTAGAAAAGGTGCTGAACACCAATTATCAGGAGCAACCAAGCTTAGAGGATGAGGGCACCTGCTTCAGCTTTCCCATCCTGCCCCTGACCTCCAGTTAAATACCGTAACAACTTTAAACTGAGGGACTGGGAGGCTTCACCTAAAACAAACTTTCTGATGTGTATTTATGCGCCTTTTTAATCAACATTCCCAGTTTACTTCATTGCCCACTTTCATTTCCTTTTCTCCTCTCTTTAACTTTCTTCTCTTTCCTTTTCCCATTTTGTGGAGGCCAGCTTTCGCTCATTTCTGAACTGATTTCTTTTTTCACCATCTCTCCCATTTCTCCCTTTTCCTTTCTTTCACTTCCCACCTCATCCCTCCTCCTCTACCACTAACATCTATACTTTTTTTCATGTAACTCTTCCTTTCTGTCTCCTTTGCTCTTTTCCTGTTAACCAATTTCTTTCTGTTGTTTCCCTTCCATGTTTTCCTCTTTCCCTTATTTCCTTTCCCTTTTTTTATATCTACCCCTTTCCTTTGTTTTATTTTTACTTTCATCCACGCCACCCTTTTCTTCTTCTTTTTAGCTATCCTTATTTCAATTTTATTCCCTTTTTCTTCTTTAACTTTAAATTTTACTGTTCTTAACTTTCTCTAATGTTTTTTTTTCCTTTTGCCATTCTAGCATTCCCATCCACACATCTCTTCTTGCTTACAAGTTTCCTTTTGTTTCTGTTTGCCTTTTCTTTTTTCCCTTTTTACTTCCCTTTTTAAATTTTTTTTATACCTATACATTGTTCTTCTTTCTTTTTTCATATCTAAAGATAAAAACGTTCAACTTCCAATGTTTTTTGCTTCTTCTCAAACTCTTCATCACAAACTTTATGATCTTCTCTTTTGCATAAACAGTTCCCTTTCCCTTATTCCTTTCCTTTTTCCCTATTTAACTTTCCCTTTTCCTTTCCACTTCCCCCCTAGATATGCTACCTCTCACGCTTATCCTCTCTCCTCTCCCTCCGTGCCCATCCTTCCTCATTAGGAGGTGTTAGAAAGCCGCTGGTGTGAGAAAAGCTTGCTGTCCTCATTAACACTCCAACAAGTAGAGAGTGACGAGAGGCAGTGGAGGGGAAACAATGGCAACAGTGTTGGAGGAAAATGAGCCGAGAAGTGGGGAAAGGTTTTGTCCTGGCTGAACAAAAGCATTTGTTTTGCATGTGTCTAATCGAATTCGGCTTCATCAGGCCCAGGTGCAAAAATGCAACATCGGGGGTTGTCTGTGGCACCTCGGGCTGCAGTCAGCCCTGATTGGACCTTCCAGCACCTGATCAAAGCCACCTTGTTCAGGCTGCAAATACTGTGCTGGACAATTAATTCATCCTCGATTATTTCCATTGCTCGACACGGCCAATAATTTCTGCACTGAGATCCAACTGTGTAGTAATTTGGGGTGGGGAATTCAACTTCAGTGTTAGTGATGTCTGAGGCCATGAACCACTCTGGAATGGGTAATTTGGATAAAAAAAACAGAATGTAAAAGTACGAAGTAGCACTTCCAAGCACAGCGCCTTAATATTTTATCATGGAGGTGTTTTTGATCAACAGCTGGCAGGAGGAAAAGCAATCAAAGTGTTCAAAGGCCAAAATGGTGACAGGGTTAACATGCGGAGGTGTATTCTTCATAAACCATCCATTAATTATTCCATCTTCAGTAGATGTGTTGTGCTGGACACATACACACATACACATACACACACACACACATGCAGACACACACACTTGTTAATACACAGAAGAGTTCATTTTCCGGTCTTAACCATTAAATAAAGATTGTAATTGACATTGCAAAAATATGGTTTAACACTAAACAAATCAACTGTGTTAGAAAATTGGGGTCATTGAGAAGTGGATGGATATTCAACTGCTACACGCTCTGATGTTAAGCCGAGTTGATTTTTAACTATGAATAGAGATATTTTAACTCTGGATCTGAGTTGTATTATTGACAAAAGTGTTAAATTAACACTTCAAAGATTAGGACAAAATAAAAAACAGAATAATCTCTCTCAGAGCTGATTTAACACTATAAATATTTGTTGTGTACTTATGGTCAATTTTGAGTCGACAGTCCTGCTACTGGCATGTTAGAGAGAATGTGCAAAATGACCAGAGCTCAGACTTCAAACCACTGACCCCGGAGCTGTGAGCCACCAACACTGCTACAGTAATCCAGTCCAAATTATAGTAGTGGACTTCTAATGGAATCAAATAATAACAATAATAATAATAATAATAATAATAATAATAATAATAAAGTATGGATATTATTTATTAAAAATAATTTATAAACTATTAAATTATAATTACAAAAAAAACCAAATTATTAAATAAATATAAAATCATTTTAATTAATAGAATTACTATTTGTAGCAGTTGTAGTAAATATAACAGTAGTAGTGGGGGACATAATGTAGTTGATAAAACACTGTATTTAAATATTTTAATGTTATATAATTAAGCAGGGTTTATTTTTATAGATAATTACAGCCCTATCTCCATGATCATTAATCATTAGTGGTCATGAAAAACAGTACATTCCCACATTGGTTTACATACTAAAAGCACCCTTTTCACCAGTCTGGCATCAATCTCTGCTTGGTCTTAAAGAAGCCCGAACTCTGCACACCGAAATTCTCAGTGTTGATTTTCCGGTGTTAACCATAACATATATATAGAATTAAAATAAAACTGAAACTGTTAACCAAAAGATAAATATAGAATTGAAATGAAACTGTAAAAATATGGTTTAACACGTCACATGTCACATTTAAAACATGTCATATGAGTGATGGAGATTCAGTTCCTACAGAGTTATGACACCACACATATTAATAACTTTAGAAAGTGTTAAATTAACACTGCAAAGATTGGGACAAAATAAACAGCAGTGAAAATGAATTTGCTATGTGGTTCTTTCCTAACCACCTTCAGATTGCTGCAGTTCCTGATATTCTGTTTTCACTTGTGTATCAGAGAAAAGCCTTAATGTGAACTCACGGAATCTGTTTTCACCTGATAGGATCTTCACACACCAAGCGCTAAGTTAACATACACCTGCTCTTCCTTACATTCTTACATTGCACTCTTGCGTGAACTCGCCCCACTTTATCTCTCTGACTTTTTTCACATATATTCCACTCATGGTCTCCAGTAGATGCCTCATTTCACAACAGCATTATCATTTTAAAGATGTCAAAAAAAATCAGCCCAGAGCATTTACACATATGAATCAAAGATACTGTACCATAAAATTATTTAATAAGCAACTTTGTGCTGTATTTTTGGTAGCTTAGTGAGTCAGCTCCATTGTATTACTGTTTTACTGGTAACGGTAACGGTCTTCATCCTTAAGGTGACCAAAGATCTGTGCTAAATTTAATCCTATTTGGTAGGGTTTGTGTGTGTGTGTGTGTGTGTGTGTGTGTGTCTGTCTGTATGTCTCTGTCCATGTGAGGACATTCCATTAACATAATTAGTAATACAGCTAATAAATGCAGTGCCTAAACCTAAATTTATCTTTAAACTCAAAAACCAAAATAAAACCTTTTGACACTTTTAGCTTTAAAAAAAATCCAGTTTTTGTAAAAAGGAAGTTTTCTTTATAAGGACCAGCCAAATGTTACCACAAGGTCTAAACTTTCAAATATTCCTATCCATTTCGAGTCATCTGGACCTCAAAAAGATAGAAAAACCTGCATTCTGATTCTTAATTTGTGACTTAACTAAAACTGTCTTTAATGTCTGATTTATTACTACATTTCAAAATTAACATTAAGGCTACAACAGCAAATGTCCTACGAAAGCGTAGTACTCAAACTTTCCCGAGAAACAGAATGTTTCTGCAAAACTTTTCCTTCATACACTGTGCAAGCAAAGAGCTTCTGAGGCTGTAGTAGGTGAAACCAGTGGATATTCCTCAGGAGACTGATATAGAAATAAATATAGATATTTATAGGTTGATTGATAGATATACATGTATAAAATGTAAATTGGAAAAATAAAAACTGGAACATGGTGACAGGCAGTTTTTCAGTTTTTTCATGGTAGATACACATCTCTTTGTAGACTTCATTTTAGGGGAGCTTCAGTGATTTTTCTGAATATTATAAAGTTCACAATGTAAGAGGATCACTACATGTATTATTATTAGTAGTAGTAATAGTATCATTAGCACTACTTGGGGGTTCCCCAGTTCAATTCAGAAACCTGATATGTGGGCAATAACAATAAGATTTTATTGTTCTGGAGGTATCTTATGGCCAGGATTTTGAACTGCAGGCCTTTGGACTTTTATTCATATAATTTGATTTGACTTTGTTGTCTTTATCTCAGAGAGTTGCTGTTTCACTTAATAGACCCTGATTACCTTTCCATCGCCATAAGATATAAAAAGTAATGAATTAAATATCACAACATTGGTTTCAAGATAACAGCAAAGCAGCCTTGCAACATAATTAATATAAATGACTTACTAACTCAATTACTGAAAGTTAGGAATATTATGTTAATAATTTTGAGATATATATGTTATATATTATTATAATTTAAATATATATATTTTATATGGTGTAAAGTGTGTATTTCATGTATATGCTAATTGTTACAAAATCCCAGTGCTGAATCACCTTGCTTTGTGAGTCACTTTAAGTCTTACTCTTTGAATAATATCTTGCAATACTTATTAACTTATTTAAGTTTTAGTTCACCACAGTAACAGAGTATTCAAGCACTTAAGAGTAAAGTATTGATATAATATAAAATATCTAATATATATTCCCTTCAAATTTTGTGTTTAAAGCTAAAATGCAAATACTAACATAATACCATTTTACTAAAACTAAATTTAGCAGTGTATTTGAGAGTGGAAAAAATTGCATCCTCCAATTGATTCTGGGCCAAAAATGAAAAATATTCCTCTGTATTCTAATATTTAATGTGAGTGTTTCCTGAACCAAGAGAGCAGTCCAAAACATAGCACACAATCAACAGAAAAACAGTTTCAATCAAAAAGAAAAAAAGGATTGCCATAAGAAGTACAACACTGTTCAGAGGAAAGAAGGTTTTAGACAATTGAAAACATTTCGATTTTGATATCTAACTATTTATATCAGCTCAAAGTTAGCTCTGGGGACCCGAGGGGGTATGTGAAGTGTAGCCAGGCAGTCTGTTATTTTTTTAAATTTAGTTCCTGTTGTGGAAAGAAACAATGACCTTTTATTATCATTATTATTGTAATTCTTTTAGCTCCATTGACAGATACTGGACATATATTAAAGGTGCAATGGCCATTTTTTTAAAATTACATACTTGTACAAAGAAACCGGAAGATCTATAGAACATGATATAATATAAAGGTTTAAGCCATGGCTTCAGCACAAGTTCATTCAGGGGCTGAGAAAACCCGTTTGGAAAACTGGCTTCTAGTCCGGAACGCTTGTGTGTGTTTGGAAGTGCTCCCTCAGTCATTTTATAGACACTCTACTCTACAGAGCTTCACAAACATGGGTGGGAACATGAGGGGTTGGCTCACAAAGGCAAAAAAGATCATTCAGATGTCGACTCCACCTACTTAACTGTTAGTGACCAAATCTTACAGAATGCACCTTTAACATCTACTAAGCTATATAAAGAATAACTCAAAAACAAGATAGCCAATAAACAATGTCAACTTGAATCTAATATGTTTTGCTGGTGGAAACTTCAGGAATTGATGAACGATCTTAAGTAATCTAGGTAAAAAATATTGAGCACATTTAAATTATGTTCATGAACAAAAACCTGTACACCACGGAATTGATTTTATAGTTAGAAACTGCTATCTTATCATACGTTACTGAGCTTTTTTACTTTTTACTTGTGAAAATGTCATTCAATACAGCTGAGACACAACAGTATCTTGTTGGCATAAAATGTCTTCTTCAGTACATGAGTAAAGTATAATTCCTCTATATTAACAAACTCTAAGAAAATTTACAGAAAGACATAATCACGACAAAATAAGGATTCACGTGTGAAATTTACGCATGTGGTTTGTGACACGTAATGTCTTGTTTTCTATATTTTTAAATGTGATAATGATAGATCCTTGTGGTTTGTTTTTATTTTTTATATATATAGATTTTTCCAGTTATATTCACAAATGAATCATTCTTTTTCACACGTTGTCCCATCACCGTCCTTGATGTCACGTTCACATGTTCACATAACATCTCTAATATGCACTTGAGCATCTTTTTTCCACACAGAGTCACAGATGAGGATGAGATGTCTGTGATTGTTCCAGGAGGGTTTAGTAGGCTGTAAGAGTTCAGCTTGAATTTGTGCGCACCTGCGCGCGTGTTCTCATTAAACCGCACTTTACGCGCATTCAAAGCGAAACCCCGCTTCTCGGAAAAGGTTATTGTGATCGTGGAGTTTCTAGTATTTTTCATGTTTATCGCGTTGATGAAAGAGAAAAGTCGGAGTGTGTGTGATTTCCCGTGGAAGGCGCAGGGGCGGAGTGCACACTCGTGGAGGGGAGGACCTTTACGCAGCGCTTATAAACACACACACACTCTCACTTACTCACTCAGAATAAGGTGCACTTACTTTATCACACACCTATACACACACTCACACACACCAATACACACGCGCGCGCGCACACACCAACACACACACACGCACACGCACAATCTCTCTTTCCCTCACACACACACACACACACACACACACACGGCAGTGAGGATCGGCTGCTCTGTCATGGCGCAGAACGGGATTACAGAGAACGGAGAGGCGCAGAGTCTGAGTTTACCACAGCCTCAGAAGATCTCAGAAATCCAGCACACCAAGGTAAACATATTACTGAATTATAAACATGTAAATATTCACACACCAGATCAGACACTACAACAATTCACAGTCTGTGCATCATGTGCTTCTGCTTCATAGAGCTCCTGAATGAATTGTAAATGCACTGATAACAATGTTTATATGCCTGCTAAAATATAATAGGTAATAAATCAGTCTCTCCCTCATTGCAGCTCTTCATCAATAATGAGTGGCACTGCTCTGTAAAAGGAAAGACATTTCCTACATTCAGCCCTGCAACAGGTGTGAAACTCTGCGACGTGCAAGAGGCTGATAAAGTAAGTAGTTAGATCTTATCACAGTTATCATTACAGCTCTGCTCTTTTAGTACACAGTTGTGTATAGCCTAGAGTTAACCACTCTAATAACCTCCTGACTGCTCTAGAACACTAAGTATGCTATGTTTTGCTGCTTCCTGTTGCTCTGATAATTATTGTCGGTTGCTGCTCCTGTCTTTCATGGTGCATTGCTGTCTTTGCTCTCTAAACGTTCTAAATTTCAAACAATCTCACCAAAAATTAGCCAACTGGCATTAATGCGTCCTCATAAATAAATAAATGAAATGAATTGAAATAAGTTGGGCTTTCACGTTTTGAGTCTTGATCATGCATATAAAACACCGACGAGATTTGGAGCGACTTTTTAAAAATTTCTTTTCTGATGAAGGCGACCTTAAACAGACATTCTTACATCTTACATTTTTAAGTGATCTATGATTTGTGTAACTGTAACACAGAAGGACGTATATTTATTTGGTTTATCACACTATTTAATTCGACACTACGGCTGTATGTCAACAGTTCATTCTATTTTAACGCAGCATTGTCACTTCAACACTGTAGATGCTAACACTATAATAACTGTAGAGTTAAAATGATTTCTTAGATGTAAATAGTGTTAATTCTAACAACTGTTTTGTTAACTCACTATTTATAACTCTAGGCATTAATTCAGCATTGCTAATTCAAGACGCAGTGGTTTAACCAGTGGTTTAATCTCAACACTGTAGGAGTTACTTTAACATTGCAGAAGCAATTTAATGCCATTTAACAGTTATACTGTTAATCCAACATTATTTATCTGCAGTAATAGACTGGTAGTCTGGTCAGTTGTGTTAATTCTAAAATGTAAGTTTGAACTCCTGACTCTAAATGCAAGCTTAACACTGTAGTTGTTACTTCATCACTGTGGATGCTAATTAACACTATAAAAGCTGTAGTATTAATTCAACTATTTAACCATGATAGTGTTAATTCATATCTGTTCATTCCAAACTGTCATTTTAACGCATCACTGTAAATGCTAGCTCAACCACGTAGGAGTAACTTCAACACAGCACATGCTATTTAACGCTATTTAAGAGATGTATTGTTAATTCAATGCTGTGTAACATCTGTATGTATTAATTCAGCACTGTTAATTCAAGATTACAGTTGAACCCATCACCATAAATGTTAGCTCGACGCTGTAGGACGTACTCCACTACAGATACTGTTTAGGACTAGAAGTGGTGTAGTGCTTTAATTCAACACCATTTAACACCTGTGGATGTTAAGTCAGCACCGTTAATTCAAGACTGTAAGTTTTAATCCGTCCCTGCGCATGCTAACTCAGCACTATACGAATTACTTTAATAGACTGGATGCTGTTGTGAATGAACCCTGTAAGAGCTGTAGTGTTAATGCAACAATATTTAAATGGAGTGTTAATGCATCATTATATATACTAGCTGTATGTAACATTGTAGGATTAACTTGTAAGTATTCATCCAACACTACACAAAGTACTACAGAGATTTAACACTGATTTGTTTTCCATGTTCACACTGTGAAACAAACTTGAATAACATCATAACTTTACACCACTTGTTTTCTCTTTTTTTATATAATGTTTACTAAAGTAGTTTAATTCCGGATAAACTGAATGAACGAAACAAGTCCTCTGTTTTTTTCTTTAATAAAGCTGTAATATGACGGCTCTGTGTCCTCAGGCTGACGTGGACAAAGCGGTGGAGGCAGCAAGAGTGGCGTTAAAGCTGGGCTCAGCATGGAGGAGGATGGACGCGTCGAGCCGGGGCCACTTACTGAATGTGCTGGCTGACCTGCTGGAGAGGGAGCGCAGTCTGCTCGCTGTGAGTGCAAACAGTAGTTCGCTTCCCCCCGGCGCTGCTTAACACGCCTGTCTGAGCGCGTCTGTCACACACTGCCACAGGTGTCAGGGGCTTACTGAAGAAAGGACTCGGCTTTGAAAAAAGGAGCTACGAGCAAGAAAAAGGCACAGTTGTGAAGATTAAATAGTGCTGCAAAAAAAGTCCAGTGTTGAGTTCACTCTCAGAGTGTTAGTTTAACTTTAAATCACTTCAGCTGGTCAAACAAACATTGTTAGGGTTTGTAACACTGTACTCAAGTGTTAATTGCGCTCAGATTTGGAAGTTATTTCAACGTTGTAGGTGTTAAATAAATAATCTCTGATATTATACCGGTATTAAGAAAATGGTACACTCATCTTCAGTAAGTACTTTATCCTGGTCGTGGTCATGGTGGCCCCGAGTCTATCCCGGGAACACTGGGAGCGAGGCGGGAATACGCCATGGATAGGACAGCAGTTCATTATAGAGCACAAACACACACTTTCACACACTCATTCACACTTAGGGAGAATTTAGTGTAAAGCTAATTCACCTACCAGCATGTTTTTTTGGAAGGTGGGAGGAAATGGGAGAACCAGTAGAGGAAACCCATAGTGAGAACATGCAAAACTCCATATAGGCTGTAACCCAAGCTCATGATCGAGTGATAGGAAAATCTGAAGTAGTAAAATCGATAAAGTTGTGTGTTGTGTATTGATCACGACATCATTTTTGATTAGCTACTGAATTCTATGAGTAATCCTCTTAATAATTCTACAATTCCCCATGAATTCCCTAATCAAATTGTTGAAACAGCATTTGGATTTTATGTCTTTCTTCCTCACGTTTTATGAAGTTAAAAGTGATAGTATGACCAAATAATACATATGTATTTTTCCGTTCCATCAAATGTAGTCTGTCAGCCAAGATCAGTTTGGTGTCTGAAATTGTAGTTTCAGTTTCTCTGTAGCTACAAAGTTAGTACTGAAGTGAAGCTAACAGCCATCAGTTCAGCACTGTGCAGAAGCATTTGCTCTTTTTAAATCAACTTTGCTGATCATTTTACAATGCATATGAACGGAAGATGGCGAAATAGCAAAACAGCCATTTTGATATTTCAAGACATTTGCGGTGTATACATGAGACATCAAAGTATACATCTTCATATTCTAAACCATATATACAATGTATACCTTATTTACAAAACAAGAAAGGATACATTTTCCACTGACTTTAGCTTACTTATGTTATTAGGACAACGATTATGAAGGGGAAAAAAACAGGAAAAGTAAGCACGTTCATTAATTACATTTTCAAGTATGTCCATGGGTATTGTTTCTTGTTGTTCTCATCCTCAGATTTTAGCCATTTGAAATGATTTACAAATTTTTTTAACCACATTTCCATCATTCCAATATTTTTGTACATTGGTTTGTTACAATCTTGCATCTTGTTTTTCGTATCTTACTGTTGAGTATACAAACAATTAAAAGTTTTCCTTAATCATCACATACTCATCAGAAGTTTCTCATTCAGGGAGTTTTTCCTTGCCACCGTCGCCACAGGCTTGCTTTATTAGGGATATATATATATAGATAAATGTATAGATTCATAAGTTTATATTCAAAATCTATATACTTCTGTGAAGCTGTCTGTTGTTAAAAGCGCTATACAGATAAAATTGAATTGAATTGAATAGAAGATCCATAAAATAGAACAATCAAACTAGAGCATTTGTATGGTACCAAATTCCAAAATCACATTTTGGGCCAGACTTTCTACCTGAATCTGATGCTAGTAACACCCAAGACATGTGAGGAGAAACATGATTCTAGCTCTAAACTGCTGTTTTTAGCAATGCACCATCTTTTGTTCATGTTTACTTTTGTCTTATACAGGCATTCAGTTGCAATGCACAGTATAAAACTAGAGGCTATGGACTTCCTTTGCTTGTTAGCTGCATCAGGCTGACAGCTGCAGTGCAAAGCTAAAGAAGCAAACTTAGGACACCAAACATATCTTGGCTGATCAACTACATTTGGCGTAAGAGGGAAATTGTGTAAATTTCATTTTTGGCTGAACTGTTCCTGTGAGCTCTGTCATAAAGAGATTCATATTTTTTCCTGTGTATCGAGAAGTTTTTTTTAATGATTATTATATCCAAGTTCTTAATGATTAGTCAAACTTTTGTGTAGCTGTTGTTGCTACAGAAAGCAGCCAACTTTGAATTTACAATGGCACTGGCAGACACACACGATGACATCATGAGCAATTTTGCGTTCTCCCCTCACAAACATCCAGTTTTTAATCTTTAGGTATACAGTATTAATATATTTATAATATTGACTTAATTTGTCCTGCCAAGTTGAATTAAATTAGAGTGTGCACTTGGGAATGAAGTTTTGCAGCTGGATGATACGTATTATTTCCAGAATGCATGCAAATGGCAAACATGCCTCCTTAATTTTGTCCTGCCATAGAGCTAATTAGAAAAATTCCAGTTACTCTCCAGTGAAAGAAAAAAATAGGTAGGTCTCTTTTGACTTTTTTCTCTTAAGACTATTCTGTTACCTCAGTTTAATTGTCAGGTTACTGACTGACTCTTACTGTATAGAAATGATCAAATATACCCTATATTCCATATCATAATAACAGCATTGGTGGATCTGCTTTTACTCAGTGTCAGATTGATAATGTCACCCTGCATACTAATCCCTGAAGTGTTGATATTGAATACACCCAGAGACATGAATACTGGTAATATATTGCCTGTGTCTACTGTAGCCTCAGATTCCTGGTCTTGGCTGACAGTATTGAAAGCTGAAGTCTTCTGCATTTGTAACCCATCTGTCACTAGGTTCAACATTCTGAGATGGTTTTCTGCTCACCATGCTTGTAAAGAGTTGTTATTTGAGTTACAGTAGTCTTCCTGTTTGCTCAATCCAGTTTGGCCATTCTCCTCTGATCTCTCTAATGAACTTCCGAAATATACAATCCAGCTCAGCTGGCACCAGCAACCAAGCCACATTCACTAAAATCACATTTTTATTCCCCATTCTGAGGTTTGATATAAACATTAACTAAAGCGTTAGATCTGTCTTTGCATGATCTTATGCGTTCCGCTTCTGCCATACAATTTGCCGATTAGATAATTGCATGAATGTACCGGTGCATAGGTGTTCCTTTTAAAGTGGCCTGTAAGTGTATATAAAGGACAGTCATGAATATTAGACAGCATGCAGCAACCCGTTCAGTGCTTATGAAACATATTTAGTAATCCGTCCATCATCGATGATCTACGTTGCCAGAATAACAGCTCTCAGGAGGAAAAGTTCTGCCAGTTCCACCGATGGCAGTCATTGTTCTCCGTCTCCCAGGCTTCAATTTATTATAATTGTTATTATTTCATTTCTGAACTCTTGATCCCAGAGCATATTAAATCCTTGGCATTTCTGTCACATATTAAAAAACATTTATTTCCAGAATGCGCATGTCTTTTGTTTAATCTCTGTTCTAATACCTGGATGATGTAACACTATGATATGGAAATCTGAGATAGTTACAACAATAAAGAGATGCTGACTTCACTTGAACATTATTTCCAGGTATTCATTACAAATATGCTGGAAAAAATGTGATGAATTGATTTTACAGGGGTGAAATTAGAGATGAACAACTGGGCCAGGAGTAATCCAAGAGCAAAACCAACCATTTAAAAATATTCTAGTAGTTTTCCTGAGCAATTGATATTATTATGTATATGTGGTGGCCTGGGAAAACCTACAATCGCTGTGGCTGAATTCTAGCAAACAACAATGTAGGGAAAAAAAATATTTGTAAAAAAAACAATTTTGCTGTTAACATATTTTGACACCTCATTTTCAAGAAACCGTAAATTTCAGCAACCGACATGGACATGTTTTTATTAACTTTTTTTAAAACTGGTAAATGGTGAATGTTCCTGCTTTGATCAAGCTGTCTTATGTGCTGCAGCAAAATGGACATAAGTTTAATCAAATCAGTTTAGAATCAAATTCTGGTTGTCAAAATGTTTGCAGTGCTTCTGCGCATCAGTCAGAATTAACAATAGGTGTAATTTTCTCACTTTTCACTTTTGGTGTTATCCACAATTTAAATGGCTGTAACTTTACTCCTAGTTGAGGTAAGCAAAAGAGAACCTTATTTCAATTCAGGTGAGTCTGGTGAGTTTTCAGAATTGTACATAGAAAACAAATGTTAAACTTTCACGGTGTGAAGGGTTTTCTCAATCCAGCACAAACATGATTTATCAAACGTTTGAAAATATGGCTAGTTTTTTTTTTGTTGTTTTTTTTGTATTTTGCTTCTCATTAAGTTTAACATATAGTGTTAAAAGTAAAATAGTAAATTCATTGTGTAAGTGTTAAAAATTCAAATTACTTACAGGACTGAAATTTTTCATGTCGTAACATGATTTACAGGAGAATGATCTTAGATCGAGGAGCCATTTTGTATTTACTGGATTTATTGATCCTTCATTTACAGACCATGGAGACCATGGACACTGGGAAACCCTTTCTGCAGTCATTCTTTGTTGATCTGGAAGGAAGCATCAAAACACTGAGATACTACGCCGGCTGGGCTGATAAGATCCACGGCAAGACCATGCCAGTGGGTGAGTGTGTCAGAACAAATGTCACATGAACTCTTTTGAAAAGCCTCACCATATCGGCTATCCGTGTATCATTTTGAAACTGCAGAACCCGTTGAGCGTCTCAGTGTTTACTGCGGTGAGATGAGCAGACGCGCCAGCCAAACGTGGTGTATGGATTCTCTTTAGCTGCAGGTGGTAGCTCGCCCCCCTCTCTAGTTCTTCCTCTCCGCCTGTGTTCTTGTCACTCCAGGAGATCCAATAGACAATACAAGCCGCCTGCTTTCCTCCTGATTAGATTTAAATAAAGCACTCAGAGACTAAAGGCCGGAACACAAAGCAAAAGGAAGAGGCTCTGATTCTAATCGCTGAGGTGCGACCGCAGATGAGCCTGAGCGAGGGGGTCAGAGATGCAGGTTCCTGACAGGGCACATCTCTGTTAATTCTGATGTTCCTGCCAGTAACAGGCCAAAACAATCACCCAGTAGGTTCAGAAGAGTTTATCGCCAGACACAAAGAGAACAAATGTTACCTATAACAACCATGTAACAGTTACAAAATTGACATGGTTTTTATCTAATGCCAAACAAAAATCAGCTTTACTCTAGGTTTACTGTTCAAAATCCTTATAGCACTCATCTGCTATGGAAATGTAACCTTTGATAAGCAGTCGTGGGAGATCGGCAGGGAAAAGGGCCCTCTGGTTGATGCCAGGCCGAGATGAGCATTGTGGGAAGGGAGTCGGCGAGACTGTAATCCCGCCGACACATTGCAGCATGGAGAAACACGAGAAGGTCAGGTCTTGGAGAGGTCGGCTTTGGCAGATTAACAGGCGTGGCTCCTTCATACTCGCGCGGGGGTGAAATGTCATGTACGTGTGTGAGTGTGTGTGTGATGCTCTTTCAGATGTGACAGTGGTGTGGGTGTACAATATGGCTTTAGGAGCAGGAGGAAGCAGTGGGTGGGGGGAGGTGGTTATTTGGATGATTAAGTTACTTGACACTTATATTCAGTTTGTTATTTGCAACTATACAGTTAAGAAATGGGGAAGTTTGATGACCTTTGATCCTGTGAAATGTCAATGATGCTTACTCCTGTGTTGCTTAATCCTTTGTTTTAGAATTCAGAATGTTAAGAATTAAAATTGACTCAATGTGTTTTTACTAGCATATTAAATAACAATGGCCTATATGGTATATTTGTTTTAATTATTTTTTTGGTTGTATGTTGTGGTGGCTTATGTACAGCTGAGTGCAAAAGTTTGCATCCTCCAGAGATTTTGACCGGAAAAAATGTCACTATTGCTATCAATATCTATCTATGCAGATAAATACACAGTTAGCTAGATAATTATTCAAGTCAAGTAGTTTAAAGAGCTTTATTGGCAGGATTGTTATTGAATATGTTCAACATTGCTAAAGCATTGAAATTGACACAAATTTCATATTTTTATGGGTTATATTGAATTATCTATAAGTGACTCTATTGGGTACAAAAATAGTGAGACCTAACACACTTAATGTTTTACTGCTCTGCATTCAATGTCTTTGCTTTCTTCAGTTTGTCATAAGTGTATGGAATGATCTATCTATCTATCAATCTATCTATCTATCTAGTTACAAATTTGCTAAATCATTGAAATAGCAAAGAATCAGATTTTCTTTTTTACAATTTATTTGTATAATTTTTTCATAGCTATATTTAATGATCTACGTACTAGTGAGTTTACAAGCTAGAACTAGAACTAGATATAGACTGCTGCTATACTGAATAACCAAAGATTAATTAATTAATGAATGAATTAATTTTGGATACCCAGTACAAAATTAACATGAAAAATGAGTACTGGTGAAACACAGACAGCAATGATGTCGTCTATAAATAGTCAAACAGTCATATAACGCCATGTTGACACTTCATGATGACACTTTGTTGAACTTTTTCACTTTGAGCATGTGTGAAAAAGGAAGTGCTAAGTCATTCAGGGTTTTCTCCAAAACACATGCTAAAGCAGAACCCCAGACAAGAGAAGATGTTATAAAATATCACCTCTGGTAGGATATCTGACTCCTGAGAGAAAGAGAGGGAGGAAAAGGGAAAGTTAGGCGACAAACAATGTAGTACATCAGAAGCTGAGCTCATATTCCAGCTGGAGCTTCTCACACACCTCGCTGTGCCTTAGCAAAATATGTTAAAGTATGTTAAAATATGTTAAACACCAGACCTGTAGTTGTCTTTCTATAATTTTGTTTGAGGTTGTGTATGAAAGAAATGCTCAGTGTGATGCTTATCTTACTCACTCCTCATTTCTGTTTCTCAACAGATGATAATTTCTTGTGCTTCACCAAACATGAGCCGGTTGGCGTGTGTGGAGCAATCATTCCAGTAAGTATATGCGATTCTCATCATTTTCACTGTTATGCAGAGCGTTATGTTGACAGGCATGATTGTATCTGTGCATGATGGACGGAAACTAGAAGTGATGCGTAGGAGGTGCTTTGCTTAAGCAAACTGAAAGGTGTTAATGATAAAATAATGTGACATCATCCTCGGGGTAAGGATTTTTTATCTATATGCCCTCCAGGTCAGCGTTTACGTAATGTAGTTTGGTGCAACCCTGATAAATATACAGTTCACAAATATGCATATGTTAATACTTAAGTAATTAAGCAGAGAACAGAGTCACAGCCCACTGTCAGTTATATAGAATATACAAATAATGGTATTAGTTATTAATTAACTATTGCACTATTGCATAAAAATAATTTATTACATAACTTATTTTTGTCTTCCAGCACAAAAACCTAAATAGGTTTTAGTGAATATATATTATATATGCAAATGAAATATACATATTGTTCAAAAACAGTGAGTAGGACACACCTACAAATTCATAGTTTTTCTTTACTTTGACTATTTTCTACAGTGTAGAACAATACTGGAGACATCAAACTATGAAATAACACATATGGAATTATGTGGCAAACAAAAAAGTGTAAAAAGGATTGTTCATATTTTAGATTCTTCAAAGTAGCCACTGTTTACCAGTGACCTGGAAAGCTTTTCAGTTAACATTTGTGCCTTGTGAAAGCTTAATTAGTGGAATTTTTTGCCTTCTCAATGAGTTTGAGATCATCTGACAGTAAATAATAAATAAAATAAAATAAAAATAATAAAATAAATAAATAAATAAATAAAAAGAAAGAAGGAAAAATGCAGTAAATAGCCCTATTTGACAATCCATATTATGTCAATCATATTATGATTAAGAATCATTCAATTAAGTAAAAAGAAACGGCAGTCCATCATTACTTTAAGACATGAAGTGTTCTTCAAGTAATAAAAATAAAGAAAAATCATTGAATTAGCACTGAATGTATTAAGAAGTATTCTTATTAAATATACCACAGTGCTTACCATGTGCCTGAACAGATCGACCTGCAAAATCATTTTAACAATCTCATACCAATAGCGTGGTTTAATTTTGATCATGTTGTCAGAAGCAAATGGTAGTGGTGCTAGGAAAGAATTGCAAATTATACCAAGTTACTTAAATAGTTAGGTTTAACCTACATTCATAGAGGAGAACATGTGAAATTCCACACAGTCAGTAACTTGAGCTCAGGATCAAATGGTGGACCCTGGAGCTGTCAGGCAGCAACTCCTATATTGTAGGATTAACCTACATTGTGAACAAAATATGTTTTGGTGTTTTTGTTAAGTATTATTATATAATTTTATTTAAATATTGCATTCCAAGTGCAATATATACACATACAAATCTAGTTCTGTTTCAAAACTAGAGAAAAGAAGCTATTTTAAGTATTTTGGAGAACCTTAATCCCATGTACGCTGTGTGTGTGTTTGTGTGAGTCTGGGCGTTTCCTAGACTGATCTGTAACTGAATCTAGGCAGGCGTTGGCTATAGGAGACAATGCCACTGTACGCACACACCATCAGAAATAGATCATATTGAATTAATACACACATTAAATATTACGTACGCACGCTTACATCATGTCTGTGTCATTCAGAAAGCCATTGTTGCAGCCCGTTCTGTAACTGTGTTGCCTGTTTTATACATAACATACACACGATTCATAGTGATCATGTGCCATTGACTATGGCGATGAAACAAAATGCCACCCATTCACTGGTAATTCAATCTTAATCTTGAATTCTACAAAACTTAATCCTGACCACATCCACATTTCTCAAAGCAGGATTTGGAATGTTTTTGTGAGGAAATCTGTGCATCTATGACAACATCCATCATTGCTTAGGATAATAATTAGCAAATGCGGTTGGTGTAATGAGAGATTCTTTTCCTGAGGGACTCTGATGCTGATCTACTGTATATATCATGTTACTGACTTTGATGGTGAAATGGGGGGAAAAAAATCCTCATCTTATTTAAATTTGAAGTACCGAAAGAGACGGATAGTATCTTCTTCCAGAAAAGCTCATGATAATTAGCATTAGACACGAGAGATTGGATCATAAATCAGTACGGGTGATTACTGAGAGCTCGACTGGCACACGAAGTGTGTGACTCACCAAGAAAGAAAAAACAGGAAGTTCTGTCTCAAGCACAATCCAACAAATTTCAGTGACTCCATTTCAAGCTAAAGAGAGTTAAAGAGAGTCAAACGGTGAGTAGTAAACACGAAATTCTCAATAGTATGCGTATAAGTCCTGGAGAGCAGGCGAGTGGTTTTGCCCACCGTGTTCCTCACCCCCCGTGTGAACGATCTGCCTGGCATGTTTTCACGTTTTCTAGAATTACCTGCATTCTCAACGATGTCTTTTTTCCAGTGACAGACATTTAGAGAGCTAATCTGCATTGAGACATCAAACACGTCACGCTATGGCTATCAGTTACACATTGTCTGTGGCTTTCCACAGGATTAGGAGTAAATGATCTAGTACAATCTTCACCTAGTTGGTCATTTCATGTGCAAACTGGATTCAAACAAACTGATGCCATGCAGAAGTCTAACTTTTTTTTAATGTCTGATCTTTATAGTGGAACTTTCCTCTATTAATGTTCATATGGAAGATCGCTCCAGCCTTGTGCTGTGGAAACACAGTGGTCATCAAGCCGGCTGAGGAGACTCCACTGACGGCCCTCCATGTTGGCGCGCTCATCAAGGAGGTAAGATGAAAATCATTTAGAATAATTTATTTTATTTTTGACAGCAATTCACGGATTAGCAGAATGTTTGAACAAAAACATGTATTGTTCTTTCCTGTGTCGCTACTTACAGTAATTGTTAACATGAACCAAACCAAACATTATGGCATTAAAACAACAGTTTAACATTTAAAAATTAACCAAATAATAAATACCTGTATTAATGTTTTAAAAATGATCTCACATTAAATAATTCAAAGTTCTTTAGATAGTTTAAGGGTTTTCGCTTCTCAAGAGTACATAAAGGGGTTCTTACACTTGACTCCTAAAATAAACGCTAGGCATTTATTGAATTTACGTTAGTCCTTTTCATTACATTACTTATTGTATTATTTCAAGTCTGAATGCTTATCACCTGTAAACTGTGGCGATGACTTCAACTCCAGGACTAGCCAACCTCTCAACTTTCTGTTTAATCCTATAGGGGTGCTTTTATTTCTTGTCATGAATTTGAATTGGATGAATGAGAGTGCTTTAGAGGCTTCAAAGGGAGATGCTTCTTTGTGTGCATTATTTTTCAAACTGGCAAGCCGTGACTTGTCATGTGTGTCATTTGTTTTCACCTCTTTTACCATCACTTGTAGCCCATTAATCAGTTTATTCTTGGCATCTATAGAAAAGCCCCAGCTTTAAGTGATTAAGTCTTTTAGTATTTCTAATGACTTTTAGCTAAACCCTTGGAGTGGATGCTTGTTTTTGTCCGCAGGCCGGCTTTCCTCCTGGAGTGGTGAACATTGTGCCAGGTTTTGGCCCAACAGCAGGGGCAGCGATTGCCAGCCACATGGATATTGACAAAGTGGCCTTCACCGGCTCCACAGAGGTATAAGGTCTTCATTTACAAAAGGGAAAAAAATGGTTCATCAGGGTTCTTGTTTCCTAAAGAGGCTCTGCTTGGAACCCTTCAAACCCCTGTTGTAGAAGCTTCTACATGACGCCGTTATAGATTCCCCTTAACTAAAAAACGTGTTGGGATCAAGAATTCCCAAATTATGGTTTGAGGTTGATTCCAGGAAGATCAGTATTATAACTGCTGTATATCTATTTTTTCAATTCCTGATTATTGATTTGGTGTCCATAATACATTTAAAGGGCATTTAAAACATTGTTTGGTCATTTTCATATATTTCCATATATAAGTATATATTTTCCATATTACTTTGCATAAACCTCCTACATTCAAGCCATATAGGACCTGAATTTGAGTTACAAGCTTTTGACTTCATTCCAGTCTTCCCTCCAGGCGTTTTGCGCATCTACAAAATCAAACAAGCATGTCCTGACGTCAACGTTAACGTTGACTTAATGCACTCTCGATTGTCTGCTCTCTTTGTGCTCAGGTGGGTCAGCTGATCAAAGAGGCGGCAGCGAAGAGCAACCTGAAAAGAGTGACGCTGGAACTGGGAGGAAAGAACCCATGCATTGTGTTTGCTGACTCAGACCGTGAGTGATGTGGTTTTTTTATGGCCTTGTGCTCACACAAAGGCGATGAGCAGATGCAACAAAAATTTGAAGGGTCAGGCTGTAAGAGGAACGTTAAGGGTCTGATGAAAACAAAAACTAAGCTCAGTTAGTTGGCTGAAAATAAAAATGAATGACAAGTTGTAGAAGGACTGGAAAATCAATTAATGACGTACTCAGACTTCCTCGGGCGCATTCAAATATGGTTAACAGCATCACGTCTCAGTTTACTATTCAGTTACTCATCTGAAAGCATATTATTCAGTAACTACAATATGGGTTATACAGTAAAGAGACAGTAAATCTAATGGGCAAGGCCATTAATTAGGAGTGGAAGGAATGTTAGGAACGGATGGATCACAGCAGTTACAGGGCATGCATTTAATTTTCTGAAAAATATCTGTTAAAAATATTTTCTGATAAAATGATCTAAATCATTACAGAAAGTCATGTATCTTTTTCCAAGTACCATTTCTAAAATATTGGATTTGACATTGATGAAAGAAAGAGCAAATCTTAATGAAATTAGTGTAAACAACTCATAGCATGGCGCTTCAAGGAATACTGCCACAAAAATATATCTATGCCCATATTTATATAATTTTACCTTATAACAAATGTAGCTGAGTAGTGTCTGAGTTTTTTTACTTAATTTTAATTAGCATTTTTATTAGCTTAATGGTTTATTTAAATTAGCCTTTTTAATTAGCTTATTGTTTTTATTTTAATTAACTTTTTTTTATTAGGTTTTATTAGTTTTAGTATTTCCTGACAAGTAAAGGAAGCAGAAAGGCTTAAATTCAGCATCAAAGTGCATGCATAACATGTCAAGGGATTGCATATGGTTTGGATGTGAATGCGAGTTGAAAACAGGCTGTAAACAAACAGAATATTGTAGACAAGGACAAACTTCTAAACTAAAGCAGAACAAGTCAATTCAACACCAGAATATTGATGCTAAGGCTCGGAATCATCTCAGGTTGACAGCAGGAGTGAGAGATCACAGAGAACTTGATGGACATATATGAAAACAGTGCCCCCTTGCTAATGTCATTTCCTAGGAAAATGATCTCTTGTGTGTCAAATTCACACCTTTCTTTTATGATGACAAAATGTTTGTCACCATTTTCTTTAAATGGTGGGCATGAATTTTGATGGAGGGGAACTAGATCAAGATATTGTCAATGTATTCAATGACATGATTTGGTTTATTAAATGCTTGGCACACGGAGGGTGCACTGACTAGTAACTATGACATTATGTAATATGCGTAGTGACCAGAGGAGTTACTAAAAGCATAGAGGATTGAGGCAGAGTAAGAACCGTAAATGAACGACCACTTCTGCATTCGAATTTTAGAAGAGGGAGGGGAACTGCTCCCCTTTTATGCAGACCAGAACGATCCAGCTCTCCGTTGGCAATATGCCAACTTATGAGACTGGATCTGTTCCACATTTACCCCCCATAGAGAAGAATTATGTTGCCCTATCTTGGAAGGTATATTCTATGATATTTGTTAAAAGTGGTTTTCCACTAGTTCTGCTTCGAGATTGAGCTTGGTAAAATATTGTCATTTATTAGTTGCTCAGGGGCTGATGTCCCTGAGGGTAAGGGGTACCAGGATTTTTGCTATGACTTGGTTCAATCCAATGAAGAAGAATCCAGGAAATATTTGTGAGGTTGATGGTCATATGTATCCCTATTTCCATAACTTTATTCTCAGTGCTGGATATAGGATAACCTTACTCTCTTCTGTAGAAACACAGTCCTCTCAGTCCTCTTTCTGCATCTGCATGGGTTCCTGGTTCTCATCATGGTGATACAGGTTAGGCAGTGAAGCACCTTATCCCCTGTCCTTTAACAGTTTGTCCAAACAAATAGCTAAGACTATGTGATTGTCCACGCCAAGTGGCTGTCATGATAGGCCAAGTCAGTGAAGACACTAGCCTGAAGATCTTTGCAGGAATTGCAAAGAGAGATGTCTCTTCCAACCCAGTAATTAACGCATATTCTGATCTGGTTCAGTTCCCTTATTTTGGATTATACAGTTATTCACTTGCTTCCTTGGCTTCCGACATTGCCAATTTCTGATGCATCAGTGAATCTGTGAAGTCTTCTCTCACATAGGGTTTGAATGCAAATTCAGATTTCATTAAAAAGCCAGGTAATCTAAAAATTGCTAAGCAAATTATAAGCCAAAAGCACTGGTTCCAGCGATTGGCAATTTGAATACACTAGGCAAGGACAAATTCGTAGGCAACGCTAAGTCACCAAAAAACTTGCAATTTTTTACTAAGGTTCAAAATCTGAAAGCAGGAGCAATACACACTGCGCAACATACTAGAGAAAGTCCAGGTTATTTAAAGTTGTTTGTTGAATGGGAATAAGTGTGCCTGATTAGTAATCAGGGAATTGTGAATGGGGATACAGGACATGTGATGACTCAGATGACATGGTCTGTAATTTGTTAGCTGCTTGAAGATCTTGGGGAATGGAGTTTGCAATTTGATTGAATCTGGCAGTGATGTTGCATAACCACTAAGTTGAGACACAGCAGGTTTTCCTGGCTGTCCACAGCTTCATTATTTACATATGACAAAAAGCTGTTCACTTCATCTTGAGATGAAACATAAAATTCCCTGTTCGTAATCCTCATATGGTTTGAATTCAAAGCTAATTTATATATACCTGAATGGACATTGTCTGAACAGAAGATGTTTTCTCTTGGTTGAGAATACAAAAAATGTTCCTGAGTGGTGCAACAGAAAAACATTCACCCTATAGTCGGAAGGTTACGAGATTACAAATCCAACAAGGCCACAGCAATCCCTGTCTAAAGAGCAAATTTGGCCATGCTGTCGGGGTGGGAGGGGTGGCATACTCTGTCCAATCTCAAGCACATGAGCACTAGACAATTGTGGGTGTCTGTGTGTTCATGTATGCAGAAAAGGGTAGATAGTGCTTTCTTTCAGGTTGTGTTACGATGTCTTGTTGGCTAGTTTCTCATGTTTCAGAGGAAGCACTTTCTCTTTCTCAACCTTTACCCTTCTTCATTGGCAGTTGTCATATGATAGAGAAGAAGTAGGATCAGAATTGGCAGGTAACTAAATTGGGGATCTTTTTCCAAATCAATGTGAGACCTGTGATAAAAGAGTTTTTTTTATGTATGCAATAAGGAAAGTGACAGGATTTGATTGGCAAGGGATTGTTTCTGTCAACAATTATCATGATTTGCACTCTTACACCGTATCTACTGTCAAAACATGCAGAACCAATAAGCAGTGTTGTTTAATAGGGCAGCACAGTGGTGTACAAACACACCACAAGTTTTCGTGCTTGTATAGAACACAGTGTCCTGATACTGCCTGTGTTGCCTTTGCCAGGAATCCTGGCAAGGGGAAAACCAACAGTAATGTGTCATACTGTCAGGTCATATATTACAATAATTAACCCACATTGGTATTGAGTATTGTTATTGTGAACAATTTAGTTTATTGTCACTACCAATCCGCTTATTGAAATTGAGAAGTTAATGACTGATGCTTGAATGCCACTAGCACAGTACTATAAAAGTGTGGTGAAGTTATGCAGTTAAAATAGAATAGGGCTCGGTTTGAGTGATGCAAAGGGGTGTCCTGCCCACTGTAGGACTGTCCCTTTTTCAGTAATGTCTTTTGTCATATAAGATGGCAACTTGAGGATGTGATAACTAGCATTAACCTGTAAAATACAGAGTTAATAAAGTGATACATTTAAGTTCATAAAAGGGCATTAGGGATAACTTAATATATTTAAAATGAATATCCAAAATTTATATATTTTGGTGACATTGCTTTGAGACAATGTCCAACATTAAAAGTGTTGTACTATTAAAACTAAATTGAATTGAATTGATTTGATGATGGGTCCCATTGTTTTTTGTGTTGAGCAACAGTTGAGCATAAATTTCTAGTCTTTTTTAGGACACTATGGGGAAAATACTGAAGTATTATATATTGTAGTATATAAAATTATATATTATATATGTAGTATATATAATAGCTAGTAGAGCACCTATAATGCTACTGGGGGTCCTCATGTCTTGAGTGGTGACACATGGCAATAACTGTAGCATTTGTTTTGTACAATTTATAAAATTCATCTATAAATAAGATATTTTATTTTTGTGGAGTGTGGTGTTAGGTGTTGGGTTTTTTTTTTTTTTTTTGAGTTTAGTATTATAATTTTTTTTTTCCTGATGATGTTTGGCCATTTATTTCACAGTCTTTGAAGTATTAGTTTAAGATGAACAGATCTAATCAGAGGAAAACAAATATTATAAATGCTTAAAATAAATATAATTGAAATTGATAAATTGTCTAGAAGTCAATATAAATTACTTGTTCATATTATTTAATGAACTGAAATTAAGTGAATTAGTAGTTTTTGACATTCTAATATATTTTCGGTTGAATTTCCCAAATGTCTGTTTGAGCACAGCTAAAAATGTAATCATTCATGCACAATATCAGAAATATAGTATAGATATAGTTTTAAGCAACTGTGTGTGTGTCTGTGTGTGTGTGTTTGCGTGCGTGCGTGCGTGCATGTGTGTGTGTGTGTGTGTGTCTATGCAGTGCAGTTAGCAGTGCAGGAAGCTCAGAAGGGTGCTTTCTACAACCAGGGTCAATGCTGCACCGCTGCCTCACGTGTGTTTGTTGAGGAGTGTGTGTATGACGAGTTTGTTCGACTCAGTGTTGAAAGTGCTAAGAGAATCGTAGCTGGTGACCCCATGGACCCCCGAACGACACATGGCCCTCAGGTATGACATCTCATGAACTTGTCCTTTCAGTGTCCTACCAAAATATAGTTCACAATCACTCGAGTGCCACAACTTATCCAAACACATAGAACTTGTCAGAATGTTCAAAATTGTATTTGTTAGTGTTCATATATTAATATTGTGTGTATAGATTAGCCAGCAGCAATTTGATAATATCATGGAGCTGGTGGAGAGTGGAAAGAGTGAGGGAGCAAAGCTGGAGTATGGTGGAAATGCAATGAAGGAAAAAGCTCTGTTCATCCAGCCTACGATCTTCTCAGATGTCAAAGACCACATGCGCCTGGCAAAGGAGGAGGTAAATCTAATGTGTATAAACTTATGATTTCCACTCTCTTATATATATATATATATATATATATATATATATATATAATAGATAAAATTTTCATCATATCAATGTTGAGAACTCAAAGTAGGGTTAGATTTGTCTGCCCTCTACTGGTAAGAGTAGACAAACATGAGAAGGCTGTAACAGGACATTGCACTTAACTGTGCATAATGTGCTTCCTTCTGGGTATTAAATTCCAAGATGAGATAATTTACACTAGCTATTCACCTCTATGTTTGTCTGTCTGTAAAACTATGAATTTGAATTTTTTTTATGGCGAGCATTTCTGTTTAACATCCAGAGTTATCTAAAGTAAATATCTTTAATCAAATAAATGAAAATATATTAATGTTTTACATTAACGTTCCATTAATTAACATTATTTAACACATAGTTAACATGTGAGATTCTGTGAATCTTTGTTTCAGTAATACGATTTCATAATTGCTTATGCTATAGGAAATTAACATTTAAAGGTGCAGTGATGGATTCTAATCTAATACCTTTTTGTCAAATTGTGCAAATATCTACTCACAATCTACTAGCTGTTCATTCTGTGTATGCACTGAAAAAATCTAGTGCTCACAAAAAGAAACAAAGAAAGTTACTCGACCGAGCCACAAAACATTATTCCAGCCAATCAGCAACAGGGGGCGTATTCCAGCCAATCACAGGACAGGGAGAAGGGCTGGGTGGTAGACGACGGTGTTGTAGTTAGTGTTGTTGTTTTGGCAATGCGCATCCATGATTTTGGGGAGGGGCTTCTGAAGGAGCACTGATGGGAAGTGTGTATTTGCTTGGCTGTTGAGATCCAATACAAGCAATGTTTATCCAGAATCGATGACTCCACTCTTAAGCCAATTTTCCACTTGACCCCAATATAGATGCTCAGCCAGGACATGTTTGGGGTCTGACGTTTGGTCCTTTAGAGCTATGAGACCATTTAAGTCATCATACGTTCACTTCAAAATAGAAAGGCAAATGACAGATTACTCAAATAAATGAAAATATGTTCATGTTTTACATTAGTTAACATTAATTACGACATAGTCAACATGAGCAAACCGTGAACTTCTGTGAGTCTTTGTTTCAGTAACACATCTTTATAATTGCTTATGCTATAGGAAATGAAACTATTGTTTTGTAATCACGGATGTTGTTTATGTTGTAGATATTTGGGCCAGTTCAATGCATTTTGAAGTTTAAGAGTCAGGAAGAAGTGATTGACAGGGCAAACAGCACCCACTACGGCCTGGCAGCAGCGGTGTTCACCCGGAGCGTCGATCGAGCACTGAGTGTGTCTTCGGCACTGGAGGCTGGCACTGTGTGGTGAGACAGCAAATCACTTACATTCACAAGAACAGTGTGGACACATATTGTGGGGACAACATGGCAGGTTTTAGAGGATCTGAGACCCTTAGTTCCAGCTAGACCATCTATAAAATTACATGAAAGGTAATGCAAATAGTATTGTATTAAAATTTAAATTATTGTATTTCTATATGTATATTGGCTGCAAGTGAAATAACTTATCAGCCTTGATCTAGACGTTCCTAATGATCAAAACTGTAAGAAAGCATGTCCTAGATTACTCCGCACACAATTTTTACTTTCAATAGCTTATTTATTTAAGAAAAGCAGACTACATCACTCATTTATTCAAATTTGAACAGTATCCAAGCTTTATAGATACAGGATCATTTATTTTATTAGCTACTAGACAGAACAGTATTGTTTTCTTAAAAAGCTTACAACTTTAAGAAGTGAAATATCACAGGATAATGGAATTAATATTGAGGCTAACCAGAAACACCAGGTTGCCAGGTATCAATAAAATGTCAGACCAACTACATCTCATACATCATTTATTGGTCTTTTAAAAAGTAATTGTTTTGGTCATCCGAGTTGAAAAAAGACACTACGTTCAGTCAAAATCTAAATTCTTATTTCAGACTAGAGTGTTAGCGTAGTTCACCCTAAAGAGAAATGGTTCTGTACCTTGTAGATATTCTGTCTGTACTTAGACTTTCCCATGGTTTGCCATAGATTATAATACAGAAATAGATTAACTATACTCTTGATTTTTCACTTTAAACAAGATGGAAATATTTTTACACTACATGCAGACAGCATTTTTCTTCCCTCCAAATTTATCCAAATTTAATTTGGTGTAAGCCCACAACCCTGGCAACCCTGAGTAGAATATAATAGAAGGGAACTGATTATTAAAGGTCACGTTAATTATGGAACTCTTTCAGTCTAACACTACCCCCTGGTGGAACTTTCTGGAATATCAGTTTGACTGGAAATACTAGTCAATGCTGAACAATGGGTGACAACACCATCTGGCCTTTCGTGTCCTTCCAAATTTTCAATATAATAGATAGATAGATAGGAATTAATTTCACACCCATTTCAAATGAAATGACATACAGCATGCCAGAATCAAATCCTCATTTTAGTCAGTGAACTTCTGTTTCGCCAAATCTTGCAAAGCTACACAAGTTGAACAAATGCATTGTTCATCTTAATGACTTGAGTGTGATGTAGACTATCTTGAACTAGAAATGGCACTGTAATATCTACACGTTCCCATGTTTATAAACCTTTTGATTTCAAAAGTGAAGTTCTCAGTCTCACTAGTTCCCTAAAATATCCACTAGATGGTACCTCATGCAGGAATTGTGTGACAGTATGGGTTGGTGTGTACTCTATTATTAACATACCTCTGAGATCATCATTATCATCATTATACCAAAATAGATATAGTTTAATCACTGCAGTGATGATCTAACGTCCATATTGGATTCATATGTTATGGAAATTTTGGCACTGAGATTTATTACTGTAAATCTATAGTTCCTGGACTATAAGTTGCTCCAGAGAGCAGAAAGTACCCATTTACATTGTTTGTCTAAATTAAAGCCGCATTACTGTATAGTTTTTTTTTTTAACTAAAGGAGTGTTTTTTCAACTACTTATTAAAAGAATCAAAGAATAAAATAACATTGTAAAATTGGGGTTATAAATTCCTCAAGCATAATAGTATAAATGTGCAGCTCAGTAACAGCTTTATCCTTAAGTGAGTTATAAGAATTAAATCATGCATACTTATACTAAGGACATGTTGGTTTGAAAGAAACAGTTCAACCAGAAATGAAATTTACATAATTATCTCTAATGACAAGTTGGAGACATGTTTGGTTTCTAATATTGCTTTCATTAGTTTATGAGGTAAACATTTATAGAATTGCACATTATAATAATAAAATAAGCATATAGTTAACATTTAAAAAGTTATATATAATGTATGTCACATCATTGCATGCTGTTACAGAAAAAAATTAACAACAGGGTAGTGTGATACCAGAGCAATTTGCTAACAATAACAATTTTTATGTTATTAATGAATAACATGTCATGCTTTTAAACGAATCACTTTAATGCAACTACAGTAACTACTGAACGTACTGTTACATTACAGCAACTATAAACAGTTGTTTCCTCACCATCCCTTTTTCCTCTTTCAAAGTTAATTATACAAAAATATGCAGCTTGTCAAGTTACCAAAATAAAAAAAACGCAACGCACACACTGTTCTGAAGACTTTCTTTTCACAGAAACCTAAAGACTTCTTCCATAAACATTCAAACCTAAAACTTCACCATATCAATGATTACACAGTACATGTTTTTTTTGTGTTAAATAACAACATGATATTTAATCCATTTATTATTAGGTTTAGATTATGTGGAGTGTCTACCATATAAGTTTATGAGCTGTTACTATAGAAACGCTAACATATTGCAACAAATGCATTAATATTAACCTATGATTTGAAATCAGAGATTCTGTTATAGAAAATTAATCAATGGCTCCTGACCTGTTAGATTCAAGAATTCATCCGGCATAAAAATTTCTCATAGTCTGGAAAATACATCAATATTAATATACGATATAGATAGGCACAATGGAATGGCAGTATTATAGATGTCTTAAGAGACTAAGCTGTCGTCCTTTCCTTGTATTGTTAGGGTGAACTGCTACAACGCCCTCCATGCCCAGTCACCATTTGGTGGTTACAAGATGTCAGGGAATGGGCGCGAGCTGTAAGTACGATCATATTCTCATTCTGTCATAACTTTAATACTCTGCATAGAAGCTAATCACGGTACTTTATGTGCAGTGGCGAGTATGCATTGGCGGAGTACACTGAGGTCAAAGCCGTCACTATAAAACTCAACGAGCAGCTGAAGATTTGAGACGCCGCTGTTTGGAGAAGACCCTGGTGACCTGAAGCTGACCCTCTCATCCACCGTCCGTTTATAAAGCGCTTCGAAATGTGGTACCTAGGAATTAAACAGTCTACACAATGGACGTTACGTTTTCCCCACTGAAATGACTTCTTATATATCTCCAAGCTCTTTATCATCTAGTCTTTTTTATTCAATATAGATGTTGTGTACAGAAAAAATGTTTGTATAATTTGTTTTTATTTAATCTGGATATCTTTGTAAATCACCAAAAGATTTGAAGACTACAAATGTTTGCGTTTGCTTTTACATGGTTAGTGAATTCCTCCTTCTGCCTCAGTTTATACAATAGACTGGCTAAAAATAAAATTTACACAATTTTCCACTTATTCCAAATGTAGCCATTTAGCAAAGACATGCATAGTGTATGAAGTTTGCTTCCTGGGTTTGGCCTAGGCGCTGTGAGGCTTATAAAGCTAAAAGGTAAGGAAAGTTTATAGCTACCAGATTAGCATTTATTTATTCATTTATTTAGACAAACTCACTGTCATAAGTTCTCAATCCACTATTCATTTTTCAACTATTAAGTGAAGATACGTATCTTGCAGTGATCTAACCATAGGAGAATCATTCTCAAGGCTTATTAAATGAACCAGCATTTAGAATGAAGTAAATAAGAGAAAGGACAGATTTATTTTTTGCATGTTTCTGAATGTATATGCAGATAATATGGGAGGTGATTTTGAAACATTAAATACATATGCATCACATTTATTTTGTCTTATGATGGCTTTTACCTATTTAAAAGCTATTGATAATGATAAAGCTTTTGAATTAAATCTTTTTGAATCATAATCAGAGTTGCTGTTCTTGCAGTTATTCTTCCGGCAAATAACACTCGGAAATATAGTTCTCAGAAATGTGGTCAAAGTGACTTTTTGAAAAAACTATGCAAATACTATCATTTCTCATTGTTTCCCTTTATCAGCATCATCACTGAGAGTTTGTCACAGTTTGACTGGATAAGAAGTTAGTATAATATGTTAGGTGGTCATTCTCAGTTCAAACTGGTGTTCTTTTTCATGAATAGCAACAGTGAAAGCAAATCTTTGGAGAAAAAAAAGAAACTTGTAGGACAAGTTTTGCAGGAATGATAAGGAAATGAGTTTGCACAAATTTCCCACTTTACCACAAATGAGGTCGACCAGCAAGTACATGTCCTTTATATACAGAATGGCCTACATTTATTTTTAAACAAAATTCCATCTATTGGCCTAGAAATTTAACACTATTTTTGTGACCTAGGTTTTCCAATGGAGCATATTTTCAATTTTATTTACATTTTTGCTAACTAGCTTTCTAATAAATTTTAGACCTAGTTTGGATTTACAAGAGCCAGTTGTAGCAGTAACAGTGAATGATAGATGATGAGGGTAAATGGGCTAACTACAGTTGGACCTTTGACGGTTGCCACGGAACCCCTACTGAAACACATCATTGGTTTCCTATGTAGCAGGTTCACATTTAGGTTGACTCAGAAAGGATCAAATCCAAGCATGAGCATTTGAGAGTTAATATGTCATAATGTGTTATGTTCGCAAAATTAAATATGAATGGCACAGTAAGAAGCGTAACCGCCTCCAGCTCCAAGGTTTCTGTTTCCATCCTAAGCTCAGGTTACTGTCTGTGTACAATTTCGCAAGTTCTCCTCATGACTGTGTGGGTTTCCATCCAGTGTGTACTCCTGTTTGCCCCTAGTGTTTCTGGGATAGGCTCCAGATCCATCAGGATGGAGCAGTTACTGAAGATGAATGAATGAAAGAAAAATGGGCCATAATGACGTCTATGCTTGATTAAGACAGAGTTGATTTTAACATGTTTTCCTCGATAATATTCCTGAGTGAAGTGTAAGGGAAAGTCTACATTTGATTGTATTTGGTGTCTTCAATAGCCTTAGTGAGTCTTGAACCATGTCATTATGTATGTTCTAGATATGGTCCTAATTTAAATAGCACAATCCAGGGAAATTTTGTGAATTGTGCATGTGGTATTGAAAGATTACAGTCGACCAGATTAGCAATACGGGGAAGTGGTAGCTCAGTGGTTGAAGCCAAGCTACCCTTGATCAAGCCCTTGAGCAAGACCCTTAACCCTCAATTGCTTATTTGTATCCTGTCTCAATGTTAGGTCGCTTTGGTTAAAAGCATCAGGCAAATTGGCAAAATGTTAATGCATGTAATGTAATGCAAATTGGCAATGCAATAAGAGAATATTCCAGTTTTGGTGTGGGTGGCACGGTGGTGAAGTGGTTAGCACTATCACCTTACAGCAAGAAGGTTTTGGGTTTCAACTTGTTGGCCAACTGTGCAAAGTTTACATATTCTCCCCATGCTTGCGTGGGTTTCCTTCTGGTGCTCCAGTTTCCTTCTACAGCCCAAAGGCAAGCAGACTAGATCAACTGGCTACTCTAAATTGTCCATGGGTGTGAATGTGAGTGTGAATGGTTGTTCATCTTTGTATTAGCCCTGTGATAAATTGATGATTTGCCCAGGGTTACCCCACCTCTCGACCATGTAAGCTGGGATTGGCTCCAGCTTCACAATGACCCTTAATGGATAAGCGGTATATATCATGGATGGATGGATGGATGGTAGTGGTGCCAAAATGGATTTTGATGCTTGCTGATAATAATAGCTGGTCCTCTCACACAGGATGTCTTCCAGGGGCCTGTGAAGCATAGCCAGGCAGTCAATTATTATTTTATAATTTATTTATTTTATTTTAAATTTTGTTACAGTGTTGGAAATTACAGTCCACCATTATCAAACATATTTTTGAGGTCTTATAGCTAATAGACTATCTGACTGGTTGGGTACATGGGTAAATGTGTCTCAGTGGGTTTAATCCAGACCCCAATAACTCCAAAACAAGTAGGTCTATAAGGAATTTATATTTACAGTTAAATATCTCTGCACTGCAAAAAATGACATCTTGGGAAGTTAAACTAATATGAATGTAGTCAAAATGATCTAGAATTTTTAGAAAGACACCAAATCAGAAATTATTAAACATATTTCTGGACTGGGCGGCACGGTGGTGCGGTGGTTAGCACTGTCGCCTCATAGCAAGAAGGTTCGATCCCCGGGTCAACCAGGGTGCCTTTCTGTGCGGAGTTTGCATGTTCTCCCTGTGCATGCGTGGGTTTTCTCCGGGTGCTTTGGTTTCCTCCCACAGTCCAAAGACATGCAGATTAAGTCAACTGGCTACTCTAAATTGCCCATAGTTGTGAATGCGAGCTTGTGTGGCTGTTTGTCTGTGTTGGCCCTGTGGTGGACTGGCGACCTGCCCAGGGTGTACCCCGCCTGAAGATGCTGGGATTGGCTCCAGCTTCCTCGCGACCCAGATGGATAAAGTGGTATAGATAATGGATGGATGGATGGAATACACATGACTGATATTGTAAAACTACTACAGCGACTACAACACCAACATACCCTGATTCCGGAGGTGAACATTACCTGAAGCTCTTGACCTGCAGATGTACAGATGTTCCTAATAAAGCGAATGGTGAGTGTTTACACTCAAAATATATAGTGGCTGGTAAGGAGGGGGAAAAAAGCAGGCATTTTAAGAAAACCTGGGTTTATTCAGTGTGAAGCCGGATGTGAGGATTTTACTTAAGCTAACATTAAATGAAGTAAACCAAGAGAGAGGAAAAAATGTTTGACACGATACAATGACTGAATGTTTTAACAGTTGCTTTTTTAATCAAAACCAACACAAATTGGAGGAGTTTGATTTCCCTGGTGTATAAGCTAATATTTGTTCAATTGTGGAGTGCTTTTATGTTATTATTGAATTAAGACCTCATTCAAAATGACATGGGCTCTGAACATAGATTTGGTTTCTGGAGGTTTGCAAAAACAGATCCTTATTGATATCTTTTTTCCTAGCATTTATTAGAAAAGAAATCTAAAAGCATAGTCCAAAAAAATATTAAAGACATAAATAATAGGAAGACGACACCTTCGACGAGGAGAAGTGCACTTTATTCTGACGCAGTAGCAGCCTTGCACAAGAAATATCCATACTGTTATGCAATGAAATGATTTGAGACACAAATCAATACAACGGTAATGAACAGAGAAACGGCACTAAAGGTCAAGCTGATAAATAGAGCCATTGGTGTGACAATTTTTGGTCAGGCGAGGTTACTTTGCTCTCTGGCTGAAATGCCGCCAAACCACACGGCGTGTCCTCCGTCTTCCTTTTCTTTCCGCTCTTACTAATATAGCAATGACTCCACGTCTGTCTCTAAGATGTACATAGTCTCATATATCCTGGCTCCAGCTCTTCGCAAGTGTTTACATGCTCATTTTGCAATATGTGATGGGGGGAAAACAGCATATGGTAATTTGCATTCATTTTATTGCTTCTGTCATTTAGAGGTTGATTTACAGCTTCGTAACCATTTGAGGGAAATGCCGAAAGCTGTACTTTAAAATCCTAATAGACTCATTGTGATGGACTGAGACCACCTCTAACTTAAGCTATTATAATAATTTCATCATTACTGCTAAAATACTTGATGAAGTCTGGAAATTGTTATATAATTGCCCGCCAATTGGGACTTTAAAATACATGGACCGTTTCAAAGATTTGCCGTTATAAAAGAACTCAAGGGAAGCGTGAAAAAAAAAGGTTAAAGAAATCTCAAGCTCATGCTGTGTCCATTTCGGCAACAGAGAGCAATTATCTACGGTCTTTTCTGATCCCTGACAAGCCGTAGTGATGGAAGATTTGGGAATTCTCGGTACATTTTAAGCAACACTTCTGAGTGAATTGAGCGAATTGATTCACAGACAAATTGACAACGAAGATCTTTTTCATCTAAATTTTGCAATTTGTATATAGATTGTATATAGCTGCTATAACGTGAACAAGTGATCAGGAAGTAACTTGTGTTGTGCAATTAAACGTAGTTTATGTTCGTGATTATTTTTTCTGTAACAGCACACGACGATCTTAGTAAAATATCACGCCAATTAAATATTCCATTCCACGGTTATTTTTATTTATTTATTTATTTTTTGCTGAATTCACAGCTTGTGATTACTTTGCATTTTCTAAAGGTGGAACAACTTTGGCAATTTATAAAGTAAAATCTTCTAGAAGGAAATGGAATGAAAAGACAAACAGAAGGAACAAATAAATAAAAAAAGATAGAAAAGAGAAAACGTGTGTGCGTATGTTACATGAACAAATCAAAATGAAGTACAATCTGACAGCAAAATAAGAAAAAATAAATAAAAAGAAGACAAGTTTGGAATTCTCAGTCCAAATTCCTTGTACTAATTACACCACTGATGGGCATGTGTCTTCCTTCTGCGTCTCAACGGATGCATGTCTTCCAGCCACAGCTCTTACACGCTTACTGTGGAATCCGTCTCCGTGATGCTAGGCATATAATTACTGACACTACTCATCCGGCAATAATGTGCTCTGTCTGAGATTAGCATTTAATTGATGATAATGTCAAGACTACCGTGAGATGCTGCGTCTGCTACAGGATGGCTGTGCATTGAAGGGATAAAGGGAAATGAAGCGTTGTAACAAATGGCTGAAATGAAACGACGTCTTAGAAGACTGCACTTCATTAGATCACCTAGTGGTGGGCGGTGCAACAGGGGAAACTGGTCAAGCAGTAGCAATGCTCCGATATCATGTATATCCTCAAAAATATTACTTACACTGTAGCCTACTAGAAAGGACGTTAATGTTACATGATAAATCTTCCTGTAACAAAATCGCAAAATCACATTTGAAAAAAACCCACATTTGAATAATCACATGATGTACAAGTGAAATGATCAGGTGGTTTTTGATATTATTCCTTTTACACATGTTGAGAATGTGTCGCTTTTATACAATTTTTTTTTCTCATTTTTGTTTTTTTTTGTACAGTTAATTTCTTTTTACATGTGATTTTTACACATGATTCTTTTTTACACGTGATTTTTACACATAATTCTTTTTTTCATGTGATTTTTACACATGATTCTTTTTTACACGTGATTTTTACACATGATTCTTTTTTACACGTGATTTTTACACATGATTCTTTTTTACATGTGATTCTTTTTCATGTGATTTTTACACATGATTCTTTTTTACATGTGATTTTTACATATGATTCTTTTTTCAAGTGATTTTTACACATGATTCTTTTTTCATGTGATTTTTACACATGATTCTTTTTTTCATGTGATTTTTACACATGATTCTGTTTTACATGTGATTTTTACACATGATTCTTTTTCATGTGATTTTTACACATGATTCTTTTTTACACATGATTTTTACACATGATTCTTTTTCATGTGATTTTTACACATGATTCTTTTTACATGTGATTTTTCATGTGATTTTTATATAATCCATGTGATTTGTTTACACGATTCATTCATTTTGACATGTTTCATGTTTTCGCATGTTATTTTAATGTGAGTCTTATATTAAAAATGTAATTTTAATGTGTTTTATACGATTTTGTACACGACTCATTTATTTTCAAATGTTACTTTTACACACGACTCCTTAACAGATTAGATTTCAACATGCGATTCAAATGTGTTCATACATGACTTTTGCATGATTCGTTTATTTGCATGTGTGCGCTTTACATGATTCATGTTTTCACATACTTTTTAAAAATAGAATTCAGATAAATGTGATTTAGATGTGATTTTGTAGATGTTTAATTCATTTCAAATGCTATACTTAATAATAATGACTTTTTTACACATATGTTCCATCTATTTACATTACTCAAATGTGTTCTTGTGATTTCAGACATGATTCATTTATTATTTCACATGTGATTTTTTTTACACTCAATTCTTGTGATTTTGCAAAAGATTAGTTTATTTTCAAATGTTTTTTGTTGTTTTTTTTACATATGATTCCTTTATGGATGTGATTTTTATATATGATCCAGCTTTGTACAGGTCATTTATATTAGACATGATTTTTAACCTTGATTCAGTTCATGCTCACATGCAATTCCTACAATTCACATTGCACATGCAATTTTTGTACAGAAGATTAATTTATTCTTCCATGTGATTTTTACATGATTCATTTATTTTTGTGAGCTCTTGATTTTTTTTTTTACACATGATTCATGTGTTTTTGTGCATGTTTACTTCATTTTCAAATGTTATATTAGCATGATTCCCTTAACATGTAATTTTTCCCACGATATGTTCCAGATTCAGATATGTTCATGTGATTTTTAGATGTGATTCATTTATTATTTCACATGTGATTTTTACACCTGATTGATCTGATTTTTCACAAATTAATTTATTTTCGAATGTTATTTTTACACATGATGTCTTTATGGATATAAACAGTGATTCAATTATTACACATGATATACGCAGGTGATTTTTCACTTGTCATTTATGCTCACTTGTGATTTCTACATTATTCATATTCCACATGTGATTTTGTACACAAGATTAATTTCTTTTCACATGTGATTTCTTTCACATTTTTTAAAAAAATTTTTCACATGTGATCTTGTGCATGTTTGATTCATTTTAAAATGCTGTATTTACACATGATGTGTGATTTCTGCACGTGATTGTTTACATGTGATTTATACATGATTCATTTTGCACTAGTTTCTTTTTTTTACACATGGTCAATGTATACATTTTCACATGTGATTTCTACATGATTTATTTATTTTCACATGCTTTTTTTCTATCTATATTAGATTCATTTGTCTCTACATGTAGTGGACATTTCACATGTCGTGCATGTGTTTTTATATTCTTGTGATTTTGTTTTTATAGATGATTCATTCATTTTCACAAGTTCCTTTTTTTAATCTGATGTGATTTTTTCACATGGACAATTCTTTTCTCACATCACGTTATTCACATATGCGAGTGATTATTTGCTGCTCGCATGTGCAATTTAAGGGTAAGACCTACTGAAATGCTCCTTCAAATGTTTTTCATTTGATCACATGTGATTTTTCCATGAAGGAATTCTTAACATGTGCCCAGGAATTGAGAACAGAGAAAGGAGAAGGCTTCTTATACTCAGGTGCTTAAGTATTTTATTTATTTATTTATTTATTTATTTATTGTAGTGTATGATGTGCTAAGTGCTTTTCACTTTGTCACATTTATTACCTACCGCTTGCTGAAATACAAACTAGCTGATTTAAGATGAACAAAAGTGACAGTAAATGCAATTCCGCGCACATTTAATTGAACTATCAAGTCCAAAATGACAAGATAGCAATGTAATAGCAAAATGAATAAGAATTAAGTTGAAAATGGATCAAAGTTAATTTCAATGTGCTTGAATTTCCATAAAACATGCCCATATCAGAAGTCACTTAATAATTAGAATCTTCAACACATCAACATTTAAGATAATATATGCTAATACGCTAATGTTTAATCACATTGCGCCTTGTATGCAAATGTGTAAGTAACACTTTACAGAAAACTCAAGGTCAGTGTTGAAATGAGGTTGCTGGAATACAAATGAATTTCTCTTGTGTACTGTTTTTGCACTTCTTTAGACTCCAAGGTTTGCACACTGACCTTGTAGATCAAGCCATGAATTACAGTTAATCATCAGTTCATCAAAAAAGGACTTTAGGAGAGCTCTTCTTAGGTTGTGGATAAAAAAGATTGGACATACCTGAGGGATATTAGACAAGGAGAAGCAGAAGAGCAAACACAGCCCATAATGCTGCATCAGGGGACGTCATTGTATCCCCATCTCATCAGTGGGCCACGGTTATGACCCAGTTTCATACTGGTTTGTCCTTCACTGCATTTCAAGGTAGAAGTGAAAGCAGTAACATTTTCTATGAAGCCCAAATATTTATTGGCATATGAATACATTTATCATGTTTTATAATCCAAGGAGGCATCACACCCATTCTTATAATTATTTTTAAAATGGTATTACAGTTTAATATGCTTTTATAAATCACCAGAATGTATTATAAGTTTGGCAACACCAATGTGAGAGTAACCTACAGAGTATAGACTGTGTATTTTTTAGTTTATAAACTTGCTAGCTTGTATTTATTGTGTGTGTGTGTGTGTGTGTGTGTGTGTTCGCAGAGAGAGAGAGCACAGAATTTGCAAAAAAGTTTGTGTTGTAAAGTTGTTAATGTTGTAAAAATGTTGTAAAGTTTGGTAGAGCCCCTAAAGGGACAGGGGCAGACATTAAAATAAGTAAAATGTTAAAACATTTTTCAGTATGTTGCAGCCTTTTATAGCATAATGCAAAGTTATAAATTCTGCAGCATTTTATAAAGTAATAAAGTTCTGCATTATGTTGTAAAGTTTTGCAGTATTTTGTAAAGTTATTAAGTTTTACAGCATGTTGTAATGTTATGGTGTGTTGTAAAGTTGAAAATGTTACAGTATGCTGTATTGTTTTGCGGTGTGTTGTAAAGTTATAAAGTTTTGCAGTATGTTATATTTTTTGGTGTGTATTACAGTCATACAATTTCATATAACAATGTGTATAATGGCTTATGAATACATTAAAACATGACATTAGTGTATTTACAGTTCACTGTAAATACGACCTTCATAGAAAGTCGTACCATGGAAGTACAGGAAAGGTCAAACTTTTTGTGAATACTTATAAGTCATTAGAACTGTGCTTATAAATTTGTATAATTTGGTAATGATTCCTTGTAAGCTCTAACGAATCCCATAAAGCTCCAATATCGTGCTATAAATGATTTCTATGAAGGCCACATGTATAATGATCACCATTTTCACAATTTTATGCAGTTTATATGGTCAGAGTTATTATTATGAGGGAGATTATGAATGGAGTTGTTTTTAGCTAATCTTTCCTCACATTTGTTTTGGTTCTTTGGAGATACCGGCACTGATTGACCATCAAAAGCTAAAATCAGTGTGTGATTGGAAACTGATGCAGAGAACGTTTCCTTTCCTTTATCTTTCTTCTACTTTTATATTTTAAATCAAGTCTCCTTATGAGTTTACAGTCCTACTTTTTAACCTTGAGTGATGAATTTGAAGCTGTTCTTCATGTTCAATGGAGGATTTATATAAATGAGTAATTGCATTATCCGAATCAATTTCCTCTCAGCTGAGGGTGACAGTTTGGGTCTTCCAGACCTTGGCAAAGATGATACACCTCCCTTTAACTTGTAGTTGTCAAACAAACCCACCACTAAGTTGTACAGTGAAGCTACAAGCTGTAGTCAATCATGGTCACTAATAGAAAGTTAATAGGCCTTGGCAGGTTGAAAGACATTTTGGAACTTTCAGCACCAATGAATTTATGACCTAAGTGGGTGTATGTATATTTTTGACCCTGTATGTATATTTTTGAGCCTGTGCTGATATCAGAGAACCCAAAATAATTTAAAACTTTATGTTTTATTCCCCTGTGATGAACTGGCGACCTGCCCAGAGTGTATCCTGCCGCTCGCCCAATATCTTGAAAGCCCAATATCACCATAACATTCATGTCCAATGATAAATTCATGTGTGTGTATGTAAACTTCTGAGCGCAAGTGTCCATTTTAGAGTAGGGTTGGTGAAAGAAATCAGAAAAATACAAATATTTGAAAATATAATTACTGCATGACATTTTGTCTGGGCGGCACGGTGGTGCAGTGGTTAGCACTGTCGCCTCACAGCAAGAAGGTCCTGGGTTCGATCCCCGGGTCAC
>JAQMYM010000007.1:16160040-16170829 GCA_030014255.1 Parauchenoglanis ngamensis
TGAGAGTGTGTGTGAGAGTGTGTGTGAGAGTGTGTGTGAGAGTGTGTGTGAGAGTGTGTGTGAGAGTGTGTGTGTGTGAGTGTGTGTGTGTGAGTGTGTGTGTGTGTGTGTGAGAGAGAGAGAGAAAGAAAATATGAATATGTGAATTTGTGTAGGATGGTGCGCATCCCTTCTTCATGTCTCAGTCCTGTCACGTCTCCACCTTGCTTATGTGACGGTGCACCCTCGGTCTTGCCTGATGTATGAAAAGATTTCATCCTGCTGATGTAGTTCTGTTGAGGCAGGATGAGGGAATATGGAGTCCGAAATCATCTAGAGAGGGACAGCAGGGCTTCTCTTCCACGGAACAGCCCACTGGGAGCACTACAGGGAGGGTTGGATTTCACTGCCTAATGGGTGGGGGGGTGAAGAGATAGAGGTGGTGGCTAACCTTGCCATTAAGGACAGGGAGGGGAAGACGGGGCAAGAGAAGCTGAGAACGGTAGCATACTGTCACGCTACCAGATTCAAGGTAACGCTACTACAACCAGGAGCTGTGAAGCCACGTCAGGCAGGCTTGGATGATGTGTATGTCCCATGGATGTTATGGATAAGGAAGCTGATGTTGGACATTCTCCCAAAGCATGAGAAGGTATGTTTTGAGCTGCTGATGCCACATGAAGGCAAAAGTGATAGAGGGAGAAATAGGGTCAGGTTACATACTGCATTGAATGGCTGCGTTCCAATAAACTCAGTGTTTGGGCTTTAGATGTTCAGCTGATGGCTGTGGTCAGGTTGTACTCTCTAAGGCTGTACTTGGGGCAAGTTTATATTAGCGATTGTTCTCATTTCCGTAGTAACAGCTAATTAACAGGGACTTTTATGGTAGATACTCTACATAGTCTAAGGTTAATAAGAAACAATGTTAAAAACAGGCTGCTATATTTTAAAGAACAAAATGTTAAGCATTAATGTGGTGAAGTTCTCTGTAGACAGAACATTCATGAAAGAAGTTTACAGAGTCAACACTTTGAAACGGTCAGTAAGTGACTTTTTTCCCCTTACTATTCGCTTCAAAGGAGAGAAAAAAAAAGAGAGGCTGAGGAGAAGAGTGACTGTTTATAACTGTTATAATATAAGTAACGGGAACTAACATGTTTCATGGATGTTCAACAACATTAAATGTACTTATTGATGGTTAAAGGTACGGCACTGCTTTCGAGCAGCACAACAGAAAATTGTTTACGCTGTCATCTCAAGTACACATTCAATTCAATTTCACTCAAAATCTCTTTCAAAATATTGAGTTGTGTACTGAATGAAATCTTTTGTCAAATTATTCCTTTAAAGGCCCACTATGTAGGATATAGAGGTATCTGTTAGCAGAAATGGAATATAGTATTCATAAGTATGTTTTCATTAATAAATATGACTTGTGCTTTCGTAAGCTTAGAATGAGCCCTTTATATCTACATACACTACAGTAGCCCAGAATGGCCAAACCTCTAGAGAGCGCTTCTGCTTTTTACATTTTTACAAGTGGCAGCATGAATCTGGAAGGAAGACAAAGAAGAAGAAATAAGAGTAATCAGTGTTTGTTAACAAGTTTGAGAACCCAGATTTTGAAAAATAAGGGATCATAATTATTTAGCACAGAAAAAGCAAGGGTGTGTGAATACAAGTACTGGGGAGTACGCTACAGACACCTGGTGTCCACATTACATTGTAATGTATGCTTGGAAAGGGAGGGGTTAGGGGATGGGTAAGGGGAGGGGTAAGGGGAGGGGTAAGGGGAGGGGCATTCAGTCGGAGGCAATCAACTGAATCCTAAATAGTGTACATTTTAAAAAGTTATATTCCTTGTGTACATAAATGATCCAGATGTTTGTTCACTACGATATCGGCAAACTCAAACAAAACAAAAACATCTAGACAGTTCACTCCATAACCTCATAAATGCAAAGTTCAGTGTTTTCATATTTTTCTTGTTTTTAGATTATTCTTAATAAATGTGTGTTCTCAATATTCAGTGTTTATGTTTTCTTGCTCAGAAAGTTTGCAACCTTAATTTAGACCACTTTTTCGGCGCTACATTGCTTGAGTGGTATGGAAGCGCTAAGAGTCTTGGACAAGCACGTCAATCAAACATAGATCACCAGAATATTAGGCCAGACCCAGACAGTTTTCAGATCAGTCAAATCTGCACAGCTGCATTACAGCTGCTGTTTCAGTAGAGTTTTGTCATCTTTCTTTTCACACCAAACTACAACCAAATGTTACAAGCAGTTTCAGTATCTCTCACTATTTTCCCTTGGAAATCCATCCAAGTCATAGAAAAGTAAAAATTTTTCCTCACTTAAGTAATCATTCATTAAGTAATCAAAATCCAAATAAGGACCATGACATGTTGCTATGTTCCAATATAAAATTTTCATATCTTGGTAATCATTTAATAATTAATGTATGATATTACAACTATACATATACAAATAAGTAATTAACCATTCATTCTGAAAATCGATGCAAAATAAAATAGCTAAAAAATTGCAGGTAAATCGGAAATCAAAAGGTAATTGCATCTTCAGTGGTGCTCTCTAAATATAGTAAAACATAATGTTCAAAACTACTTAGTAGACTTACTAGAGCAATATTCAGTCCTGTCTCCTTGACCTGGATTGTATTGCCTACAATCTTGTTACAGTGGCACAGATGATATGACTCTGATATTCTAATAATATTTCTTAGGCACACCAAATGATGTTTAATGTGATTTCGGCTGCTTTGATCCAGGACATGGACAGAAGCTGCAGTGCTTCTAGGATCCTTTCCTTTGACAGTTGTTTTTTTTAGCTGGTGTATTTTTGTTGAAAAAAAAACTATATAATCTAGAGATGGTGGACAGTGTGGCAAGAGATGAGCTGAAAGAAATGAGGTAGGTGTACCACAGAGACACATTTCTTGACATTTTTAGCACTTAGTCATTGTTGGGGGTATTTTTATTTAGTAATGATACACGCAGCTGCCATGTGGCATAAGTTTCTCTTGTTTAACATCCAGAGAGAGAAAAAACCCTACTCTCTATTGGCTTTTCTAAAAACACATTTAGTGTGTATTGTATAGTTAAACATAATGCTCTTCATGGTGGCGAGAAACACCTCAATGCTTTACTCTGTCTGAATCATCACACCAACTAATATTTTGATATCAACATAAGTTGATCATGTGCCAATAACAGCATGTCCTGAAATGTTTTATTCCTCTTATACACCATCCAACCATTCATTATCTGTACCACTTATCTATGAGTGTTGCAGAGAAGCCGGCGCCAATCCCAGCTGACTGAGAGGCGGGGTAAAACTTAGGTCAGGTAGCCAATCTATATACCACAGCATTTTGCCAACAATACCAATTTTTGAAAAACAACGCCATGCTATACCTTGTATCTATTTCTAATTGTTGTGGAATGTCCACATAAGTTAGCTCCTTCTATCACTTGTTATAACGGCGATAAACATCTGTTCCCAGACCAGTCTTTTGTCCTCTCTCTATCCTGCTCTCGTGAAATTAATAGGCCAAAAAAAAAAAAGCTTGTCCGTTTACTGAGAAGCCCTCCAACCTAAAGACTTTCTCCTGCCTGAAAGCATAAACTTCCAGCGGTCACCTCTGTGTGTTGCAAAGTGCTGACACTGGAGACTCCGTCTATAAATCCCAAATACACATCTCCTCATAGAAAATGTGACCAGATCAACAATAACATGCTTTAAAAAAATCAGTTAAATTTCGTTTGTTACTATATACAAGATAACTCTAAAACAAGCACAATGATATACACCTGTAGTTTGACATGAACCTATCACATGTAACTGTTGTTAGAAAATGAATCAACACCTGACTAATCTGAATTCAACAGTACTGTGGTGTAACTTATGTTGTTATTGTAATTCAATACATCAAGCCCGTTTTTGAGTCGCACAGATTTACGGCTATTGTATCGTTGTAAGTAGAAGTACACTTATCGCTAATTGCTTAGATCATACATGGATTATGTACAGTAATGTGGCATTCTGAGTGGCTTGGAGTTTGAAACCGAAGCCTTCTGTTTGAGTTGCAGTAAGTCATCAGATAATTTAGGGAGGTCAAAAGGATAGTTTGCCTGAATGTTTTATCCATGCCTTTCTGTCTCAGTTTTGCTTCTTACGGTCTTGGATAATGGAAGTGGAAGACGCCTGATTCTGGATTTTCAGTTGTCCTTTGTGTGTATTGTGGATCTTTTAGGCCAAGCACAGCAGCGAAACCAAAAGGCAGCACATTGTATTGATGCAGGCCTTGACTTGTCTAATGGTTACTCTCCCACAGGCTTTCTCCAGCCATCGGACTTCAGTGTGCTCAATTATTCATATCAGCCCCTTTGTATTGCAATCATACACACATAGAGGATCTTTTACCCAAAGATGTGGGCAGCTGCCTTGATTATATAGTACAGTCAGTTTATAGTGTATATATATATATATATATTCATGTGTTCATATGTTCATGAAATTATTTACTGCACAGTTTGGTTGTTTGCTTGCTTCATTCTCAGTTCAAACTGCACAGAGACAGTTGCTCAAGCAAGCTTCATCTAAGGGTATAGGTTCTGTGATACCAGCAATCTAGACACAGATGTGTTTTTGGGAGATATAGGGACAAGGAGACACTTCATGTGAAACAGTATACAAAGCAAGTCAAACCCCAGACCCGGAGCTGTGAGGCAGTAACGCTACCCTCTGAAGCACCATGCAGCCTGTATCACTTAACCTTTCTACATTGGTAAAAACGTACGTATAGATGGTATGTGAACTGTCCAGAATATTTCAACTGGTCTCAATGTATTAGGCAGCACTACTGTCAGATAGCATTTTGATGCATTGTAGACTTTGAGTGAGGAAAAAATGGTACAATCCATAGTAACATTTTGAGGTGCGTCATGAAATCTCCTTACACCATTTTAAATTACATGAGCAACTGAAGTTATTGTCAGTTACTTGGTAAGGCAAAGTGCTTGAATATTGATTAAAACAGATTGTGAAGAAGAGCGCTCTTAGCCTTGTGTAATTTATTAGAAATCAATTTCCAAATAAGAGGTTTTCAGATTAAATTGGTAAAATGAAGGTCTGTCTGAGATTAAACAGAAAAATTAGATGGCGTTTGATGACTCCAGTGCTTTAAACCAGAAACTTCCATTCCTATGTTTAACCATTTTTAACACTGCATTATTGTGGCATGTATTTGTTTTAGGTCTAACATGTTGGCACTGTACATGTTTCACTTTCTCATGTATCTCACTTGCAAGTTCTTGCATTTTGAAGTCTGTTAGTTATTTTTGCCCCATTCACACCTGATGTTTGCATGCTTCCTGAGTAACTAGTTATCTAGACACATAGCTGTTCACACCTGGCATTATGAATGCGTCTCCAGTGACCACTTGTGATCAGATTTCATGCGTCATTTCTGCTGTAGAAAGGCTGTCACAAACATTTATTGCGTCGGTCTTTACGTTTATTTTCAGCCCCTCAAATCATGTTTCATCTACACTCTATGCACTGTTTCAAACATTTTAATCCGCTACGCATTACAAATGCAGCTATGAAAAGCATCTGCTTTTGCTGATCTAGCCTAGTGGCAGAGAGCTCTGCTGTTCAGAGACATTTCCAAACAGTCTCGCATTGGTTATGTATTTTCCAGCTAGGCCAGTGATGCAGTCAAATATGCGATCCTTTGTTGCTGTCTGGGCTGCATCGAGACACATTCAGATCCATACAAATATGATGAGGCTATATATATATACGTCCCAGACCATGCCAAATGTGGTTCGAGTGACCAGGTTATATCTTCACCATGTGAAGAATTTACACTTTTTTTTTTAAGACATCTTTGAGTAGGCTACCTGTTTTTACTACCACATGTGTTAAACTGGCTCCTTACCAACAGGAAGAAAGACAAGACAAGGTTAAATATAAAGCAAAAGCATGTCATGTTGCTCAAATATGTTTACTGTTTCAGTAAATTTGTTTTTCAGTAAAACGGTACATTTTGTTTTTTACTGTTTCAGTAAATTTGAGGCATAAAAGCATGTTGTAGGCAGAAAAATCGAGGTTTCCAGAATTCTGCCACAGGAATATCTGATGAGTTTTCCCGGGCTGCCTCATATTCAACATGTAAAAGACTTATTTAACACAAGCAGTTTGTTTTCTATCAAATCAAAATGGTTTTAATGTACAATAAAACTGTTTTGTTCTAAGATTGGTTGAGCAGTGTGTGATAAATAACTGCAATTCTGCGTAAGTGAATCTTAAATTAGAGAATTGATTCTGAGTTTTGCTCTTGAGTTTAACAGCCGAGGTCAGACGTATTGATTATAATAAGCTCAGAAGTAGTGTTGTCGTCTCTGCTATCATCAGCCCATTGTGTGTGTGTGGGTGTGTGCACGCGAGGGAAATCGTTTGGCGTGAATACCTTGAGTGTCTTGTTTATCCAGTCATTTGTGTGTTTTTATATTGATCACTCAGGTGTGTGTTACTGTAAATGTGTGTCTGTCTGCAAACCTGACATTCTTCCATGTCTCCTCCTAGTTGGATTACTGTATATGATATTTATACAATATATATATATATATATATAGAGTTTATTTCTCACAATGTCTCAGTTACTATGAATACCAGCTTTGAAAAGGTGCACATGTATTTAAACGCTTTCCTGTCTGCTGCTGTGGAGTGCCAGAAGTCCACAGTGACAACAGTGTGATGGTCTTCTTCTCAGTGCTGTAGCTCCAGCCGAGGGGGGAGTGGTGTGTGTGAATTCTTCATGAGGCTGACCTGATTTTCTGCTGCTTCTTTCCCTGAGCTGTGTGCTAGCATTAGCATTTCTCACCCACCTCTGTGGCAGATCTAACCCAGCACTCTGCTGTTATGACCCTGATACAGGCGGTGCAGAGATGGGAGCCAAGCAGTCGGCGGCGGGCAGTGCCGTCATGTCCGTGTCGCCCACCCTAGAAAACATTCGCGAGGCATACGGGCAAGGTGAAGAGCGCAAGGCGCACGAGCTGATCCGGATCGCCTGCCAGGAGAACGGCGGAGGACGAGCAGACATGGTAAAGCAGAACCAGAACAAACTGCCTTGACAGATATGGATATGTATTGTATCACCTCAATTATGGGGTGGGGGGGAACTTGTCTTATTCACTGTGTTATTGCTTGCAACATATGCTTTAATCTTTTAGACATGGCTGCATTAGATGTTATTGATTATAGCACAGTTAATGTAATAACCTTGCTTTGTCAACAAATCTAGAGGTGGTAATATGCATGATGCATCAGGGTGTAGTGTATGGGAAATATATTGGCATAAATATACAGAAGAACTGTTTCTCTTGACAGCTTTTTTCATTAATGAGAACTCATACTTGCACAACTTTTACATCAAATGCATTCAAGAGACAAGATGTGTGCAGTGTCCAGTGATTTGCTTCTGGAGTTATGAGGCTAATGAAGCTCCTGTCTGTAATCATCTTCAATTCCTCATATATGAGATTCAGAGGATATTCACTGCAAAAAAAAAAAAAAAAGATGTTTGAGCCAGGAAAAATAACTTGACCATTGGAAAATTGAGCAAAAATTTCTTATTATAAAAGATGATTATAAACAGATATAAGATTTGGTTTTTTTACTCAATATAAGCTTGAAATGTCATTTTTTGTCAAGTATAAATAAATGTCAAGTATTTATTTTTAGGAAGAAGGCATACTGTATATACATATCAGGGATATTCTGTATTTACACATTTCAGTCTGTTTCATCATCCACATAGGACTGTAGTTCAGAGTTGAGTTAAGTCAAGTCACCTTTATTTGTATAGCACATTTTAAACAAAAGAAATTGGCCCAAAGTGCTTTCCAGTTCAGGCATGAACACAGCAATAAATAAAAACAATAAGATATACAAGTAAGTAAGAAGACTGAAATAAAACACAAGATGAATAAGAAGAATAAAATAAAACGGATTAAGATGCAATAGAAATGTTAAAACTAAATTATTATATATTATATATATATATTATATTATATATATATAATATTTTATAAAAAGAGTTCATAATATAAGAGTGGTCTTGACAAAAACCATACAACACAAAGTATAACACATAGTATAATCTTTTAAATTAGATTTAACATTCTCAATAGTGGAACAGGACTTAATGTGGAAGACTGTTCCAGAGTTTAGGGGCAGCAACAGAAAAAGCCCAGTCACGTTTTTTGTAAGGCGTGAGTTGGGGACTGAGAGGAGTTGTCGGGAAGATGACTTAAGTGTCCTGGGAACTGAATATGGAATTAGCAGATCTGTAATATGTTGTGGAGCTAATCCATCGAGGGCCTTAATACCAAATAATAACATTTTAAAATCAATTCTGTATTTCACTGGTAGCCAGTGCACTTGAGCCAGACCAGGAGTGATGTGATATCTCCTCTTAGGACTCGTTACAAGTCTGGCCACTAGAATTTGGACCATTTGTAGTTGCGACAGTTAAGTGGCCATAGTGAGGAGTTAATGCTGAAATTGCACAGCAGTATTCAGACCTTAGCCGTACATACAGACTTGCACTATACAGTTGCATGTAGAGGTGTATGCTGGGCAGAGTGTATAAAAACAGAAGTGTGTCTAAGCCCTGTGCAGTTCATACTTTGACCTCCTTAAATCTTTGACCTTGAGGTCAACGTCCTTAAAGGTTGGGTTTTTTTTGTTTGTTTGGGGGTTTTTTTTGGTCCAGTGTCACTGTCTGATAGTATGTTATAACCACAATATGTCACCCTGAAACCTACTCTGAATGGCAAAAAATGGTGGAAAGGCAACATTGAATATATAGATGACATGAATGAATTGTATGAATGAAAAAAGATTATACACACACACATTACTAGTTCAAGGCTTCAGCTTTGCATTATATTTGCATCGTCACATTACGTTGTTTGTCCAATTTATCATGGCAGCACATTAAATAGAAAAAAATATATACAAATAATAGCATTTGTTCATGACTGTTTACTTCTGTGTTTTCATGGTGTTTAAACTTCATACCTTCTCCTGCTACTGGTATAAAATATCAGGCCATGTGCTGTATCAAGTGCTATTTTATAGCTTTTCAGCCAGTTACTGTGAGTGGAACCCATATCGTTAAATTTAGAAATCTGCACTAGTCATGGGATTAATTTCAATTTGCTTTGTCAGGTTGCAAACTTAAAAGTAAAAGTGTTTGGTCTAGACACGACTGCACAGTTTGGTTATTTATTAAAGGCAATTGCGTAGACATACCTGAAGAGCTTAAGTGACATGCTACAATTGGCTTTGTGTGTTGCGGTAAGATGGAACCAAACTGTGATGAAAAATCAAACTCTTTGGTCATGCACACCATCGGCATGTTTGCCAACAAAAGAGGATTGCATACAAGGAAATGTACCTGATGCCCCACAGTGTAATGTGGAAGTGGGTCGTTGATACTTTGGCGCTCTTTTGTGGCTAGTGGTTCATGATTACATCATTAATGCTGCTAAGCACCAGAAAGGATGTTTCAGTCCCAAACCTGGCTGCCTTGGCCAGGAGGTTCAGACTTGATCGTAGGTAGAGCTTTCTACTAGATGAGGAGCCAAAGATAGTTCTGAATCCACACAAACCTGGTTAAAGAAACACAAAATCAATGCTGGAGTGGACCAAGATCAATAGATAAGTGCCTCCATCTTTGTTACACAGTTAGAGACTCAGTGCTGTTTACTCTCCAGAGCACGTGTCACAAACTGTTCATTGTAAGGGTGCCACTGCTGATGATTATGAAACCAGCATTATAAATATTTTAAGTAAAACTATACAATGTTCTTGTATGTTTGAGCTCAAGATATCACTTAATGTATGTGCTGGTTTTTTTATGTATTAATATTTGCTCATTTTCATGAAGGGTGGCAATAATTCTGGAGAGCAGTATATAGAATTATTTTGGTATATTTCATTTTTCAGCACTTACTGACGACATGAAAACATAAGCAGCTTATTTCAACAACACATTCACGAAATAGTGACAGAATCAAAAATAAGTGGTATTATGCGCAATTGTTAAAAAGAGCAGTTTTTCATTTTCAGTCTTTTATTGCCAGGTTGCAAAATATATGTAGAGGCTCATACATGATGTACTGAGAAAGAGAAATATTTTAGACATTATTGACTCAATTGCTGAAAAATGCAACAAATCAATCTATAAGTGATTACAGACTGAGGGAACAGTCTATAAGGACCATGGTTGAATACGGTTATGAGGTTGTAATGAAGTCAGAGATGATGGAAGGCTTTTCCACAATAGCCTAATGACCAAGCCATCAGTGTTCCCTTGCACCTGAGCCTCTATTACTTCATCAGGCCAGATTCCTCACATCTGCCCCCATTATAAACCGTCCTGATTACACTGAAGCTCCAGATCACTTACGAGCAATAATCCTCTTCTGAGGTCATCATGCAGTGTAATTAGCAGGCAGCTGTATATCTCCTCAAAATCAATGCAGACATTTTGCATCAGTTTAAATTCTGTTTAGCATAAGCATGGGGCTAGGTGATCTGGACAAAATCTTATATAACAATATGGACTCACATTGGATTCAAGTTCACATCTTGTAATGGTAAAAATGATCTATACAATATAACTCCATGCCACCCAGAGTGCCTTTCTGTGTGGAGTTTGCATGTTCTCCCCGTGCATGCGTGGGTTTCCTCCGGGTGCTCTGGTTTCCTCCCAC
>JAQMYM010000007.1:16170929-16182600 GCA_030014255.1 Parauchenoglanis ngamensis
GATGCTGGGATTGGCTCCAGCTTCCCCGCGACCCAGACGGATAAAGCGCTATAGATAATGGATGGATGGATATAACTGCATGCATTCATGACTGGTCTGCAGCATACCTTACAAATGACTGTTTTCTGGTCAGTGTCTGGTTTGTTATACCCAAACCAAATCCAAACATAGAAGTGCCTCCCTTTTTAGGTACAAGTTCCTCATCTTATAGTCAGGCTGATGCTTGTTCTGTGTCGGAGTGTTGTGGGGAGTTTCCCTCTGCGTCATACTCCTCCATGGTTGAGTTTGTTACTGCAGGCTGCTAGTAGCTCCTAGCTTCAATCTTACAGAAGTAAATCAGCAGCTGAAAAGTGGCTTTCGAGACATTGATATTATAGATGATATAGGTAAAAATATCTATCAATACACATTTTTCTATAACCTCCGATATGTATCACCATATGTGAGGATAGTTTGTTAGTCTGTGCTCTGAAGGGAACTGCAAGCAAGGCTTCTAGCATGGAAACGATCAACCAGTGCAAGTCAGAATAAAAAAAACGGGGGGAAGTGGTCATCACTTCCTGTTACTGGTCCAGAAAAACTGACTCATCCAAAGGATTCTTTTGCATTCCAAATGTGAACCACCAGCTGGATCCCATATTGCAAAATGAAGCAATGCACTGGCAGGTCACACCGGTGAAACACACTTGCTTAATATTCTTGAAGAATATTAAGAACTTGTTTTGCTCCATTTGTAAATAATACATTTGTATAATTCTCTTGAAATTTAAATGAAGCATGTACAAAAGATTTTCCCATCTTTCCGTGTACCACACATGTACATACAGGTATATGAAGAACTGAGCATGACTAGAGTTGTGTAGGTATGAAAAGTCAGATGTCCAATGACAAAGATGTCTTGCTTGCTTGATTATATCAATTATATTATAACTTGCGTTTCAACCCAGATACTTCCAGAAATCACCATCTTGTGACTTGGTGCTCCTTTAATGCTGGACTTAATTTGATGAACAGTTAAATGCAAAGGCCACTCTGCATGTTTTTAATCAATGAATCAATTTTCTTTTATTTCCCAATTCCCACCCACTCTCTCCTATCACACAACAGATTCCTCTGAGACACTAGTCTAAGCCAGCCACTGCATTTATTATTAATTGTTGATCATGCTATATCACAGAACACACTTGGACACAAGCTTTAACTGACCTCCTTCACATGCATAAGCTCTTTGCCAAAGATGGCTGTGGCATTGTCAGTGTTCAGATTTGTGATCTCCCAACATTATGGTGAACGCTGTTGTGTTGTGCCACGCTGGAACCCGAGGTCAACCCAAAATTATATACACTGATACAGAAATTGGCCCAGTAAAACTCCGAGTGGACAGAGTTTCCACCTCTCCATTAGGGTTTATGCTATATTTTGTGAAGAACAAGTTTTAGGTGATGTTCTGTTTTGTTATATGGGGCATGTCATGACAAAATGAGTCCAGTGTTGCAAAAGTTCATTCCAAGATATAGCGCTTTGAAATGAGAGTGCCTCAAAAAATTACCCACACATATTTTCTAACGTTGCCATAAATATATTCCTTAATCTATCTGTCACCAAAATATTATACTGTAAAACAACCTATAAATATAAAAGATGACTATGACTATCTGGTTGCTAGGCATTAATTTTAATTTGCGTATCAACGTTTACATATGATTTTCTCCCAAAATGTTTTTTTTCTTTTTTAAATAATGATACCTTAAACATTTTCACTAATTTCTCCGGATTGGCTTCACCAACTGTAACAAATGATCCCTTATTTGTAAGGTAATCTGTAGATTTACAATATTATAGAATAGTAATATAATATTTAGAATAATAAAGCAACTTTTACATTTTTTTCACTGGACTCATTTTGTGATGACGGGCCCAATATATCTTAGGGCTGTATAATGAACAGCTGGAGGTTTGCTTTGCAAGTGGTTTGCTTTGAAACTTCCTGCCATTTTGTCAAATTTGTTTCTGTCTTTGCATTTTTGGGATCTGAACTGCTCTGGTGATCAACTTTGGCATATTTGCAGTGTACTTTAAGATGCCTCGGTAATTTCTATGTCATAGTGAGTGTAGAAAATAAGGTTAAGTGTCTGTGACAGGTCCTCCTCACGTGAATATTTTAACTTTTATTACCATTGACGTTAACATATCAGACAGTAGCACTCAACTCTGGGGAATAGAATACTATTATAAATACAGTAAAATAATTTTTTAACTTGGTTACATCTCAAAAGCTCTATGGGGTTTTTTCCAATCAAATTCACTCAGATCAGTCTTACAGTGAATTAATTCTTGTGAACATGCAGCAGTAAACAAAATTGCTCTCATATCATGCTATAAGCTAACTTAACCTGTTCTGTTAAAAACCAATGCACAAATCATTCACAGCACAGTGGGCAGCTTGATGATAATTATTATTATTATTTTATTTTATTTTTTTTCCCCTTTTTCCCTTCCTGCTGAAAGAAAGTGTATTGTTATTGATAATGTATTTAGAATATAAAGTGGCCTGGTATTTTGTGGACGCTGACGGGAGTAAGGTGGGTTTTCTTTTTTCGTTTTTCCTTTTTTTAATTAACGGTGAACATTGGTAAAGGTAAATGCTCGATTGAGCTAAACTAATTATGACGCTATGAGTAGATCCAATGTTATCATATCATTGAGTTCTCAGATCTGATTAGTCAGAGGGTGTTGACTAAAATTCAATTTAATTAGATTTTATATATAGTGCGTTACCGAAATCCAGATATAAATTTTAAAATGTGTTAATATATATCTCTAATCAGCAAGCCAGAGGTGAATGTGGCAAGAAAAACCTCAGAGACAACATGAGGAAGCAGAAGGGAATCCATGCTCATCTGGGTGACGCCAGATAGTGTGATTATAAACAATTTCCCGTCTATGACTGTATACTAAATAGTTAAAAAGGTATATGTGTTTTGCTTATTGAAATATGAATATAATTTTTCGATTGTATCAAACTGAAGTTATTAACTGTTCATTGATGGAGGCTGGAGTGCAAACTGCTCTTAGCAACTGCAGTCATAAAGCTATCTAAGGAAGAACATTCATAGCCATCTTTATAGTTTCTATGTGGTAACATCCACAGTGATCCCATGGTCATCTTTAGGCTATCCATCCTTAGCAGCAGTGAGTGATTTTCAGGAATATCAGAAATATAGAATTAATTCTCTATAACAGCTGTTACATAAACGCCTAACAGGATTCAAGCTCGGTCGGAATGAAATACAACATTCCATTTGAGAATTTAATCAGATTGAAAGAGATGGTGTAGACCTGTGATGATCCGTTTGATATTAGTGATGTGAACACTTGATCGGATTTCCTTCTGCGCCTGTAACCTTCTGAGCATGTTCAGTACGCCTTTGCGTAGTGATGACGTCATGAGAAACATGAATATATTAGAGTATTAAAAATAGTTGAACAGTTAGATGGGCACACAGTCTACTGCGACCTGTTTAACCAAGTGTACAGGTTTGGCTCTGTACAGGAAACAAATTATCTCGTGTTTGCCTTCTCGTGTTCAGCACTTCTATGAGGAAAAGGTTTCTGTCCAGTTGTTGCTTAAATATAGTGAATAAAAGAAACCCGATAAAGATGTCTAATATTCTCTCCACATCTGGCTTTACAGCAGAGCAAAGCCAGCTATGCGGGATAGCAGAGAAAGCCAGCTAACTTGTCTTTGGACGTTCTACAGATGCCTGAAAAATTAAATACACGTGTAAAAAATTTTAACTGACGACGTGATTTTATTAGTAAATGAAACATTTCTGTGGTATAAGAGGAATGAAACAACTCAGGAATTGCAGTTTTAGGAAATGAACACGTAACTGCTTCATGTCACTCTGTTGCATTGCATTTTTTTCAATAATAGGTGTTCCACTAATATGGATTTAAGTATGGCTGTTTGAACGTGTTCTCTGCAGCTAGAGCTCCTGTGTGCTGCCAGTCAGCATGGTGACGTAGAGAGTGTTCGGTTCCTGCTGAAGGATATTCGGGTCCAGTTTCCTCAGGAACCTAATGAAGAGAACCCAGCTATCTTGGCTGCACATTATGGTCATCACTCCGTGGTTCAAGAGATGCTGGACTCCGTTCCATGTAAGTGAAGGCTGACCTGGTGCTGCACTCTTGAGAGCATATATTTTCGCCTGATTTCTTTATGGTTTGTAGGAATTTAAACATTTATCAGCGTAAACGATCAATGTGTGTCGTAGCTAATTATCTATTTCTCATGCCTTATCTGGAATTTTGGTCAAGCCATTTTTTAGGAAGTGGCATTTTACGTGTCTTTTTGGGGATATGGTGAACAAGGCTGGAACAAGGCTAAGGAAGTAGAGGTGGACCTAAGTACCTTCTTTTCATGTCATGGCAAATATTTGCTAGATGATTTTCATTATGGCAGCTCTTCAGTTCTAGACTAGAGGAGTTCCACAAAATCTCCATCTCTGATGACATTTTATTGGCCTTAAAGACTTTCCAGAAGTGACAGGAAGTGAAAAGTAAAATCCTATAATCTTATTAGACCTTCCCCCTGCTCAGGGTTCACCCAGAGCACTTGTTCTTGTTCACCTCATGATTAGGTCATGTCAGTTCTGTTGAGCTTTTTAGATTTAAACTGGATACATACCAATGTAGTAATTATGTCAGTTGGAAAAATGGGAAAAATGTGGAAAAAAAATGCTCCCTACTCACCCAGTAATCAGAGGCATATCGAGCATTTATTTGCAAAGGATGCTGCCTTCTCTTATTTTTTCTTCTGACCATTTTCTGAAAGTGGCAAGCATGTATTCTTTGTTAGTGTCTTCTAAAATCGCATCCATCATTCGGTGTAGCTGATCTGTTAATAAAAAAAAATAAAATAAAGTGCTGGTGGGAAATGCTAGTCAGAGGGAGCATTTTGTGGACAAATAAATTACCTTTAATTACACTCTAACTGAAGGTTTTATTTCTGCAAGCATTTTATTTGATGTAGCTGAACATACTGTAAAAGTTAGTGACCGTGCATGTTGCTATCTTTGTATGTTGGTCATGAGGTATGCTGCTTTTAAAGAGTGTAACAAAAAGAAAAAACTTAGAGATTTCCTAACAGGTCCTCTCTAAAGGCAAGGCATAGCTGTAATCTTATTTATTTATTTATTTAGTTCATCTACTTCCTTGTAAAGTTAAAGTGTCTTGTCAGAATTCTGGTGAACAAAAACAGAGCACACTGAGAAATTTGGTTTTGTTTGGGAATATACGAAAATGCAGCTGTGTTCAGGGCTACATATATACAGTGTTATAAAAGTCTGGATCCATAGGCAGGTATTTATTTAAATACAATTATTACAACAGATACTCAAATTGGTGGCCTTGGACTTTGTGACATGTTGGATACAAGAACGTTGAACATTTCGTAATGTATCAGTACTGTATATTACATGCACAAATGATTCCCTCATTAAGTTCAATGCCTATGGATTCAGACTTTTGGGACACCATGTATGTTCTACACTTAATATCCTTCGTTGTGTCACCTTTCTTTAGCTCCATGTATCCGTAAAGATCTGTTGAACTGGATGCTTTCGACAGCATGTCAGCAAGGCCATTTAGAGGTGGTGAAGCTGCTAGTTCTCGATTACCAGGCCGATGCAGAGGACTGCGCCCTTCACAGTGACGAGTTTCCAGTTATTACAGGCCTGCCACTGTATGCTGCAGCCAGGGCAGGTACTTTAACACCAAACAAAAGTTTCATGTAAACGCTGTATTATGTCTTTTATTTTAATGTGGCACCCAGCTGTTTTTGCTCTAATGATTGTGCCTTGAAAAACCCTTTACATTGTGTACATCAGTGTTTCCTGCAGGTTTAATCTAAAATCAAAATTTATTGGTTGATCAAGATCCCGCTTGAAGACAATCATTTGATAGTCAGGTGGGCACAATTATGGTTGGAGCTTACGTCTTCAAGGAGGTCGATCTTCAGGAACAGGGTTGTTGACCAGTGGTGTATATATTTCTGAAAACTACGTCGTATTGTGTACTTTTTGACAGCTGATATCTGGTTACAGACTTAATTGATGAAGCTTCTGACCACTTCATGACAACGCATAGCTATCCAACAACTTTATCAAAGCTTGACATTAACTATGTGAGGATCCCGCGCTTAGCTAGCAAGGTTTTAAACTTCTTTAGGCTGAATAGCTGTTTTACCACCATACTTTATTAGCATGGACATGATTTTAAAAAATCCACATCATTTTAGTGATGTATACGTATATTTTTGTAGTTGAAGTTGAGGTGTCAAAGGTAGAAAAATAACATCTTTTTCCAGACCTCCATAAAATTACTAGGAATTATATATTTGTACATACCCTGAAGAATTTTCACAATGAGATCATGGCATTTTGGCCAAAAGTTTCTGAAACCTGACTATCACACCAATATGTGGCTCTTCTCCAAACTGTTGCCACAAAGTTGGAAGCACACAATTGTATAGAATGCCTTTGTATGCTGTAGCATTACAATTTCCCTTCATTGGAGCTAAGCTAAGCCCATACATATTCCAGCATGACAATGCCCCTGTGCACAATGCAAGCTCCATGAAGAAATGGTTTGCCATGGTTGGTGTGGAAGATCTCTTGTGGCCTCCACGGATGCCTTACTGAGGTTCAACCTTTGGGATGAACTGGAATGCTGACTGCACCCAAGGAACACAAAGCCTCACAGCCACGCTCCAAAATCCAATGGAAAGGGAAAGGGAGGCTAAATCTGGAATGAGATGTTCAGAAATTACATATATCCAGCCATGCTAACATTTATCTGTTTTGGTCTGATCACCGTCATGTTTAGCAAGATTTATTTACCCATGCCTGGTAAATCAGAATTACAACATGACTAATTTTTCTGCTTGCCCCGTTGTTCAGCAAATTAGAAAAAATATAGATTAATGCGATGATGCAACTTCCTTTTGAACAAGTGACTTGTGGGATATCGCAAATATTTAATAGGGGTGAAGGTGTTCAGGCAGAAAGGTTAAATACATGTGAACTAGAACATACATTTTTCATTCCTGTAATGGATGGCTCATGAAAAAGTGTCTTGAAGACATGAGATGTTAAATTGATTCACATATTGATGCTAATGTAATACGATTTTTGAAGTATGGTAAAGATTTCAAAGTAAAATGTTGTTATAGCAGACCGTGGCAGGGAAAGATGGTACAATTGTGTTGTAGATAGGTTTTATTAGCCTTAACATTGTTACTTAAGTTATGTATGAAACATGCATGTTGTTGTGAGAGATACTTTACCAATGTATAAAATATATTTCACCTTTATTTTACTTACATATTTTCCATTTAATATCGGTTGGACACAAATGGCCCCCAGTGGCATTCACAATTTTAGTAAGTTAAAGGAAAGCATGTTACTATCTACTCTGATGGCATGGTAAGGTGTCCACAAACTTTTGGCTGTATAGTATAACTAGCATGTCAGACATTCAACTGACTGGTAGCATATTCAAGATTTTATCTGCTGAGCCAGAGTTTCATCTGCAGTTTGGCCAGTTTTCATTCTAGGAAGTGAAACACCCGTTTGAGCCACATGGCTGACTACATAACAGTAACTCCTTAAAAGATTTCAAATGGATGTTCGCCATCAGGTCATAGTAACAGTCTGCAAACATCCATTAACCTGAATAGAACTGTAAATGCTACCAAAACCACAGACATTTTCTTTCAAGTCATTATTGCATATTGTGTTGTCCCATGTCCCAACATGTCTGTTCCCTCCGGCTGAAACGTTTGGAGAAAACATGCGTTTAAATTGAAATGATTCCTGCTGAGTGGAGTTAAAACGGTCCACGCCATGCTGCTTCAGCTTGAGAAAAGCCAAGCCTTTGGGTCATGTCACACTGCCGGACATACTGACAGAGCTTGCAAAATATTGACAGCACTTACAAAATATGCATTATGCAAGAGAAAGCAGTGCTCTAGAGCCTTCCTAGAAATATGAAGTGCTTGTTAAAGTTACATTTTTCCATTTGGGTGATGCTTTTATTTCAAGGCCCAGCAGCTGAACTTTGACAGTGCTGGGATTTGACCTGATCTGTAGCCCAAAGCCTTAATTAATATGCCATCAGTGCCCAGTTTAATATCATATAATCCAACATGCAGTTGCCTTTTTAACAGTCAGCTAAATCACATTGTTTAATCAGTGTAAATTCTACTTGAAGGAGTTTATTAGTACTTCCATGAAGATGTTTATGGCTGTGTTCTTTAAACTGTGTGTCAGGCTAACAGTGTGAGTTTGGTTATTTGGCCTGATCTAAAGCCGCAGCCTCAGATCAGGTTAGGGGATTTTTTATACACTACCTATTTTCCTTCTTTGATCCTGGTGATACAAGAAATAGTTCCTCTTTAAGGCTAAAGAGCGAGGCAAGCGAGAGTCTTACACTTCCTGTTATAGTGTCACTGTGATTCAAAGTAATCTCACACCTCCTTGCTTCCTGGTTCAGGAAACAAGGAGATAGCAACGTTTTTGCTGGAGAATGGAGCTTACTTCTCTTCGTACACGTTGATGGACCACAGCAAGTTCACCCAGGAGCTGCTGAGAGAGCGCCTGGTGGAGGACAGAGACACACACAGTGACGGGAGAGTGCAGCAAGTGAGCCTACTTCAACTGTTTAATCTGACAGTTTACAAACTCTCCAGAGGTTTAGAGTCACAACATTTTTAGAACCACTTCCTGCAGATTTATTTACTGTCTGAATCTTCTGTATTTTCAGAACTGTTAACATTAGCTCGGTTTAACACATTTATATTACATTTGAGAGTACGATCAATTGTAGCCGCATCGAAACTGTAAAATTCATAGAAACGTGTTCAGAGGTTTATGATTCTATAATGTTCTATAGCACAGAACGTGAAAAGTGTCACATTCCTAAACAAAGGAAATTTTTATCTGAAAACATAATGTTTCAGTTTTGAGTTTATTTATTTATATAGTTAAGTAGATTGATATACTTAGACAAAATGATCTATACATACTAATATTGAGCTAGACTTGTTTACCCATGCTAATTCTTTGGCTAAATTCATTTATATATGCTAGCGTTTAGCTATTTTTCTCTACTGACATTAATGTAATTATATTTATTTACCCATGCAACTGTTCACTTCAATTTACCCACCAAATGCTAATATTTTAAGTAGATTGATTTAACCATTACAATATTTAGCAAGGTTTATCCACCCCTGCTAACATATAACTTTATTCATTTAACTATTTTAATATTGGGCTAGATTTTTCTATGCATGCTAGCATTTAACTATATTTATTTACCTGTGTTAATGTTGGGCTAAATTTATTTACCCATGCTAATATTCAAGAGTATTCTTTTAATCCATATTTTCCATATATCTATATTTTTGTCCCACTCAATATTTAAGTACATTAATCTACCCAGGTTTATATTCAGTCAGATTTATTTACCCATGGTATTTTTTTTTTAGCTAGATCTATCTGTGTGAATACTAATACACTAATATTTAGCTATATTTATCTACCCATTCCAGTTTTTAGCAAGGTTTATTTATCTATGCTAATAGCTATATGTAGCTGCTAATGCTAATATTTAACTGTATTTATTTACCCAGGCTAATTTTAAGTAAAGTCATTTGCCCATACTTATGTTTACCTATATTTGTCCGCATATGCCTATATTTAGCCAGATTTATTCACCCATGCAAATTTCAGCTAGATCTATTTATCTACGCTAGTACCATGTTAATACTATTTTCATCCAGCCATGCTGATATTTACCTGTTTTGGTCTGATCACTGTCATATTTAGCAAGATTTATTTACCCATGCCTGGTAAATCAGAATTACAACATGACTAATTTTTCTGCTTGCCCCGTTGTTCAGCAAATTAGAAAAAATATAGATTAATGCGATGATGCAACTTCCTTTTGAACAAGTGACTTGTGGGATATCGCAAATATTTAATAGGGGTGAAGGTGTTCAGGCAGAAAGGTTAAATACATGTGAACTAGAACATACATTTTTCATTCCTGTAATGGATGGCTCATGAAAAAGTGTCTTGAAGACATGAGATGTTAAATTGATTCACATATTGATGCTAATGTAATACGATTTTTGAAGTATGGCAAGGATTTCAAAGTAAAATGTTGTTATAGCAAGGAAAGATAGGTTTTATTAGCCTTAACATTGTTATTTAAGTTATGTATGAAACATGCATCATGTTGTGAGAGATACTTTACCAAAGTATAAAATATATTTCACCTTTATTTTACTTATATATTTTTGCATTTAATATCAGTTGGACACAAATGGCACCCCAGTGGCATTCACCATTTTAATAAGTCAAAGGAAAGCATGTTACTATCTACTCTGATGAAATCCTCCTCTGTGGAAGCGGTGTGCATGTGTGTGTCTGTGTGTATATGAGTGAGCGATGTCTCTACGGGAGCAGCATTGATACTGTTGAATGTGGATTAATATTTGTCCTCTGAATCCTCATCTGCAGCCTGTGAGTGTGCAGTGGTCAGGATTAAAGCTGCCATGGCTGGAGCTGGACTGGTTCCTAGATGTTTCCATCAGGATTACGGTGCTGGACTTGTCGCACAACATCCTGAGCTCTCTGCCCTCAGTGGTGCCGTGGGGCCTGATAAACCTGCACACACTCAACCTCTCACACAACAAACTCAAAGAGCTGCACACACCCCAATCCTCTCAGGAGATTATCTGCATCAGGTACAGTACAACATGAAACAAGGTCGACATGCATAAGGGTTTTAAATGTTTGTGCACATTTACAGTTGTTTGCAAAAGTTTGTGCACCCCTCAACAAATATATATATTTTTGCTTTTTGAAGTGAAGTAAAATACATTTTTCTGTGAATGTTAATGCACAGTTTCTTTATATTTGATAAACTTAAACTGGGAAAAAATAGTAATTTTGTGGTGCAAATTTTGGACACTTTGTCCAAGAACTACTTAAGAATTGTCATTAGGAATTTATAGCCGACTCAAGGAGTTCTCTGACTATTCAAACCTGGAGAAACTGTTTTGATGACAATCATTATAATCAATTACATATCAGAATTTGACCTTAGAAGTTAATTACCCACAGTAATGTTTGTATATTCACCTTGTGGATCCAAAATCTATATAAAATTATATTTAAGCTCCTTCAACGCAAACCTCGGCCAAATCCCCAGTTTCTGTTCTGTTCTGTTCTCTTTACTGCATACAGAGTTAGACACTATGCACCACGCAGTCATAGTCATAGAATGCTAGTTGAAATAAAGAGATAAGAGAAGAAATAAGAGTGACCTAAAGAGTGACACTGATGATGGTTTGCTTTTAAACTACTTGGATGTGGTATCACTATTTGGACGTGTGTGTGTATGTATGTATGTATGTATGTACAGTATGTGTGTATGTATATATTTAGAGCACATTAGTTATTAGATAGTTCATAATAGATCATTTTAATAAAATGGGATTATAAATAGGCGACAGTGGTTAACACTGTCGCCTTACAGCAAGAAGGTCCTGGGTTCGATCCCCGGGTCACCCAGGGTGCCTTTCTGTGTGGAGTTTGCA
>JAQMYM010000007.1:16189892-16203461 GCA_030014255.1 Parauchenoglanis ngamensis
GGCAATTTAGAGTAGCCAGTTGACCTAATCTGCATGTCTTTGGACTGTGGGAGGAAACTGGAGCACCCGGAGGAAACACGCAAACTCCACACAGAAAGGCGTGTGAAGGAGTGATCCGAGGATCGAACCCAGGACCTTCTTGCTGTGAGGCCACAGCGCTAACCACTGCACCACCGTGCCGCCACAGCTTTGATTATTTTCCTATAACAGTGCCAACACTGACATTTTAAAAATAATTCAGAATAACATGTCGTACATATCCGTTTATAGTTCCGTTTAATGTCGTGGAATGTCTGGGAAACAAGTTAGTTCGTGTTATTGCTTATGTTATTACAGGTTTCTTCTTCAGATTCTCATTTTTCTCTCTCTCTGGAAGTTAATAAGACAAACAATGCTGCTAATCGTATTGCAGAGAAAACGTGAAGCACAAAGTCATCTGTCCTGACACCTTTCCTGTGTCAGAATAGTTAAAGTCTCAGCTAAACCATCTCCTTTAACATTTTAATGAGTTTAGGTGGAGAAATCACCATGCAAATCACTGGAATTACCATCCAAGCCATCATAATCAAGCATAATCAAACAGTGCTATGGTATAAACGGTTTTATTACACTGCAATGATATCCTGGAGCTTGTCCGTGCGTTTGAGTTTCTGTGATGTGTCGCTGCATTCGATAGAGGCTCAGGCTCTTGGTTGTGGAATATGATGGCGTTTATATTTGATACGATTGCTCGCTGTGATTGTGTGATAAGCTGCAATCTGTTTAAACATCTAAGCTTATATACGCAGGATGTTTATATAGCCAGTTTGTGGCATCATCAAAGCTGATTTAAGCAAAGACCCAATCAGCATTGGATGTAGATTGTATTTAAGCACAGTTTAATCACATCGTGTTCATGTGAAGTTTCTAAATAAATTAATTTAGAAGCTCTAAAGCACCTATAAAACATGTCACCCAGAAATGTAGAGTGTACATATATTGATAAAGTAATTTAAAATGAAACCAGTACGAAAAGAAAAAAAGAAAAAAAGCCAATCAAAAGCCAATATACAGTAAAACACAAGGCACTATAAACATATAAACCTTACTACACCATAAAAGAGAGCTCACAATACAATAAAATAAAGGCATCAAAAGTGAAATAACCAATAAAACTGTGGTCAAGGTCATGGAAAGTTGATCATGTGTGTGTGGTGGTGGGTTTTTTTTTTATGTGTAATTCTCTGTGTAGCCTCATGATGGCATTACTCTCATAGTGTTGGATGTGTGAGTGCAATATTTGTGTTAAGGGTTTGGACAGAATATCAATTTACTGGCAAAGAGATTTGTTGTAATTGAAAATTACTATTATTACAATTATTATTGGTATCAGACGGACAATTGCCTAAAACACAGGCTCAGTATCAGATTATACTTATTTATATGCAAGTACACATACCATAAAAGTGTGTGTTATAACTGATGTGATTAACACAACATATATCTTGCATGCAGACATTTCATACAACTTTGCAATAAGCATGGGATCTTAAAAAAGTATCCAGTAAGCTTTACCTGGGCTAAATTTATGGAGTGAGACAAAACTGTCATCACAAGATAAAAATCTATCTCTGACGGCTGTATTTTTTCTCTGCATGATTAGGAAGGAGGTTGTAGAGGCTTGGCAGATAAAATACCCAGCTTTGGCATTGCACCACTGATGATTCAGATTCAAATCCAGTATAAATCTCTCTCTGACATGCGCACACACACAAGATCTGCATAATCTGAGAGGAGAAAAAGGAGACCAGGGGATCTGTCTATGCAAACTGATTAGCACGAAGCTGATGTCTGTTCATTCAAGAAGTTCAGTGATGCAGGTGGCCTGGGTGTCAGCACTAGAAATACTTCAAACATCAAGTACGAGTTTTCATCATGTGCTGTCAGTTGCATCTGTTCGCAAGTGTACCATGAAGTATACCACTACAAAATGAGTCTGCGTCAAGGATCGCAGTATTTTCTGGACTATAAGCCTTTGTGCTGTGTAAAAGTACTCCAAAATTCTGTGCTTAAACAAAAAAAATATGAAATGTATATTTTGCTAGCATGGCTAAAGGACTTTTATTATATACTCGAATAGCATGCCTACCATAAAGACCTTAACAATCGGTACACTAGTGAAGCCTATATAGTATAGTAGTTCACCATAAACAATCTTAACAGATTACCATAATAGCTGAAGCACCCCTAGTGTAAAAGCTACACCCACTAGTGCTGTAACTGCTTTTATTGTAAACCCGAACACGTGGGTAAACTAGCCGGATAGCACTTCTACTGTAAAACACTAATAAAGAAGTAAACTACAAGAGCAGCACATGTATTGTTAAAACAACAAACATGTTGGGCTATGGAATGGCATTATACATTATATACAGTAGCAGTTAAAAGTTTCGTAGGTTTTTTCTTTATTTCTTGACAATATTTCGACATTGTAGAACAATAGTGAAGGCATCAAAACTATGAAATACCATGTGGAATTATGTAATAAACAAAACAGTGTTAAAAAAAAACCTAAAATGTTTCATATTTTAGATTCTTCAAAGTAGCTACTGTTCATCTTGATGACAGCTTTGCACACTATCGGCATTATCTTAACCAGCTTCATGAAATGCCTGAAATGCTTTTCAACTAACAGCTGTGCCTTGGCAAATGTTAATTAGTGGAATTTCTTGCCTTCCTAATGAGTTTGAGATGATCAGCTGTGTTGTGTCGAGGTAGTGTTGGTACACAGTAAATATCCCTGTTCCACAACTGGAGTAATCCATGTTAGATCAAGAATCACTCAACTAAGTAAAGAGAAATGACAGTTCCTCATTAGTTTGGCATGAAATGTCTTTTATGTAATAAAAAACAAAACATTGTATTAGAACATTTGACACACCAGCTGCTAAAAAATACAACAGATAAACTACAATGACTGCTGGAGTAGCACACCTACAAAAAACACTAACAAATGCACAAACTACCATTACTGTAGTAGCAGCGCTGTAGTGAGTCTACTAACAAACAACAAATTATTCTAAATTACTAATAAACTACTGTTGTTGCACTCCTACCGTACAACACTAACGAATAAATAAGCTGCCGTAGTTGCACACATGCTGTACAATACTTACAAATAATGAATGACCGGAGTAAAACACCTACTCTGAAATACTTCCAAATCATTAAACTACTGAAGTTGCACATTCTGTAACATACTAGGAAATAATTCACCTGCTATAGCTGCACACTTACTACAAAACATTTATAAATAATTACACTACTTTTAGATGTACGCTTTAAAACACTAATGAAAAATAAGCTACTTAAAGTAATTGAGTAGTACTGATTAAACTAGTGAGTGTGCTTCTGCAATAGTTTAATTATTTGTTAGTGTTTTACAGTAAATTTGCTACTATGGTAGTGTAATAATCTGTAGTAGAAGGCCTACTGTAAAATACTAACAAATGAAGCTGTAAAAAGACGCCATCCGTAAAACACTACCGTAAAGAAGTAAACTACTTTAACTACTGCAGTAGCACACTGCGGGGGTATATGAGGTGAAATGACAGCGAGCTGCATTATATCCTATATCCCAGTTGTAATTTAACACTCGAGCAGTTTGACAGACGGGGAAAGAACTCTGTCGCAATTGCAATGTCAAACACACACACTCAGCCTCAGGTTGGGTTTGTTGCAATGACTGCTTTTTACACTTATGTTTGTATTTATTCACCTTTATCCAAAGTGACAGAGAAGCATACTGAGCACCCAGGAGTGCTATACACTTAACCTGGAGATGTTACAGTCCTTCAAGCTGAAGAAGGCTGGCTGCAGTAACGAAGATAGTACGAGGTAATGCGGACGGAATTCTTCCGGAAGAATCATGTCTTTAAGGTTGTGACAGAATCTGCCGAGTAGTTGATGCACTTGCTGAAGCAGTTCATTACACCAAACCACCAGTGGCAAAAACCCGTGAGAGATGATCCTGTAGCGCTGTTCACGCTCCGATCAAGGGGATGACTCGGATGGAACATAAACCCTGACAAGTGACTCCAAATCACCCTGAACTTTATTAGGTTCTGTCAGGTGTGAAGACTGAAGTGTGTGAAAGTGGTTGCTTTAGTGGGATTGCTGCATTCTTTTTATTTATTTATTTATTTTTAAAACAGAGATAGAGCGAGAGCTGAAAATCTCACAGGAAAATCATATTTGGTGTTAACGATTGCTATGGGCAAAAGTATGTGGACACGTGACCATCACACCGGCATGTGCCCATTCCCAAACCAAGGGCCTTAACACAATTGCTGTTGTTATAAACACCTTCACTGTTCTGGGAAGGGTTTCCACTCGATTTTGAAGTGTTTCTATATGGATTTGCACTCGTTCAGCCAGAACGGTGTTTGTGATGTCAGGAACTGATGTCTGGTAAGGGGTGCCTGGGGTGCAGTCAGCTTTCCAATTCTCATTCCAAAAGTGTTCAGTGGGGTTGAGGTCAGGGATCTGTGCGGACCTTTCGAGTTCTTCCACAACAGACTTGTGTTCATGGACCTTGTTTTGTGCACCTGTTTGGGGAGTGTAGTTCCTGTGAAGGGCAGTTGTGATGCTACAACATACAAAGACATTCGATTACAAAGACGTATATGATTCTGTGCATACAACTTGTGGCAACAGGAAGGCCCACATATAGACATATGGATGTGATGGTCGGGTGTCCACATACTTTTGGCTGGGTAGTGTGTAACAGCCTAACATAAAGAGTGATAATCATAATGAAATGACTGTAAAGAGAAGCAAATAGTTAATTTAAGGTTGCTTGTGGCAGATTGGTTTGAGTATTTGAGAAACTGCTGAAAGAAGCTAGACTTTGTAGACACAACACTCTCTAGAGGTTAAACAGAATGGTACGAAAACCCAAAAACATCGAGTGAGTGCTGCTGCCGCATGAATAATCAAGGGAGCAGGTGTTCAAATTAAAGTGAGAGTATTGAACATCATTGTGAGAGTACTGCGTCTCTAAAACCTGATGTTAACATTGATATTTACATGTACACTGATTTCACCAATTCACAGGTGTAACAGAACATTTCTCCAAGCCTCATGTTTCTGTAGAACAAATGCATCATTATTTTGTCATTGCAAGCACTCCGAAGGGATCAAATATAATTTGTAATTTTGCCCTGTTTGCATTTTGAGTGACTACACTTGGGAAAATGTTTGGGTAGATGGAAATTATTTCATATTGTGAGCACACGATGCAGTTAGAATTGCTCACAAATTGTTTAATATACTACCATGGGCACTTGCACTTTTTTGGAGGCCGGGTGTTTGGGTTTTTAATAAATCTTCATTTTAATCAATGTGAGATGACATTGTACAAATTAAAGCCCTTAATGAGCTTTTGGGGCCAAGGGTAATCTGGTATAATTTGATTTTTTCCACTAAACATAGGCAAATGTTAATTACATGCTGTTGAGATGGAATATGGTTCTTGTCTGTGAAGAGTTTTAATGTGCTTTTCTATTTGATTTGGTCTTAAATTACATTTGAAGTAGCAGGTTTAGAAAAATCTGAGTGCCCTGAACAAGCTAATTACATATCCAGGCTCTCAGTTTTTCACTCACAGTTGCCTGCCAGACAGACAATTAGGTTCAGTAAGCTGGAGATATAATGGACACAAAGAGGTTTTTCCCCCCTCATACAACAACCAGTGAATGAAAAATAAACTCTGCTTCCTATTGATTTTCAGGCAAGAAAACTTTTCTTTTTTTGACGTGTGTTTAAACGCAACATCTCCAAATTGGTTTAGATATTTCTTCATGATGGAAAGCACCTCGCTGCTGTGGCACCGCTGGGATGTGGTCTGACAGGCTGCTTTTACCAAGCATATATTGTAAGGATGTAGCCCAATATGAATACATAATTCTGAATAAGCAGCCAATGTGTACAAATTATGCAGATATATGATTAGGAGGCAGACAATTTTTTTTATTATTATTATTTTTTTGCCAGAAAGGTTCATCGAGATCCCGTGGGAGGCAACAAAAAAGTTAGTGGAAGGTTTTTGCTTATGTTAAGACCAGACCACACATTAAAATGGACTTCCAGCATTTATTCATTCATCCTTAGTAACTATTTAACAGTAACTGTGCTAGCGAGATTTTAAAAAAAAGTCTCTCACACATCTCTAGTTACAATAAAGTGCAGTGCTAAAGCTGTTAAGCTAAAGCTCTGCTGCTTGCACACAGATATGCTTTATAACCAGAAATATTATCAGGAGAGGATAAAGACTATGGCTACTTAAAGTCCTTTCGGTCAGGGCTTTAAGTTCTCATTTATTTTCAATGTATTAATGCATATAATTAGCTTGTCTCTTTAGCTTAGTTCATTTCACTTCCATTTTGAATGTAACGTGTTACTTGCAACACATTGGCGCTCTGCCTAGTGGGCTAGCTAATGGATTCGTGGATGTAGCTGATTTTATTTTTTAGCACAGAATGGATTTCAGCTATATCATAAAACAATAGTCATACTGTACTATCTAGGAATCATGTTTTATGATGAAAATGCAGGCTGTCCATAATGTTTTCAAAATGAAGAGCATGAAGAACTGCTCGTGCCACTTCTTATGTGGTCACTTATGCTGGCCAATGAAACTTAGCATGCATTTCACTTGCTAAAGGCAAAAACAGCCCAAGAACTAGCAGGAAGTGTAGAAAGCTGGAGTAAAGACCTGCCAGAGCATCAGAAACCTACTGTCTGGTTATGTCTATAGGTTTCAGACTTCAGGAAGTCATTGACGGCAAAGGATTTGCAACCAAGTATTGAAAACTCTAACTGAATTTATGATTAGTTAGTTATTATTAGTTATTATTGCTAGTTTGTTCAGCTACTTTGTACATATTAAAAGTGCTCTAATTCTTACATCGTTCACACGGTTTGGATGTAAATACCCTCAAAATTCTGCACTCTGAGCATATAAATTATTGAATTTTGACTCCAATATACTGTGGTGGACAGCTATAATAACACTAACTTGGACCCAACTGTATGTGTACTGATCATATTCTTTTCTCTATGTGGGTGTCTCAGAAATAATCTGCAGAAACTTACAGACACTTACAGACTTGAGTGTTTCTATGCAGGCTTTGGCAGTCTCAAATACAGTAATTTGTGTGTGTGTGTGTGTGTGTGTGTGTGTGTGTGTGTGTGTGTGTGGTTGCTCCAGGCCATCATCTCCCTGAAGCTATGTGGGAATCAGATCGCCACCCTGCCGCCTCCAAACAAATGGAAATGCTCTCAGCTCCGAACCTTAGACCTGTCCAGGAACCAGCTAGGGAAGTAGGTCACACATGTATACACATCATATTCAGTATATGCACGTGCATAAACACACGTTTCCATCTCCCCTCCCTGACCACTCTCATCCACTCCATTAATCCAAACCACGTCTGAATCATCACAATTCCAACCGCTGTTAAATAGGCCTCTGGTTTTCTTTCCCTGGTTTTTCTTGGGTGTGCAGGCACATCAGGACGGAGGAGAACACCAAGACCAGGAGGCTCCCCTTCTTAACCACGTGGCATCGCAGAGACCCAGAACCAGGTACAGAACACTTGTGAGTCACTGAGGCTCAGCTGTAATACTGTAGCACTGTAATTACAACATCATGGTGAAAGTAGAGGGGCTGAGACTGAGAGGGCAACTTTGCCATCTGTGCTGTGGGGAACGTGTGGCAAAGCAAAGTATTTGAAGCTACAGCCATATTTCCATCCAAATATGTAATTAAAACCTAAACAACTAATTACACTGTTGTGAAAACATATGCGAGCATATGTGCCAGGTTTCCGTCAACTCTCGTTAGCAGAATGAATTTCACATTCCAAAAATAATCTAACACACTCATTATCACTATATTACTATGGATTCAAAATCATGACTCTCCTCTTTTATTTATAGTCTTAGAGAAGTGTGCAACAATGTTTGTTGGGAACATAGTGCCACAAACGCAGTTTTGAATTTCGAAATCAATGCCACGTGAAGGTGGAGCTCAAAGTAGCAGACGCAACCAACAACAAGCATCCTGTATCCTGTATGAATGTGAGCCACAATGGCGGAAAATTCGCCAGTTAAGCCTTTATCTGTTTGTTGTATAGGTGGAGAACCGATTAGAACAGATTATGTGCTGTGAAAACAAACTTTATCTTTTGCAAGGCAAAAAATGTTTCAGATAAACTCCCGTTTTGAATAAGTGCTCAAGACAGTGTTGCGTCTCCGTTCGTTAAAGGAGCATGGACTTGAAAGCATAGAGGGAAGGCCTGTGGGTGAAGCATTGTTTTGGCTCATTTTTGCCACACTTTAAGTTATGTTTTTGTAAAACTGCATCCAGATCATGGCTCACCCTTAAAATGACTATTACAGGTAGTATTATGGGATTGTCTTTGATCAGAATGGTATGTATAAAGCTACGTTCAAATACAGAAACCGCAGAAGGGACGTTGCATGAGCCCGCTAATGAAGTCAGGTAAAATGTAGGCAATCTGATACCGAGTTTAATACCAAGGAGCTTGGTTATACACTGTACGCCGTGGCTGTGTCTCGTTATTATAAGACATGGTAACGAAGACGTGGCAGCTGCTGAATTTGACCTCTCTTTTTGAACACTAGCGTCTCTAATTAAACGAAGCCACATTTTGTGTAACACTCTGCCATTAGCAGCCTTTATCACCAGCTTGAACCTTCCCTTCCATCCACTTCATGCACTAATGTTAGCTTCAGACAGTCCAGTCACGGGAGAACGACTGCTCTCTCTCCGTTCTATACCACAGCCGCTCTGCCGTGGCCTTCCATGGCTGGTGATCAGAGTGTTGCAGTGTTTAGCTGTACAGTGTATGTTCGCTTTAACTCCTCTGCATTCTCGTGGCTCTTCCTGGCAGCTTGTCCCGTCCAGTTTCCCGAAATCCTGCGGGATTCACTGGAAGTCCTCTACCTCAACGACAACCAGCTGGATTGTGTGCCTCCGTCTGTGTGCACCCATAAAACCCTGTCCGAGCTCTATCTCTCCAAGTGAGTCAAGGTTTGCAGCTTCGTATCATGGAAAATGTAGTCTGCCCGCAATCACATGACACGTCAAATGAAATCAAATGCTTTTCATTCATAGTTAGCAACATACTTGTAGGAATCTATAAGTAATTCAGTGCGGCTTGTTCTCCACAGTAATCCAGGCATCCAGGAACTCCCAGCTGAACTGGGCCAGCTCTCGAACCTCTGGCAGCTGGACATAGAAGATCTAAACATCAGCAATGTGCCCGCAGACGTCTGCAGGGATGGTACGGCATGACGTTACACCCAGTTTCATTCATCAATCAGCAGGCTGGGACTAGCAAGCTAGTTAACACACACATGCTTTTGGAAGATTTTCACCCTGCTTTACACAGCTTCTGATACTGATATTTTCTGCTAAATCGAGTGCATTAAGCAGGCTGATTTAGAGAGTCGGTGTTGTGCAAATAACATCATGCAAAAATTAAAGGGAGGAAACAAGAATATAAATTCTTCTCAATACATGTGGTGAATTTGGATCTTAGAGGGACTTCCTGAGCACTAAAACTGAAAGTGGAGTATAATGCTGATTAAAGGCTTGTGAGACTGGTTGTTCTAAATGTGATACGATTAGCAAACAAGACGCTAGCCATGAATGCGCGTTCCATTAATAGCATAAACGTGACTAAAGTCCTATCACAGAATATAGAGTATTTTTCCTGCTGACTTAATATTGATTTTTTTTTTTTTTTTTCATTTCTAAACAGTCTTTTACACACTTCAGCTTAAAACTCGGACACTATTTTTTAATGATCTCATGGCGTAAGCTGGCTATGCTGCCTCGAACCGTTTTGGTAATTAAGCCTAGCATTTCTGTACCGAACTGAGTGTTTAACTCCGTGTGCGTACGTCAGGTCCGGCGGCTGTGCTGGCGTTCCTGCGTGCTGAGCTGCGCTGTGCCGAGGCCTGCAGGTTGATGAAGCTGATGTTTGTTGGGCCGCCGCGTCAGGGGAAGAGTGCTGTACTGGAAGCCCTTCAGACTGGAAGAAATTCCCCCTTCTCTCTGTCTGATCACAGCATCCGCACGTCATCCTGGCTTCTAGAGAGACCCAGCGGAGTCAAGAATAATGTAAGGAACCACCCACACACTTCATAAATTCAAAATGTGAATATATTTGGGTGCAAGATAATGTGCTACCATAATGTGTAATACATTAGTCAGTATGAGGTATTGGATATATGCTAGGTTTAGGTTTCCTGAACAGTGATGAGGCTAAAAACATCTAGCTAGAGTAATATAATAAGGTATGATGAGCTAGTTAGCTAGTTAAGTGCATGCATACAGACTAAGGGAAATTAATGAGTATGATTATTGTCCTTTTCTAACAAAAGATCACCTGTTACCCATTTTTGACACTAATTAATCCACCCAGCAAAAAAACCAAAAACATTCCCCAATACTGCCCCTTGGCTGACGTGTGTAGTGCAGCAGGAGGTGGGATTCAGAATGCATATGCGAGCATGAAGCACATTAAACATACATACCAGATGAAAGGAATTTCAGCAAAAGTCTTTAAGTGTAGGGATTAATCCCTTGTCTGGTTGTTGAACCTCCTTGTCAGACCCCAGAAATGAAATCTGCTTGTCCCAACACCCTATTATGCCCTATATGCTACCGAGTTGACCATCCCTGCACTCGTTACCTTTCAGAGGTACTGAGTAGGATTTCTTTCCATTTTAGCATAGCTAGTTAATGTTCTTCTACATCCTCTAACAGTTATAAAAGCCTTCAAGTCTTCTAATTCAGGCTTCTCTTGTTTAAATTTGTACCAAGATGTGGTACATTACAGCTGTACATCTTGGGAATGAATAACACCTTAGACATTGACCTCTGACCCCTGCACTGGCAGTGGGTAGTGTGGGTTGTATGAACATCTTTTCTGACTCACAGAGCTGTGAGTCAGAGAGACATCTCATTTTCTTCACACAATCCCCCAAACCCCTTTAAAATGAAAGATTCCCAACTACTCACAGATACAGATGAACTCACATGCTTACATACTGACTGTACTCTGATCATTATAGCCTAATTCTAACACACACACACACACAACACACACACAGCTTTTAAAACTCCAGAGACTATCCCTGTTCCAGCTCAAACAGCTGTGATAACTAATCCCACTGCTGCCTTTTTATTCCAGTTGTTTATCATGTTAGCTTCAACAGTGTGACTTTTAGTTGAACTTTAACTCTAGGTCTGGCTTTTTCCCCCAGAAGTGATTCTCATGATGATATGTATGCATTTTTGTTGTTGTTGTTTTTGGGTTTTTTCTAGTCAGGAAGTCTGTCTTTGCCTAATCTGGGTCTTTTTAGGAGTAAAGCCAACATCTCAAAAGCAAAAGCTCTGTTATATAATGTATTTTTTGTCCTTTTAGCCTTGCTGTAAAAGAGTCTTTGATCTTGCTGACTGCGTTAAGGGTGCAAAAACTTTCTTTAAAAGATTGTGCTCGTATTAACACACTAATTTCTCATGTCTTATTGCATTAGGTTTCTTACCATTTTTAGCTTAGTCAGTCAGTTTTCTGGACAACCAAAACATGGGACTGGGCAGCATACTGAAGCGTCCACATGCCTGGTTGTCCGGAGGATGCATTTAAAATTTGGCTCCAATATCTCAGTCTTTAATGGGGGAATCTTATAATTCAGCTTATGTCATTTTTATTTGTCCAATCTCAGCAGCTTTGATACTGCTGTTGGATTTCATGTGTCTAATTCCTGTGCAGAGCATGAAACTGTTCTTTATTTGTTTACTTTAGTTTAAATTGAGGAATGAAAAAAAAACAAGGAAAAGCTTCGTAAAACCGATTTTTAGGCCTCTGTATATGAATACACATCAAACTCATTAAGGGGCTTTCCAAAAGTGTAAGACCGTTCCAGTACCCTTAGCAGGTTCTGATCATTTATTCCACACATTGCTCAAACATACAAGTTCTAAAGACTTTTACATGACACCGTAGCGTATAACTGATGCGTGGGTTTTAACTGACGATTATTTACACAACAGATCGACTCTGTGTCCTTTAACGTGTGGGACATCGGAGGTCCAGCCAACATGTCCACTGTGAACCAGTGTTTCTTCACGGATAAAGCTCTGTATGTGGTGGTCTGGAACCTGGCCCTAGGAGAGGAGGCCGTAGCCAACCTGCAGTCCTGGCTGCTCAATATAGAGGTGAGAAACCCACATTAAGGAAATAGGCATCATGGGGGCATTCTGTTATGGGGAAAATAATCAATGGTAGCGCGGTGTGATGCAGCCTGATGTGAAGAGTTACTCTCACTCTGAAGCAGCCTGCCTACATTTACAAATTTTATTTATTAATGAACAACATTTCATGCTTCTAACACTCTAGTGTTGTGGAACGTCTGTGAAACAAGTTAGTTCCTGTTATCGCTTACACGATAATAACTGAAAACGGTCATACCTTCACAAAATCAAAACATTTCTGGTGGAAAACTTATTGATTCTTATAAAACTCTGACACTGAGGACTCCTTCAATGAATGTTAAATAAATGTCTTTTTACAGAAAGCTTCACCATATCAAAGATGATATGCTTTTCTTTGATGGATAAGAATTTTTTTAATCTGTTTATTATTATTAGCTGTAGAATGTGTCAAGTGTCAGCCGTACAAGTCCGTGTGAATAAACTGTTCCTGTAGAAACAGTACTATATTAAAAGCATTCATATGTACCGTCACATTCATTAATATGAGCTTCTGTCAGAGCTGCTGTTGTAGAAAATTACTCAACCCTTCCTGAAGTTAGTTTCAGTAATGTGGCAGTGACAATATTGAGATCCAAAAGATATTCGACCCTGTCTCATCATGCGTTCCTGGATCATTTGGGCGCTATCTTTGCATTTGGGAGATATTTTGGTTTATGATTTGAATTTTTTTCTGTCTGGCAGGCACGTGCCCCGAACTCTGCAGTAGTTGTGATTGGCACACATCTGGACCTCATCGACACCAAGTTTCGCACAGAGCGGATTGCCACACTGAGAGCCTACATCCTGGCACTGTGCAGGACGCCGTCAGGTGCCAGGGCCAGCGGATACCCCGACATCACCTGGAAGCACCTGCAGTCAGTGTCGGCATCTCACGTCTGTGACACACCACAGGAATTTTATTTAAACTGGGCTGAACTGAGCATACTCTGTGTGTTTGTGTGTTTCTGACAGCGAGGTGTCGTGTAAAAACCTGGAAGGCATGGACGGCCTCAAGAGGCTCCTGTATCAGGTGGCGTGCTCCATGAAGGACATCAGTAATCCAGCCAGCTGCCACAAACTTGTGGGAAGACTGGTATGCTTTAGCCTTCTTTATATTCTCGAAATAGGACCAGACTCAGTTATACAAATAGAAAGTCTATGAAAACATCCATCCATCCATCCATTATCTATACCGCTTTATCCATCTGGGTCGCGGGGAAGCTGGAGCCAATCCCAGC
>JAQMYM010000007.1:16207507-16228648 GCA_030014255.1 Parauchenoglanis ngamensis
CCCGAAGATGCTGGGATTGGCTCCAGCTTCCCCGCGACCCAGATGGATAAAGCGGTATAGATAATGGATGGATGGGTTAAAAGTATAATGTTTTTCCCACATTCGGCCAATATATAAGCAAATTTGCTTTATTAAACTTTTCCATTTTAATCACAGCAATTATTCAGTTATTCATCTTAGAGCATATTATTTACTAAGTATAATACATTTTTCAGTAACTGTGAGTAATAGTACAGGTCCGTAGTTACAAGAATGAGGAATTTAAGCATGGACACATTGCACATGGGTTACGTCATCAGAAATAAAGCTGTATGTATGAATCAAAGGAAGACTGTTCCTCAGTGACATACAATTTTAAATGGTACATGAGCAAAATTACACTCAAATAAATTAGTTAATTGACATTTGATGGCATTTTTTTTTCCCTGATCTGTTGGCTTACAAGCTCTGCATTCAGCTATTTATTTTAGTGCATTCGTGGATCCACAGCTCTATTGATGATCTATTTTCTTTATACCGACAAGTTAAAATAAAAAGCCATAAAACCATAGATTAAACCATAAACCATAGATTCTCTTCAGATGAAAATGTAGTATTTTTGCTCTGACTGAATCCTATTTAAAAATTGTATTTACATTACGAATATCACATGGTCATTTTAACCCTGAAACCTGCAAGGTGTAAAAAAATTATGCTAAATAATAATTAATTATTACAAAATGTTTGGAAGTCATAGATCAATAACAAAACAGGTCAAATTTTGTGGCATTAAAAAAATTGCAGGTGTATTACCATTGAAGCCTGAGTCTGCTGTTAAATAGTGAACATGAATTAGATTTCATGTCATTTGAAAGTGATCTGTTTAATAATTTGGTCTATACATTTTAATGTAACAAGCAAAAGTAATGCAGTTACATACATAAAGCTTATGAGCCCACATTTTCTATGCACAAAAAGGTAAACCAGTTTTTTTCAGTTCAAGCATTATCATGGTCTCAGGCTCCACATAGTAGCACCGCGTCTCATTTCTCCCACTCACACTTCATCTGTATTTCCATTTCCGTAGTTATCTCCTGCCACACCTGTTGCCTCCCAAACCAGCCATGGATATCCACGGCTTCCGCCAACATACCAGCAACACTATCCAGCGCCACTTTAAGATGAGCTTCGTTCCAGCCGGATTCTGGGAGCGCTTCATCGCCCGCATGCTGATCAGCCTTAATCAAATGGACCTGCAGGTACACAGGGCCTTCTGGGCTTCAAGAGAGACGTAAACATTTCCATTTCTTTGTGTATAGGACTGAAACCCGGTTTACGTTAATTCATCCATTCATCCATTCATTTGTTTATTTATTCATTCATTAATTTATTTGGCAGACATTTTTATCCAATTTATGAGTGAGAACAAAACAGTACAAAGTCCCCCGAAGCAAGCGCAAAATGTTTGTAGACAGAACAGCAGCTAAAACAATATTTGGATAAGTGCTAGTACTTCAGAATGACAAGCATTTGCCAGACAGTAAATCCATCATTCATAGTTATACATGCTAATAATAATAATGATAGTATGAGTATCCCATCTCCCAAAAAGACATTTAGTGCCATTAAATTGTAGTTTGTCAAGAAAAAAAAAAAAGAGTAGTCACATACAACATCCTAGTGGGATCTAAAAAGAACACTCCTAGATAGAGATACACACACACACACACACACACATACTCACGCACAAGGTTAACTGTGCTTTTGCATTACCATTATTATTATTGCATTTGCGTTTAGCTGAAAGCTAAAGATTACTTACATACCTTCTTAGAAACCTGCTTATGTACTTAAAATGTATTTACCAATTTAATAACTTTGATGCTGATTTAATACTTACAAATGTAATTAGATAATTGCTTAAAGTACTACTAATAGTAAAGATACAATTTGCCTATAATAGTGTAGTCACATAATTTAGATTATTAATGCAAAATTGCTCACTTTGACACTTGCTAATTTGCCAACGTAATTACTTAGTTACATACCTAATAACATCCAACATACTTTTCCTACGTACACACTTGGATACACGGTGTGGCCAAAAGTATGTGGACACCAGACGAGTCACACTCATATGTGCTTGTTGAACATCTCATTCCAGATTTGCTCCCTTTTACTGTTATTCTAAACTCCACTCTTCTTTACCAGAAGAGTGGAGCTTAGAATAACAGTAAAAGGGAGCAAATCTGGAATGAGATGTTCAACAAGCACATATGAGTGTGCTTTTCAGTAAATGTTGGCGCATGGCCATGGGAATTTGTGCTCATACAGCCACAAGAGCAATAGTGAGGTCAGGGACTGTTGTTGGGTGAAGAGTCCTGGGGTGCTGTTCATCAAACAGGTGTTCAGTGCGGTTGAGGTCAGGGCTCTGTGCAGGCCACGTGAGTTCTTTCACTCCAAGCTTGGCAAACCGTGTCTTCACTTTGTGCACAGGGGCATTGTCATGCTGGAACAGGCTTGGGGAAAGGAAAATCGTGTGCGTACAAAGCCATTCTATTCAATTGTGTGTTTCCAGCTTTATGTCAACAGAGAAGGCCTACATATGAGTGTGATGGTCTGGTCTCCACAAACCTTTGGCCATATAGTGTGTTCACTTACTTTAAATGCTTACTACAAACTTGCTTGCTTACTTATTTATATTTCCTTCACTAATCTATTTGAAAATTGATTTTTTTTTTCCTTCCAGATATTTATTGTATAGATGATTGTTCACTTACGTACTCACTCACTTTAAATGCAAGTAAGGCAATTAGACGTCTGTTTTACTTTGATGTGTGCCCGATATTAGTACTATATACATTGCTTGAATAAGTATTTACCGACTTACACAGATGACTTCTTGCTCACATGAGTATTTAAATGTTTACCGCAAATGTATTGCTTACTTAAACACTTAAAACATATTCAGCATATGAATTACATAAACACATACTTGCACACTTACTCGGATATTTACTTCAATTAGTACTCACTATGCGTACACACTGTAGGTAATTGTTTACTTACATAATCACTTACTTTAAATGCTTACTTCGGTACTTAAATATATCTCTCAACTTACTTAGCTGTGTAGATACTTACAAACCTACTTATTTTCTTACAAGTTTACTTAAATATTTGCTTAAATTTGTGCATCTGCTCACATACATTGATTCTTATCTGAAACTACTTAATTACATGCTTACAAATGTATTCTTTTACTTTGGAAAAAGTTACTTGCTTAATTAAATTAGATACATACTGAATTAGATACTTAATTACCCACTTCCTTACATGGATACTTGCTTACACACAGAGATGGATGCTGTAAATACTTGTTTTAATTCTTACATAGAAATTTACTTACCTAAATCTTAGCTAGATAGTTAATTCCTTATATCGTCTCCTTACTTACTGTGTTGTTACCACAGCCAGAGCCACCAAGTTCAAGAAACTCTGATGCCATTGGTGGTTTCATTTTCTCTGTGTTGTATATCAGGTCTTGGAGACTAAGAAAGGCTCACGGAGCCCACGGAACAGGAACACGGTGATTTACAGCTTTGCGGGAAAACAGCAGAAGAACCGCTGCAGCACGTTCCGAGTGCGTCGCAGCCAGACCATCTACTGGAAAGAAGGGCTGTTGGTCACCTTCGATGGGGGATACCTGAGGTCAGACTTCACACAGAGCCCTCAGGAACATTCAAACATTATGATAATCTTTATAACTTTTCAGTTATGATTTTTCCTGTTTACCGAGATGTGTAAAAACCTTGAAAGGTTTCAGAACAACACTCTTGGCACTCATACACAGTCCTTGTTGATGATTTATTGGCTAATTGATGTAGAAGCAGCTCACTTTGATTATCCTTCTTGTTCCTTGTTTCTGGAACCAAGGGAAAAACAACAGTTGTGATCATATCAGGGTGCTTTTTATATCAGATTTTTAAATGTCATATTATTGTTTAGCATTTTGTCTGCTCCAGCTTGTTAGAAAGCCTCAGCACAGCTAAATGTCATAAAATGTATTATATAAATCATTGAGTAATATTATGTTTTAATATTTTATATACTCCACAAATTTGATATATTGCTCAACCCTAGAGCAAATCTCTACATCGACGCACTACATCCATTTCTCACGCATGTCATGTAGAATTGCTTATGTGATTTATGATGCATGAGCAAAGCTTCACTGTATCCCTGTGAGGACTGCCATCTCAGGCAGGCACTTTTTTCTTTGCTCGATTTCCTATGATTCTGAGCAGTAAGACAAGAAGTGGGGTTGTCTGAATTCACAACACAGGCATGCTAGAGGGCTCTGAGTCCTGAGCGTTCGGCCTCTCAATATCTGAAATACAAATTGTAGCTGAAAGCTGAATGTTATATAAATGGCTTGTAATAGTAAAATAAAGATTACTTTATGTAGCTCAACACTGTCATCTAAAGCAAGTATATAAAGACTTGGATGCTTATCAAAACTCCTTGGGGTGAGAAAGATAGCCATTAATTTAATAGTTACTAACATTAACTAGTGTAGCTCCAGTGCAAATCCACGTTGAATGCTGGCTGATATGTCTTTTTTTTCAGGAATATTTCTTTATGATACCAACGTTATTGTTACTATAGTAAGAGCTAACTCACAGGGACATTGGCTGCACCCAGTATGTCCTAACGTAGATTAACTATCTAGTACCTAAGTACTACGAGTATGCGAGCAACTGGTAAGGACACAATTCGAACATACTCCACCGCCATCTTACCTGTACTTTGACCCAGATGTTCGCAGGTGATGTATACAATGAAAATGTAAAAACAAATATTTCTGCAACAGCAGAAAAGTTTAAACTGTTCCTTTTCTGCATCACCAGATTCACCCTTTTGACACTGCGACAACCAGGTCCTAGGGGAATTCTACTTCTTCATTTAATCTGCGGTGCACAGCTGGCGTAGTGTAGCGTAGTGTGGTACATGTGGATACTACGGATGAAGTAGATCATCCGGGAAATGTTAAATGCCTACTGAGTACTCAGACACATTTTATGACGTACTGCTTTTTTCTATGACAGCATGCCGCCAAGTGTTTTATTCCTTGTTTGCGATGTAGAACGCAGACTCTTCTCTTGACTTGAAGTTTTAGAAGAGGGAGAGTGTCAAATTGTGCTTGACATAGGACGACAGTGATGTCGTGATGCACCATGGGGTTTTTTTGTGTACCAGAGCTCATCTGAGATGTTTATTAGTCTATTAAACTCTTTTACACACACGTACTGACTGAAGTGCTTACCGTTATTCTCTCCTGCAGTGTGGAGTCATCAGACCTGAACTGGAAGAAAAAGAAGAGCGGTGGCATCAAGATTATCTGTCAATCAGAGATGAGAGACTTCTCAGCGATGGCTTTCATTACTGACCACGTCAATGCTCTCATAGAGCAGTGGTTTCCTGGTGAGAGCAGCTATAAATATTACTGTCTAAATAAACTCCACGGATATTAAAGTTTTTCAGGTATGACTCATATACATTTTTTTTATTTAGATCTATACCAGCCTGTAAGCTGCATTTTGTGAAGGTCACTGCCATTAGCTTGCAACTAACATAATATAGCAGTAGAAAATCCATACGGTTAAATCCATACGGTTATTGCAGAAGCAGTCATCAGGAAAGCACGGACTTTTGTATGTGACTTTTATATTACAGCCCTGCTGAGTTCTCATTTCTGATTTTGCTTTCTTTAACAACAGCTCTGATGTTAGTTCTGGCTGTAAGGATCATATTAAGGCTCTTGTTCTAATATGGTACCGTTTCTATAGTGACAGTTTATACATGGACTGGAATTGAAGATGCTCCGCATAAACAGATGAAAAAATCTAATTGTTGAAGTGGTGAAGTTTTCTGTAAGGACATGTTTACTTAATATTTTCAGAAGAATCTCTCAGTAACATAAGTTGCATTTTTTTTGTGTGTTTTTAGCCTCAAAGGTCAGTGTGTTTTGAGATTATTTTCTGCTCACAACACTGATAGAGTGGTTATTTGAGTGACCATAGGCTTCCTATCATCTCGATCCAGGTGTTTCCGCCTCTCACCATTCTGTGTAAACTCTAGACACTGTTGGCTCGTGTGGCACCAACAACAATGCCAATTTGTTGTTATTGGAAAATAATGTTATCCAGGGTGTAAAATTAACACTGCATTCTGTCGGGCAGCATCACACCACCCCAGTGTTCCTTATTTTCCTATAAGTAAATGAATTGTTTCTTGCATGAATAAAGAAAGAGAGGCTAATAGACAAAAAGTTTAAGTTCGGGACTGTAGCAAAGACTTGTGCAAGAGTAGAGCAACACTGGGACAAAAACATAACTAGATGTAAAAAAACAAACCTACAATGTGGCCACGAATTGCTGTTTTACTGCAAACATACGAACAGTAGAAGCATTAATGCACAATGTACACATTTGACTTCGTTATGATATCTACCTACAACATTACATTTTGAATCTTTCAATGCAACATCACACTATTCAGTGCAATAGCTCAATTTTTTAAGTTAAGGATGATATTTTGGAATAACATGAAAATCTCCAGAATCTAGCACAGCATATTGTTATTTATATAATTACAGTGGCTTGCCTAAGTAACTAACACTGCTAATCATCCCGAGAATATCATTCTTACAGTGAAGCATGGTGGTGGTAGCCTCATGTGCGTTACACTTGGTCTTTTGGTCGCTCCTCTTATTAATGCCTCCTTTAAATGGTCACTGACATTTGTGATATTTGTAATATTTTTATGACCAAAAACCTGACTGATACATTTCCAGAGCTTTGTCATAGACTTTTTTTAATGGCTCATTGATTTTCATGATCTCTGACAGACTCTGACCAGGTATATTCATATTGAGATTATATGATACTTTAATTGCACTCCATTTCAGTTCCAAGTAATAATATCCAAAATTTCAAAATATGGAAAGTTTAAGGGTATGAATATTTATGCACAGCACTACTGTATAATTCAGAGGTTCTGATTGTGGTATATAATCATACCACTTATCCAGGTTCTAACTGCTGTAGGGCTTCAAACCTCTTTTCTCTGTATGTACAGAGTGGTTTTCTGCTCTAAGTCGATGCTTGCCATTCCATCTGCAAATTGAATAGGGCTTACAGTGAGCTTCTTACACACTAAAGTGATGCGGCGATTTATAATAAGCTTCTGTGCCATTAACTTTTTCAATCTATTTGAGTGCTAAACACAGACACGCACTCTTACAGTGTAGTGATGAGGATGAGTCATAGTTTATTCAGCTCCACTGCCTTTTTGTCAGCGTACATAAAGCCAGTCTCTCCGCCTGCGTGCCTCAGCACACCTGCTTTATTTGTGCTGTTTGAGACTGAACGAAAAAAGTCATTTCGCTTTTCCTTCCACTGCCATCCTACTTTCTGCCCATGAAAAGCAAGCAAATATGAACAGTTTTCTGTAAACGAGCTTTCTGCCATGTTAGACCCCTCACACAGCAAGGTTTAGTTAACCTTATTGCATATTAGACAATGTCAGATGTTTAGGAGGCATAAAGGTTATTTATCTTGTCCAGGTGTGCATGTGTAAGTAAGAGAATTTGCTTTATACATTTTGATGTAAATAAGAGAATCGTTCTTGTTCATTTTGACTTTGTTTAACTTGACTCAGTGCCTATTAAAGCATGACCAATGTGAAAAATTTAGATAGCAATTGCAGTAACTAAAATAATATTATGTAAGCAATAAATTAAGTAGACACTGATAGAAATTAGATACGATCTCAAATATGCATAAACAGCACGAAGCACAAAACAAGCCGCTTTTAAATAATTATTTAATTTTAACATGAACTGTCTTAAGTGCATTTTATAAATAAAATCTTATAAAAAGAGGGACAAAGTGAAAGTATGTTCCCATTTTGTGCTATAAACTATATTTATTTATTTTTTCTAAACAGCATCTTGATCTTTAATAGAGCTTTCTGAACATTTTAAGACCTGTATATCAGTACTATTAAATTCTTGATTGGTCAAAAGGTTTTGGTTCATTTTCGATAACAGTAGTTCTGGCTTCAAGATAAATTACAGGTTTATATTAATGTATTCATTCTAAAATGTTATTGTGGATGCTACACACGAGCAAATGTTAAAAAATGTGTGTAATTGTTAATATGGAGACTTTCTCGGAGTCATTTCATCATCTCCAGGTAAAGCTGTCACTTTACATTTTCTACCACAGGGAAGTCTTCAAGGCTGATGACTTTTGTGCTTTTGCAGTTTCTCTGTAACATGACAAACTGCACTCTGTTTTGTATCATAAACTTCAAGAGAGAAAGACAAAGAGAGGCTGGTGAGGGAATGACTGTTTATAGCTGCTATAATGTAAGTAATAACAGAAACAAAGTCATTTAGTAGACGTTCCACAACAATAATCATAACCATAAACGGAGAGGAAGTATGATGTGTTTTTAAAATGTGTCAGTTTAAAGGGAGATTTGAGGTTTAAAGGGAGGTTTAAGGGAGATAAAGCAATTTCGAACATGCTGTTATAGGAAATGCATTACACCACCGCTATTGATTATTTTCCTATTATTACAGCATGCCACGTTGTGTTTTATTCCTTACATAATTGCTGTCATTTCCAGTGATACTCAATATTTGTAGCCTTATTATCTATATAGTCTTATCTATTATCTATAAAGAAAGTGGGTTTTTTTATCCCCATGAAACCCCACTGTTCTCATATAAGGACATCCTATTTTCTCCCAAATACATTGTGTGTATATCCTTGTAAGACCTTCATATGATGACCATCAGCTATCACTCTCCTGCTTGAAGACCTTGATCAAGTTCTAGAAACAGAAACAGTGTGGAGTAATTACATGGCACATAACATTAGAGTTTGGGTCTCAGGAGGATATTTACTCTTTTAAATGTATACAAATGTGTTCGGAAGTTAGGGTCAGAGGTCAAGGTCAGGGTGGACAGCATTCCTGGAGCTGTATAAATGAATGGTCTTGCTCGAGAGCCTGACATTGGCAGTTTAACAGCCCTGAGATTTGAACTGCTGAACTCCCACCTCCACTATATATCTAGTCAGTATTTATTCAGTAAACACACATGCTTGTATATCGTGGTGAGACCTGGTGCCCTCATCTGAGGAATTTGGAAAATAAAACTGTCCTCATGAGAGACCCACAAATGATTTACTGCTTCATTTCCATATTTCCATATAAGATAATATATTGCCTGCTAGTGAGGTCTTTTCCTTCGTGTTGTATATTTGCGCAGATCTATTTTATGTCCAGACCTATGCCTTTAATCAACACACTGTTTCTATCCCCTCAGCGTTGACAGCGAGCGAGAGTGACGGATCTCTGCTGATCGAGCAGTACGCTCCCTGTCCTTATTGCAATGCAGTCTTACGCCACGCTGACTCGCTTCTTCAGACCAGCTCGAGCTCCACTACAGTTCACTACTTCAACATGGAGGACTGTGTGCTTGCTGCTGCCGAGAAAGAACACATCACCTGCCCCAATCACCCCAAAGAGCTGGTGCCCCTCCAGGAGCTCGTACCTGAGCTCTTCATGACGGACTTCCCCTCACGGTAAGATTTCTTTATACTTCTGCAGGTCTGATGGCCACACTGGCCTGCCATCAAAACTTAGAAAAAGAGTTAAAGTGGCAAACTCATATAGCCGATCACATTCGTCCCTGTCTATTCCCTGGAGTGGTCGTTTTTCCACATGAATTTTTATTGAAGCCCAGACCCATTGTTTTCAGGTGGATTAGAGATCAGAGCCCAGGTACACTCGGTCAAGAAGAATAGTACAATTTAAAAATGTTAGATAAGAGTTCTGGCATCCAAACTCTGTTCTACTTGGAAGTTTGTTTTTTTTAATCACATATGCATGCTGGATTTGAGGCTGAGTGTCAACTCGTCAACTGCAGCTGGTGTAAACAGGGCTTTTGGGCCTGCTGTCAAAGCAGGAAGCGATGTACATAGCAGTGACACTCTCAATATAAAACATTAATCCACTACCACTCACTTACACACACACAGCTTTGCAGGACAGAAAGAAACATTTGTTTTAATGAGCTCATCTGAGCTTTGCGGCAGATGCGCAAGTCAAGTCAAGGGTGTGATTTGGCGAAAAAAAAAATCACGTGACGATACAGATGTTTTCACAATACATAATGCGCATCGCAATATTTCGGTTTGTTAAGGTTGAAGTGTAAAGCAGTACTAGAATATCTAGAAAGCTCTAACAATGTACTTTTAAATCAGCAAAAAATGTTTCAAAATTAAGTATTTTCCGAGATCTGACGGATCGCAGAATTATCTGGGCGTGGCTTAGTATTCTGATGAGCACACGTGATTGATATCTTTCTGTCTGAGACTCCAAGCAAGCTATAGGCCACTCAAACCGAACTAAAGCCAAGGGGGCATGCAGGGGGAATTGCGATTGTTCATGCACATAGGTGTGACCGAAGAACAAGCAGCAGAGGAGAACTTTCACAAGCTTTACCCAATACTAGCCCCTCCCACTTTATGTGAAAGGAAAGAAAAGTTCTGGTGATCTATATATAGACGTTAGAAATCCACTAATTATTTTCACTGTGGCCACAGGACCAGCAGCAATCTCATTAGAAAGCAACGGATTTGGGCTTAACTTAAAAAAAAAAAGCACTCTACAGAAAGTACACTTCTGTGGAAATGATTTCCTTCATGAACCAAAGTGTGCTTTCTACATCACTGCCTTGTTAAAATCTGTCTGTCACACTCCTGAAAGGATTCCACAAAGCTCTCTGCAGGATGTTGTGCAGGATGTAAACTGCTACAACTCAGCACTCCTCCTCTTTTGAAATGTCAGTGTGTCTTCACACTGCTTCACCGTACATGTGCAAGCAGTGCATGTGGCCCGAGGCGTATTTACTTTAAAGCCGAGGTCCAGAACGATCCCTCCAAATATTTATGCAGTGACAGAAACAATATGCTTCCTTTGCTAGCAGGCACATTAAGGCATACTTTGCTTCCTGTATCCATATCCCAAACCTCAGGCCATAAGAGCATCTTATAAATGTAACCTTTCCCATCATTGAGTTTTAATTTAATTTCACCCCTCAGTCTCATTTTCAATTATTTTTATGAGCATCTGCGTACCTAATACTTTGTAATGGCAAATTTTTACACGTAAGGCATTGTTACAATTTTCAGACAATATGGAAATTACACATGCAGGCCCTGTGTTTATGTAGCAGGGATGCCAAACTACAGTCCTGGAGGGCTACAGCAACACAACGTTTAGCTTTCTACCTAATTTTAGACACCTGACACAACTCCTCAGCTTATTCCTAAGAGTGTCATTTGGTAAGACGGTAAACATAAATCTCGGTAGGGTTGTGGCCTTCCAAGACTGAAATCCCATTATTCCTTCACTGATTTCCAGAGAGATGATGCTCACGTTTCATCCACACAGCTGTTTATTCAAGAGATTTTGCTACAGTGGCAAGGTGGGGTGAAGGAGGACTAGAGTGAGAGATGCAGCGTTGAGAGATATAAATCAGTGTTCGTTATAAGAATGTCTTTGAAAGCAACTGAAAAACACAAGTGTTTAATAGAAAAATCTGGCCTCTAGGTAAAAGGGCCATTGCAATTTCCGACTCAAAACAATCACGGAGGAACTGGGCAGCGTGTCCATGCCATTAAGCCACCATGAAAGCATGTGTGATTATACAGCTCTGAAAGATATTTCCTTTGCTTTTCACTCCCTGGAAACGCACAGAAATGATCTGGAGCAGCTGGTAAAGTGGACATGGTTTGCCTTGGCAGACCGCCAAAGATTATGTCAAAGATAATGTTAGAGTGCGTTCCCTTTCTGTATGAAAGAAGATTGTCCTCGAATCATATTTGCTGAGTCTGGCTAAGGCTAAGGGGTTAGTTGACAGATGCTGACAGATTGAGACAGTCTGTACAAAAAAGGTACACCATGCACGCTCTGTCAGTGTGTAGAGCTGTTATTGGCTTTAGATTATAGCCGTGAGTGCTAGACTAGCTGACTAATACATTCACTGTGTGTTGCTGTGGGGATGTAGACTAGTTGGGTGGTGGGGAAAAAAAGTGAGGCAGAAAGCATGCTGAATGCACTTTATTAGTTTAAAAAGTTTTTCATTCTTTTCCTTTTTTTCTTTTTAAAGCATCACTCTAATATCACTTGAATGAAATGGAGACTTTTTTTAATCCCACTCCCTCCAGAGGAAAGAGATCCTCCCACCGTTATTTTTGTCGTCCTTGAAAGCGAAATAAAATGTAAATAAAATACTTGCACTATGACGTACCAAATTCTGTTGTAACCAATGCTCCAGTTCTGTGTGAAAGAACAATCTCAGAACTGTGGGTTGCATGTCAATGTCTAATCCCCACTAAGCTAGTTTAGAGTGAGATCGATGGCGCATGCCAACTTTTACAAATGTCTAGTCAGTGAAAATGAGTAGCCCTGGCTCGTGTGTGTCGGATGGGAGAATAGTCACCCATTGTATGTATAAGATGAAAGAATGTACATTTTGTTCTGTGTTTGTGTGTGTTTTCAGGTTGTTCCTGATGAAGAGTGACCTGGAGTGGAGCGAACAGGAAAAAGACATCCTCGGACAGGGAGGCAGCGGGACCATCATCTACAAAGCCAAGTACAGAGGCCAGCCAGTGGCCATCAAACGCTTCCACTTTAAGAAATGCAGACAGCAGTCACTCAACAGTGAAACAGGTGAGAGTACATCACTCACTACCCATCAACCTACCTGCACGCCATTCTATCCCTCACTTAGGGCAGTACAACTATGGCTATGTAGTTCAGGAATGTTTTTAGAACTATACAGTATATAGTAGAAAATGTAACTCAGCCATCCAGAATAACTCGGCCATCCATACCCCCGGATTCCGCTAGCCAATCAGAGAGCAGCTGTTTGCATATGCACACCCCCAAAATCAGCCTGTTTTATCATGTAAGGTTTTCATGCTATGCTAAAATGGCTTGAGAAAAAACAAACAAACAAGGCATTTTTTCCACGACAAAAAATGCTCTGTCCGTATCTGCATACGTATTTAACATTGAGCATTAATGATAATGAGCATTTATTTCCATTGCACACAAAAGTTGAATGAAAATCTTATTCATCCTTTACTTATTGTCATTTCATGATAATGACTCCATGAATGAAAACAAATGAGACTAGATATTTAGTTAGGACAAAAGTAATGTTAACATTTTAAAAAGAAGAAGAGTTAGTGTGCGTCCAGTAGCCAAGTCGCTGCAGTGGCTGAGCTGTGTTACTGGAAGGGTTAGCACATGCCGCACTCTTTCAGTGCTCTTTCAATGTTATTTTCAGTTTTCTGTGAGCTTTGCCACTTATCAATATACACACCTGAGTAGGAAGAAAGTCAGTGTTACCAAAATGTTCATAAATCTGGTGGGAATTTTAGTTTGGTTTGGGCTACACAAACATACACAACTTTATTGAAAGGTTGGTAAAAATGAGGCCCAGAGATTCATAGGGAAAAAGTTATTGTGAAGTGAAATTCTAACATAAGCACATGCATAACTATCCTCTTTTCAGTTTTGGCCAGTTTGGGGTGTGTATTCAGGGGGCCTTGTGATTGGACAGTGAAACTTATCTTCTGCTTCTTTTGAACCAGAGCCCGTGTCTCATGCTGTGTTTGAGGTCTTATGTCCGAGCCTTGTTGATTTCATATCTGGCTTGGAGCTCTGATGAATCACGGTTATTAGCTAAGCTAATATTCTTACTTTCTCCACTCACCACACACTCTCAGGATGCTGTATTTTTCAGGTTACACAGTTTGGCATGGGGGTTATATCATTTGTACCTCCTTGTACCTTGATATTTCCTTTGTACCCTCATTTTAGAGGACCTTAGGTTTATTTAAGGTGAACCATAGAGAACAGTGTTGTGTTTTTGAGGGAACATTTATGTTGGTTGTACATTAGAGAACAAAAATGTGCTGTACAGTGCCAATTTTATCCATTTTTCTCTTTTGTAGCTGAAATAAGGCAGTTTTTTCCCAACCAAATAATAAAAAGGAATGTCGTAAACAGTGCAGATAACCCAACATTCACATCTAAAGGCTTTTTCCTGAACAATGACACACATGCATTGTAGAAGGCAACCAGTTTAGCGTCATGCAAACCACTAGTCAACTACATATACTATTCCTTTAAAGTGTACTGCATAACGAGGTGCAATATGATCTATTTTTAGATTGTGATTGAATGCATTTCAGATATGGGTGAATGAATCTCTGCACTGATTATATTGAATAAGCAGGTTTTTTTCTTCATTATGGCCAGAGGATCTGTGTATGTGTGAGTGCGCGTGTGCTTGTTTTTATCAGCCAACTCAGCAGAGCACATTACAGCTCTCCCTTATGCTGAGTCATACTCCACTACTTTCATTGCTGTTCTTTCTTTATCCTCCTACTCTTTTATCTTTCATAGCGGCCCATCCAATCTGGTATAACCATGCTGCTTCCTGTCTGTAGTGCATCAATCTTTTCTTGCAGCACGAGTAAATAGAGGTAACTGTGCATCGGCGTATGACAAATGGGGGTGTTAAAAAAGAAAAAAGTGGAATCACTCCATTTTCCTTCCTCTCTCTGCACTACATTTACAAGATGAGGTGGGATGATATTTGGATGTAAAAAAAAAAAGCCCTGCTGCCAGCTTTAGAGCTTTGTGACCTGGCTATCCAGGAGCTCATATTTTAGATCACACCTGATTTATTCATGAACAAACTCTATGGTTTTGATGACCATAGAAACTGTAAATCAGATTTTATGAATCAACTTTTTATCCATTTCATCTTCTGCGAAACAAGCTAGTTCCTGTCATCACTTACACATTTTGGCAGCTAAAACACTCTGTCATGAATTTAAGCACAGTATGTATATATATATATATATAAAACCCTACTTGTCATGATACTGAGAAAGCTCAAAGTCCTCCTGATGAAAACTTGACACTGGAGATTCTCCATGCTTGGACATTTACATGCGTTTCATTGTTATATAAAAGCACTTTTTAAATCTGTTTATTATTGGGATTAGATTATGCAGAGTGTCTGCCTTACAGGTTACTGTGCAAGCTGTTACTATCATGGTATTATTGTTCACGTATTAGAATGAGTGTATTAATATAAACGAGTGGATCTACGGTCAGATCCGTGCAGTAATAAAATTTCAACACTGTATTCATCCGTTCTGTGGTATAATATGATCTATTCCACCTCTGTTCAAAGTCCTAAAGAAAAACACAAAGAGATTTCCTGATGAATCCTACTTTACCAAGGTTTTATTAAAACAAGCCCTGTGCACTCATAAGGCTTAACGTTTTCTGTTTTTTTACGCAGACAGGATATCCAGAGCCCAAAATAAACGCTAATGGCATTTGCAGACAGGAGTACGTGTATTATATTTTCTAAATGTAGAACTTGGCATTTGTTACATCCCATGCTTTATGGATTCAGATTTTCCTCCATGCTTTTCTGTAAAGCTCAGCGTTCAGTACAGTAGGCCACAGCACACTGCTCTTTAGCAAGCACTTTACTGCCTTGTTAAATACAAAGAATGATAAAGGGTCATTATTCGCACATTGTGTGTTTTCATCACAGCTCTTGTTTCACTTCTCACCTTCTGCTGTAAAAGCAGCGAAAAAAGGATGTTGCAGCCATGCGGCTGTCTTTCCATTTATATTTTTTTCAGCTCCTCTGTTTACATTCATCAGCACTTTCTGAATATAGCTGGTCATAGATTCAAATGTATGTTACTAATAAACGGAATAACAAGACGAAACAAGCACATTAAACGTATTAAACCTCTGGTGGTTGTCATTCTCGAACATTGATGTGAATTTGATCAACTTTAATACAGTACTATACAAAAGGTTCCAAGAAGCACCCTATGTAGAGTTTGTTTGGTTAGTTGCTCTGCAGGAACCCGTGATGGTTGTATGTAGAACACTAAAAAAAGTGGCGTTTTCCTGTCAGAAAAGGTTCCAAATTGAAATGTCTTTTAAAAGTGAAGTTTTAACTTGGAGTCTATGACAGGATGTGTGCTGGCAAGAGTATAGCTGACCCACACACCCTGGACATCACCTCTTTGAAGCGCTTCCCTTCAACGGAAGACTGGGAGCGATCAAAGCTAGAACAGCCCAGCACGCAACCGGTTTTCTCCCAGAGCTATATATAGTAAAGCATCTTGCGTATATATACACATATTCGGTATTATTTAAAACCCGCTGTTTCATTACTCATTTCACTACAGCATGTGGCTGTGCAAAAAGAAACATTTACTGCATGAGAAAATCTCACTTGGCTAGGAAGGTTTTCAGCTTCTGAAGACAGACTGATGGTTTTTACCAAAGCATTCATTAAACTGGCTTATCCATTGTGATCTCTGCAGGCAGACATCGAGGCAAGATTGGAACGTTGCCTAAATAAGTAGCCATGTTTTCATGTCATTTTTTTATAAGGCGTATTTTTAGTTTTAGTATTTTCTTCAGAATTTAGCCTTCAGTAACATCCAGTGGGTTTTTCCAGACTACCAGACCTGTGTAAATTGTTCATTGTTGACTCTTTTGTGTTTTACATATACACTCACCAAGACAAATTCATCATATTTGCAGCATACCGGGTAAATAAAGCAGAAACCCATTGATTTTGAAAATGCTGTAATCGCTAACCATCCAAGGAACGTTTTATTCCCTACAGTATCTTTAGGCTGGTTTTATATGCATTTTTTCTCTGTAAACACAAACAGGATCAAGTGCTGTTTTGAACAGTCAACAGTAGTTTTAAACATGTTCAATACTCTAGTGCAAACAGTTATTCGATATATTTTTCAGAGAAAATGTGCTTACTAATGTCTTTATTATGCAAATATGTGATTATTTTTTAGAAATAAACGATTGTTTTGATTAACATAATAATTGTTAATGATTAACAATTATGTTAAAAAGGTAGACAGAACTTATTACATTGTAATTTTTACACCGTTCATTCATCACTTATGTATAGAAAAAAAAAAACCATTTATAAAAACAAAAACGAGTTTGTCCGATCTTGCCAAGTTTTGTTTGAAGACGTCATCACAAGGTGACCTTTGGGCTCTTCCAATCTCTCATAAGCCAATCATGGGCTGTAGTGGCTCAGTTGCTTGAGATCAGAAGATTGTTAAAGTCTCAGGAACAGCAGGGGTAGATAAGAGTAAAAACCTACAGCCAGTAGGATACCAGTACCCTGCATACTGACCCCTGTACCTTCTTCAAACGTGTATGCTTGGCACTTCCTATAGAGACACAACTCCCAAAATAAAGAGTCATCTCTTGCCCTTGCCATGAGAAGAAATCCCTAACCAGCTTAGCCCTGCCACCATCTGCTAATCCCTTAATCACCTGCACTTCTTTCCAAACTTTTGGACTCAAAGTCACATTTAAGAAAATGACTTCCATTCTTGCGTAATGCTGAAACTAATTTCTATAGCATTAACAGTACTGTAGAGTCAATGTGACGACTTCAGCACAGCTGGAAAGAAATAGTATCCCTGCTCATTAAGGGCTTATGGTCACAAGAGCTCAAGCCAGACCATTACGGGCCCTCCAGCTACAAAATTTCATTGTTGCTCAACTCCACTCAGGCAGATGGTGGCTTATGGTTTCCCCTATTGAGGTCACATGTTGTATACAGAAGTGGTAGCAGTTTTAACAATTGCATAGGAAAGAATTGCTTTAAAATGGCTGTAGAATTGTTGGGATTTGAAACCCCTGGCAATAACATGAATACACTAGCATTCTACCAATCGAACCCCATGTCTGCAATTTTGTCAGATTAACTTGTAGCCAACTAGAATAAGGGTATTCCACTAAATACCATTATATTTGTAACCACCCAGCTAAATAAACCTTGCTTAAAAAAGGTTCAGATAAATTAGAAGGAAATTTAAATGTCATCCCCAATTTAAACATTATCATTGGTCAATTTCTATGCAATCACTTAAACACTGGCTTGATTCAAAATCTATACTACTGTGGAAGGAAATAGAAGAGAACACTCGGTACCATTAGGCTGAAAGATTTTCTGTTTGCTGGCTTCTCCATTAAAAATTGGACATTGAGGTATGGCCCAATACTGCTACAGCCATTTAGTGGAGTCAAGAAGTTTGTCATGTTTGCCACATCAAAATGGCATAAATCATTTCCTATTTAGTGCAATAATAACCTGTTATCTGGAAACACACCCGTCACTCTAAACTCTTGGGCAGACAGGTATATGGGTCTTTAACGACATCAATGTGAACGACTCTTTAATTATCATTAATAATTTGGTTGCTTTAATGTATTCTTAAGCATTCCTTATTCCTCTACTTCTGACTTAGGTCAACCTTGAAAACACACCACATTGCATGGGGTGCAGAGTTGAAAGAACACCATGTAGTCAGTTGGATTCAGGATGCTCCTGAAAGCATAGTCGCCTTTCTTTATGCCAAGATCTTTCAGCTACGGTATTTTTGAACGTTTGGTTTTCTTGAGTCTGCACAGTCCACGGACCACGCTCCACCAGTTGCCAGTCCTTGCCCTAGACAGTTGTTTATTATATGCGTCTCATTCTAGTTTGCAATATGAGAACACTGGGAAGCAAGGATCCTTTAGCCAAGCCTGAGTTCTAACTTCCTCAGAACTCCAATAATCCAATAATGCCCTGTTGTGCCCTCCCAGACACCATGTTGAAGCACCTGCAGTCTGTGGACGCTTCCAAAAGCTTCTCGGAGTTCCGACAGGAGGCTAGCATGTTACACACTCTGCAGCACCCCTGCATCGTGGCCCTGCTGGGCATCAGCATCCACCCGCTGTGTTTTGCCCTACAACTGGCACCACTTGGGAGCCTCAACACCGTGCTGGAGGAACGTAGCAAAGGTGAGATGAGCACACACCACAGAAGTACAACCTGGCATCAACAGGCTGCTTTTACAAGCATGGATTATTAATGTCGTGTGTTTACCTCATGGCACTTACAATACTTTATGATAATTAAGAGAGTCTATTAGAGTTCACCCTGTTCACACAGTTAACCACAGGTAGAAGCAATTCTATGGCAATGCATCCAAAGCTAAAATAGATACACCCTAACAGGTATAAAGGCTATATTTCACTATTTCTTTCAAATTCTACAAGCAAAAAATACACAATATTGTTGAAAAGTAAAAGGCACCTATATGCTTTTTGGTAGTGGTTTTGGTAGTGGTTTTTGGTAGCATCAGACGATGTCAAGCTGACGCTTTCAGAAAATTCTTAGAGTCTGACCAGTAAATAAAGATGTAACAGTTTTAGAAATGAGTTACGTGTAATTACTGTAATTTGAACATGATAGAAATGCACTAGTAATTATTAAATTCTTCATATCTCTTTACTGATTACAGTTTGATTATTGTTCATTCTTGGACTTTCTGCTTAAGTCTTATACTTGACCTACTTAACTGCCTTTAAATATCTTTATAGGTTTTAGTGACGGGTGTTATGTGTATTTTTGGTTTTTATAAACTTCTTTTTCTCCTTCAGGTAGATCATTTAATTTAAGACTGCATTGAATAATTTTCGCATCATAAAGAATTTTGTAATACGATTCCAATAATCTCAGTGACTCCAAGAATAAGGTTGCTAGTACCGGTGCTGGAAATCAGGTTCCTCTGCAGGATAGTTGAGCTTACAGCTGATGAGGAGCTCGGCAATCCAGGAAAGCCTTGATTCACTACTCTGAATTGAGAGCAACCAGGTGAGGTGGTTCAGACACCTTGTTAGGATGTCCCCAGTCAGCATGTGCTAGAGCACTGGATGGAAACCCCAGGGCAGACCCAGGACATGCTGAAGAGATGATGTCTCACAGTTTGCGCAGGAACATCTGGGGATCTCTGAAGGGGAACTGGAATCTGTGGATCAGAATAGAGAAGTCTAGATTGACTTTCTCAGCTTGTGTTATGTTACTGTCCACAGGCTCCTCGTTCATACCCCTGGGCTATATGCTGACCTTCAAAGCTGCCTATCAGATTGCTGCAGGCTTGGCCTACCTTCACAGGAAGAACATAATCTTCTGTGATCTGAAGTCGGACAACATCCTCGTGTGGTCAGTGCAAGTGGAGGACTCGGTCAACGTCAAGCTATCCGACTATGGCATATCCCGCCAGTCTTTCCATGAGGGAGCTCTGGGTGTGGAGGGCACGCCAGGATACCAGGCTCCTGAAATCCGCCCAGGCATCGTCTATGATGAGAAGGTACACAGTTTTTCATGCCACATGCAGGTCTTTTTTTTTTTAAACCAAAATAACGAAGTTTCCCTCAACCTGGTTTGAGGAAAGTATTTTATTTGAGTGTAACAAAAAAGTGTACCTCATGCAAATATGGGTTTGCACTTGGCTGAGGTAGAAAAGAAAAAAAAATGTATGCAAATCATTGAATACATCTTATTCAGGAATCTTAAAATTAATAAAACATTTGACAGAAATATAGCTTTCCACAAAACTCAGGGCCCCATAATACTTAAGTGCTTACATTTGCAATAAATTGTCATTGTCACAGTTTTAATGTAGTCAGTTTAATTTATGTAAGAACAAAAGCTTGTCAAGGCCTACAAATGGGATTTCCGCCATGACATTATGAGATCTGTGAGTAGCAATGCAGCAGTAATAATAAAAAAGATCAGTAGATAAATATATATTGTTTTTCCATCTCTGTGCCTTAAGTCATTTTCATGAACTGCTGAATGCATATTGCTGGATATACAGTGGCACCTTGGCATAGCATTGCCATGTTACAGCTCCAGGGTCTCTGGTTTGGTCTTCAGCTGAGGTTACTGTCAGTGTGGCGTTATGTATGTTCCCCCTGGCTCCACGTGGGTTTCCTCCAGGTTCTCCGGTTTCCACTGACCTTCCAAAAAATGTCAGTCAGTGAACTGGCTACTCTGAATTGCAGTTAGGAGTGTGAGTGAGTGAGTGAGTGAGTGAGTGAGTGAGTGAGTGAGTGAGTGAGTGAGTGAGTGAGTGAGTGAGTGAGTGA
>JAQMYM010000007.1:16229925-16245070 GCA_030014255.1 Parauchenoglanis ngamensis
TGAGTGAGTGAGTGAGTGAGTGAGTGAGTGAGTGAGTGAGTGAGTGAGTGAGTGAGTGAGTGAGTGAGTGAGTGAGTCTCCCAAGATAGGCTCCATATAGCAACTATATAGTTGTATTTTCTTAATTTATTGTAAAAAATAAAAAAGATAACAGGAAAAAAGCATGATCACAGCAGACTCATGAAAAAATACATGTGCTGCGCAATATCCAGTTTACATTATGTGCAGTTATTATTTGGTTATGTGTGGCTGATAACCTCTTCATGCTGCAGTGCAGGTGATCAGGTAACTATCTGTATTTCTCAATCAAGGACGTTTCCACAGTAGGACGGGTCCATCAGAGGCTAGGCAAGACTAGCATTCAGAGACCCCATAAAGGAACAGTGTAGCGAGTGTGCAGGTGTGCGTCATTGAAAAGGTCCCACCTTGCATGTGTGCGTAGGATTATGAGTGTTTTCAGAACGCTGAGGATACACACAGGCATTCTTGAAAATTCTCTGAATGAAGGACTCGGTCCTTGGTAGACTTGGAAGGATCCTAGGCATCAGAACAGTCCTTTTGATGATGTGGCATTCATAAAGTGCAGCTGTTAAGGATCCTTCCTTGACATTGAGATGCACCCTATATTCCCTTGTGGTTACTACCAACTATAACCATGTGCCAAACTGCCTTAAATCATGGAAGTGATGCTCACTACAAATAGAATGCACGTTCAAAGTGCATGACCTACACTACTGTGGCCATGATTGCAAAAGCTTAAATTAAAAACTATAATCAACAAAACCAATTATTACCGAATGCAATAATGAATTGTATTGTACAGCTGAGCATGATTGTTTGATAAAATGCACCATCACGGATGCTGAACTTTGCATAGTTTTTTTATTTGATTGTGCAAAACCACACTTATGAAGCTCACCTGCCAACTATACGGAATAGCCCATGCCCACTCATTCTATAAAGACATAGAGTTGTACAGAATGCTTTTGCATTGACTGATTACGTAAAGAGCGCAGTTTTTTTTTCTTAAAGTGTCTTTCAAACCTCTCACAGTGAGCATGTAAAGAATTTAAAGGATCTCCTCTTTCTGCACTCTGATGAATACTTTCAGAGAAATAAAAGCTGACCTTGAATCATTTCAAGAGTCACGATTCATCTGAGCCAAAACTGTACTTTGATAGGAAACAGTAGCTGAAGTTATTTATGTGATGACTTCATTCTCATGATTATGCTTGCCACGTTCTCTGACAAAAAACCACGACCTCACCCATGCAGTCAGTGCCCAAACCTACTGACTGCATCATAGGAAACCTGAGATGGTCTCGCTTTTCAGCCTGTAATTTCCAGTGGTGTTCTGTCATTTTTGCCATTAAAGACATCGACATGTGAAAGGACTCTTTCCTAACGGCGCAATATTCTTTTTATAGTAGCACTGTTCACAGAGGTTTGCATTTGATCAAAATGCAAACTGATTAACCCCCTAAAATAAACCAGAGTATTATTTGCGTAATGGGAGGATTTTAATGGTTTGATCCTTTTTTATAACGTGATTGAACGTTTTCCCATTTTCCATCCGTACCCCACTGTTCCTGGAACTAAAACACATTTTGGGTTTGTGTCATGTTTTTATGAGATATGAGGAACAGACTTCATGAGGGAATGTTCGGTCTTTCTTCATAACGGAGTACATTTAACCAGTATGTTCGGTTTGGTCAAAACGATGCATTTCAAATTCAAGTTTATATTACATAAAGATGCTCCTGACTAACATGAGATAAAGGCTTATCAATTAAATTAAAAAGTAATCCCTCTATATATTTTTGGCACTCCCACCTCCATTCACGGTTGCACAGCAGGCATGCAGTTTCAGGAGGCTGTTGGTATAACGGGTTTTTTTGTTTGTTTGGGTTTTTTTTTTTTTTTACCTCGTCCATCTACCAGAGGAGAAATGCCACTACTCCCTAATGACTTTTCCACAAAACAGATGTTAATTTCATATGTTTGTTTAGCCCCAATTGGTTCATACATTTCTCGGTTCTCTGGTGCATACTGCTCTTCTCTGAATCCCACTACCTGCTGCTGGCTGTTGCTATGAGCTATAGTTACCAGCCATTGTAGTTAGCTTAAATGGATGCTAGGCAATATTTCCAGAATAAAGAATTTGAAGATATGTCAGAATCGTGACCAAACTGAATAAATTCCTCACAATGCGTCACAAAGACTGTTATGTAACACTCATCATGAAATGCAGTTAGTTCACATTTAAGTATGTTTGAGTGAAAATGTGAATTCTAGCCAGACTCAAGTAGCATCTTTACATGTGCTGAGAGCTAATTACAGCTCGTGACTGAAAAACTGAAACGTTAGTCAAGGATTTTCTGGATTTTTGTTTCGTTTTGTATTAAATCTCGGGTTCAAACATGATGCTTCATCACCGAAAACATTATTAAGAGGATAAAGACTAAAGCTAAATGAAATCACCCCTCTCAGGGATTCAGTTACTCATTTATTTTCCATAGTCTTTTCCATTCATGAAGATATTGTGCTTGTTCTAGTTAATTGGACTTCTAGGTAGTTTCACATGATCTCCATTGTGATCCAAATTCACCATGATCTGGGATTTTATATATAGAGGAAAGGAAACCAAAGCACACTTTCTTGACATGAAATAAAAAAAATAGCTAAATGTATTTATAAATCCATAGCTAAATCCCTGAGATGATATGAGGAAGAAACCTTAAGATGAACAAGGCTAAATAGGGAACCCATTGTCTTGTGGGTGACACTGGATCATTTCCATAATTGCTGTATTTAGATATGCACTGAGAGGTATGAAATGCTTTCAAAATACAGTATATAGGATGTTGCAAATGAGCATATTGTTTTAAGATGATCATAGACGGCAGGTTATAACCAAGGGACAGGAAAAGAGCTTAGACCAGTGTTTACACAGTATACTTGAATAGCCAAAAGATCACCAGGACAGCCTGTAATAAATATTTTCAAAATGCATCTATTAATCACTTTTTTGTTCACAATTTCAAATTGTGCATTAAGCAGGTTGATGGAAACCCACCTAGTGACTGCTACCTACTCACTACTTTTCACATTGTCATTATGTTTCTGTAGCCATTGGTGTGTGCATGCGCAGACGTAAGGATATAATATGTATATTATATTCTATATTCCCCACAAGGATAGGAATATCTTGATAGTTTTGACCTTGACATTTGGCTGGTCCCACAGAGAACTGATTTTTTTATTTATTTATTTGTTTGTTTATTTATTTATTTAAGCTTTTGTTTAACAGTTTCCTTTCAGGTTTCTGAGGTTTAGGTCAGGATTACATTTACTTGCAGACATAGCATTAATTAGCTACATTAACGATTATTTCAATGGAAGGTCCTCACAAGGATTATAAGACAAACCTTCGTATAGGTGTGTGTGTTTGGGGGGACGTGTGCGTCTGGGGGGACGCGTGCGTGGTATGTTTTATATCTGGTTGGGGAACAAATGTCCACACAAGTATAGGAATATTGGACAATTTGACAGTTTGTTTTTACAAGAACTTTAGCTTTTATTAAAAAAGAAAACAAGGTTTACTTTGTTACTGAGATTAGGGTCAGTGTTGGATTTAGGTTCAACATAGCATTCATTAGCTGCATTAAAAATGAAGAAAATATGTCAATGGAAAGTCCTCACAAGGATAATAAGACAATGTTTATATATATATAATAGAAGTACTTGAATAGAAGACATTTCACAATAACACTTCTGTTATTATTCTTTTTTTTTTTCCATCAAGCAAAAAACAGAATAGAAAAGGGTCTTTCCAGGAAGTGAAAGTGTTAATACTTGCTCTGCTTATGCAGCTGTTTTTCGAGGCCTGTGTTCATGAAGGATGCTGATGCTGAGTTCAGCAGAGGCAGCCTCACGACTTTTAATAAGGCTTTAAATCGTTCTCATCCTGTCGATTCTGTTTAAAACCCATCAAAGAAAATGTAGAAATCCATTTGAGCAGTCTCGATAAACCCTTAGACTTGAGCTCGTTTTAACTTTTAACTTCAGCTCAGATTTCCCAGAGATCTCCCTGAGATTATGGTAAAATGCAGCTTCTGAGGTCAGATCTGTTGCTGTGATCCAAGTTTGGGTCAAAGAGTAGAGCCATTACCACAACAAAGTTGATTGTTTTCCTTTAACAGCATGTCCTGACGTGTTCTATTCTTTTATGCCACAGCAATTTACTGCTAAAACTTTTTCATTTATAACTGACAAGTCCTCTGCCAAAAGAGCTTTCTGTGTCGGAAAACCTTACCTCTGACTGTTACAAAGCACTGACACTAGAGACTCCTTCCAAAAATTATGCATGTTTTTAATATGATTATGTAGAACCTCTGCTTCATAACTCTATTTGTTATGATAGTGTTGGAAGAAGTGCATGAATATAAACCTGTGATTTGCCTTGACGCTGGAACTACTTTCAGAGCTGCTGTCATAAAATATGAAGTAGCACCTTATGACCAATCCGAATCGAGAATTCAACGGCGTTGTTGTATAATGAGCAGTAATGCAGTAGGAAGTCAAAGTAATAAACGGTTAGGGGAAGTAATTTACACTGCTTAACTCCAAACCCTGAAGTCTCACATGCATCGTCATATTAGAGAAACGTGAAGTGCTGGAATCTTATTAAAGTCACTTGATTCTTGGGAATGAAAAAGCGGATTCCACTTACAGCATGACCACTCACTAATCCAATCCTGCGTAATTAGGAGTTATGGGTTTAATTAGTAGTCAGTTACTTAATTTGGTTTGCTGTATGTGAATGTTCCCTCTAATCAATCCCTAAATACGTTACTATACGCTGTGATCAGCATGACTAATGTCATACACTATAGATAGCTCCGAGTTTGGATGAATCACAGCGTTCACATGATCCAACAAAACCAATATTACAGCCTGGCTTACAACCATCAATTTCAGAGCTTCATCACTGGATTTACGAATATATCGCCAAGTAGGGCATATGTGCAAGGTCTAGAAATATACTGTACTAGCAGTCTGTTATTAATTTGTTGATATTAGCTCAGGAAGCCAGACTGTAGATCATGTTTTGCACCCTTAATTTCTGTCTGCTTACAGTAAATCTGAATGTACATATGACCAAAAGTATGTGGACACCAGACCAATCACACCCATGTGTACTTTATGAACATCTCATTATATATTGAACCTCCCCCTTTGTTGTTCTAATAATCTCCACTCTGCTGAGAAGACTTTGCACTAGATTGTGGAGCGTGGCTGTGCGGATTTGTTTATTCAGCCACAAGAGCATTAGTGAGGTTGGACACTGATGTCTGGTAAGGAGGTCTGGTAGTGTCTTGACGAAGTAATGATTGACATGCATGAAGTTGAAATCTTTAATAAAGTACAGGTACTTCTATGCCTCTCCTAACGAGGAAGTGACTAGATAGTGGTGTTTAATACTGGTATTCTGAAATTCACCGATTAATAGTTCATCTCAAAGTGTTTTTTTTTTTATATATTAAACAATGCCATATCATACATTTTATCAGTTTATAGTTACATCTTTTAAGTTTATATGACACAGAAATGCAACTTACTACACGTGTTGTCATAGTTCAGTTGTTTTCCTGAGCTAAAGCCTTGGCCAAGGCCCTGATCTTAATCCTTCCGCAAGGCCTATAAGCCCATCCTAATGAGGAAGTCATTATATAGTATTGTTTAATGCTGCTGTTTAAAGTGCTGAATTTCACTTGATCACTGCTAGAACAGCATTTGGGTGTTTGATGTTATTTTTACACTAACAATAAGTAACAGTAGTGTTAAATTACAGCAATGTGTAGGTTACAACAAATTTAAGAGGAATCTAATACAAATAACATTTAAAGTTTATCTGGTTGTATCAACAATGCATCAGCACTGCAGAGCAAATGAACCTTTCTAAAGATGGGGATGGGGATGGGGACTCTTAAACCAACCCAAATTAGTCAATTTATGTATACCTTGGAAAGCGGCATCAGTACTTAAATGGGTCTGGGTGTAATTAAGGAATTTAATGCATTTCTCAGATTTTGCTGTAGCCACAGAGGCTACCACACTCAAGCAAAAGGAATGCAGTACACTTCCTTATACGAGATTGGTCCAGACGAGTCGCTGCCTCCATCGCACTTCCTGCATATCTTAAATACTTTCTGAGTGATGTCAGTCTACGCTACTGTACCTTCAGCACTGCGGGGAAACCACAGCTCTTGTTTTCCCCACTTGGCGAGGCTAAAAACTCACAATGTTCTTTTTTTTTTTAAGTGAAGGTTCTGGTTCATTCACAGAAATTACATAACTTTGATAACGCTGTAATCCAGATATAACCTGGTTCCATTCTGTCCAGGTTATGTTGTACAATGGAGGACCAGGAGCCAAATATAAACCTCAGGAATGTTCCAGGAGTGACACCATGCCAGCTCTTTACTCTCTTGTACATTTTCTCACATGTCAAAGCAATTATTGTATATTTAATGACTTTTATGTGCTAATAGGCTTTCTGTTCCCTCGTGCCACTCTTCTTTTCCTTTCCACATGGTTTCTTCTCTCTTCCTCTATCTGTCTCTCAGGTGGACATGTTCTCTTATGGGATGGTCCTGTACGAGCTGTTGTCTGGACGTCGGCCATCGTTGGGTCATCATCAGCTGCAAATAGCGAAGAAACTCTCCAAGGGCATCCGGCCTGTTCTGGGAATCCCAGAGGAAGTGCAGTTCTGTTGCCTTCAGGCTTTGATGCAGGAATGCTGGGAGACCAAACCAGAGAAGGTATAATATGGCTTTTTTGAATTTGAGTGCATAAATCTGTTAGTCACTCTAAAAACATTTTAAAATTCAGTTCTGCATAAGGTAGTAGATAAATTAATGGCTTTTAGCTTGAGCAGGATTAGTGTGAGTGGGTCTAAAAAGGCATCAAAATATAATTACCAAGGATTTTCCTTCCAAGTCATGTGCAGCATTGCATCATTGCAATTTTGCTTATAATTGTGTGCCGTATTTTTAGAACAAGCTGCTCTAGAGGACACAATTCTCCTCCTGAAATTTTTGTTTAAAAAAAAATAAATAAATAAAAAATCTTTATAAATACCACAATGTTTCATTGGCTGTTTTGCATGTGTGCTGCCTCTGAAAGGTCACATCACCACCCTCTTTTAATATAGTTTCACATTTTTCCTATTAATTTTACCCTAGCTCGGATCTCATGTTGTTTTCTAAGCTGAGGCTTTAGCTATAGTCTTGGTCGAAATTCATCTGTCACACCTGAAAATATTTATTATTATTCTGTGTTTAATGTTTAATGCTGAATCGTTCTACCTTATAAGTAGCTTTGGTCCGTCTGATATCTGCAGTTACAATAAGTACGGAATAAAACACAGTGCTGCTATGAAACAGAGTCCCTCGTCCCACCCCAAAGTTTATTATTTTCCCGTAACAGCAGGTCCCTAATTGTTTTGTTCCTCTTATATAATGCTTATACGACACTCCTTCCATAAATATTAAACAAAGGTCTCCTTTCAACTCAGCAAAAATCAACATTTTATTGTTACAGAACACATTTTTCCATTTTTATTGGACTGTCCTCCTTCCTACATATCCCTGCAAATAAGCAGTTACTGTAGAAATGATACCAGTTTAGAATGAACGCTTTAATAGAAACCTGTGATTTGCCTTGCAGCAGAACTACTGTCTGAGCCATGCTGTTACAGGGAAATAATCAACAGCACCTGACCATTCAGAATTCAGTTCTGTGGTATAATGTATGGGATTCAGTGTTATATTAGCACCACATTACTTGTTGTGTTTGTTCCCGTAACTGTTGAACAGAACCCCTGGCATACAGAGGACAAAAATTAAGTAGCAACTTTCCAAGTCTAGAAAATATTTCTGCTTCATCGGACGCAAAAAATGAAGCTGAAAGGTCTTGGTCTCTGTCTGTGGATAGAATGAATATTTGACCAAAAGAATTTTTGTTTAAGTTCCTGTTGCAGTCTGATGTGTGTGTGTGTGTGTGTGTGTGTGTGTGTGTCTGTGTGTGTAGCGTCCTCTAGCCATGCCTATCCTGAGACAGATGCAGGAGCCGAGTTTCGCCTGTCTGAGGTACCTGTTGCCCTGCGAGCAACACAGTCAGCTCTTCCTCTCCTCGCTTCAGGGCCACAGCGCCGTCTTCTGGGACGGAGAAAAAGACAACAGGTGTGTGTGGGAGTGTGTGTAGGTGGGCAAGACTTTGGGAAGTAGTTTTCATTTTCAATTCTGCTCTGTGGGTTTATTAGCTGCATGTGTTCAAGTACTGATGATTCTGATTGTTTAGGTGTTTATGTAATTCAGAAACACATTTTATCGAACACTAAGTATTTTTTTAGATTCTTCTCTGATTTTCCTCCCTGATTGTAAGTCATGGCCCCATTCCCACCCATCGGGCAGCTCTCCCCTATTACATGACAGCTACCAACCAGGGAGGGTGAAGGCTATCATGTGCTCCCCTGAGGCATATTGAGCCAGCTGGCCACAGCTTTTCGAACTGCTGCTCATTAAACGTCAGGCGACGGCGTATCACACTCATTAAAGCACTATCCGTCCACTTCCACATGCCTGAGCTCGCAGATGACACCCAGGATTAGCTGGTGTTGCTGTGATTAATATGTAGTAGAGATTGAGAGTACACTCTCCCTTCGTCTCTCTGAGAGCATTGCCAATTTTGCGCCATTCCGTAGCCTGACATGGAGCTTTTGTTTCTGTGCTTTTTGCACTGGTTTAGTAAATGTAAATTTCAAATACACTACTAGTCCAAAGTTTGGACATACCTTCTCATAGCTTTTCTTCATTTTTACTAAGGCTATGGTCACATTGCCAGGCTGAAGTGACTCAAATCAGATTTTTTTTTTTTTGCCTTAATATGACAGATCTGATCTTTTTATGGCTGTGTTAACAGAAAAAACTGATCTTTTCAAATCAGATTACAGTCACTTTTTTATGTGGTCTTAAATCTGATCTACTGTATATATCCAATTTGTGGCTAATCAACATGAATGAGAACGGTCCGATCGGAATTAATGTGGCTTTTTGCCTATAGGCATGTCCTCGTCAGCCAGCACAGCGTTGCGTTGATTTCTGCTACCTGTCGAGATATGTTACTTAACGGTTGCATGTTAGGCTTAAAGTAAAGATTTTAGGGTTAACATTAAGCTTTAAGACATAGGGTTAAGGTTTGGGTTAGGTTACGGGCTACGGCTTTTATTCTCTGCTATTGGTTGCATTTATTCGTGCTGTTGTAGCATTTTTCAACAAGGCAGCACAAATTGTCAGAACACCAACAGTGCAGCAAAACAACAATCGAGGAGCGCTACAGCTGAAAAACTGCTTGCCGTCCTCTAGAGCAAACTGTGATGCATACGTTAGCTTCTAGCATGTCCGTTTTTCAGTTTTAATACCATGAGTTGTCTTACAGAAGTTTTTTTTTTAGTTGTTGGTGACGAGGACGACTCATGCAAAAACGTATCAATGTGCACAGGTGACATTTTGAAGGACAAAAGTGTTCACATTAAAGTTAGATACAGGTCACTTGTAATTATGAATATGAACCATAAAGATTAAAAAACTAGGCTTGTAATGTGACTGTAGCCTTAGATCTAGTTTTTTATAAAAACAATAAAGAAGACATTAACATGAAGGTTTACACACTGAAATTTGCAAGCTCCTAACAAAACTACCTGCTTGAGAAAGTAAAAACTACTTATTAAAAAATCCATCTACACTATTGGAGTGGCGGTGTGTCTGTACAGATCATCATGTTGTTTGTACATGATCACATATAGTTTGTTACTGCAATGAGATTTTCACCCTGTATATGGCTGCAGTCACTGGATTGTGGGTTATTGCTGACTCCAGGGCATGTGATACTGTAGCAGGCTACAGCGTGAAATATAGCCCATATATTTGCTATAAACTTGGCACATTTGGCGCGCTGTTTTGGCGTAAACTCGAGTGCAAAACTATACCTCACTGCTCTGCACAGCACAGACGTCTTATGTAAAAGAACCCTGTTTAACATAGGAGGGTGCTGAAGTGGTGCCCCTGGGGTCAGATGTAGAAAGATGAGCTTCAAATTGAAAAAAATGGCCGAGGCTAATGAATTTGTGGCTTGTTTAAAACAGAGCTCCATTGTTACAGGCTCTGGGACCCCGTCTGTGTCTCAGGCAACCCTATGAATTTGTCAAAATTAATCGTAGTAAAAATGATCGTGGTATAACCATTTGCCAATTTTAAATATTTAATTGGCATTTAGTAAATTAAATAGTTCCCTCATTTGTTTCATTGCTGTCTTTAGTGTTAATCACCATGTCAAGTATTGCCTTTTAGAGTTCACTTCCTGTATTCTACACATTCCCTCTCTTTCTCATTAACTCCAGTTACCCCCTTTAAAAACTCACAGTAGTGAAACTAAACACCCCTATTAACCCGAGTTAATGTGAAAATATTGAGATGACCCACGCGGCCCTTAGAAATAAGTTCGAGGAGGTATTAATATTCATGAGTATGCAAACTAACTCATTATTATGCATGATGGACATCCTGTAAGATAAACGGCGTTGGCCTGAAGCTCATCTCAGAAGATAGCTACCAGGTGAGAAGAGCAACAGCTGTTTTGTTGTTGTCTCTCAGCCAGCCACCCAAGGCATCCTGACACACTCTGAATGGCCGGCTTTTATCTCACAGTCCAGGTGTTGGCAATTACATCCACGGCCGTGTCATCATGCCAAATGGAGTGGCCTCGAGATGCGCTGAAAGGTGCCGTAATTCACATTCGGCGCCTGCAAAACGAAAGAAGAAAGACAGCTTTGTCTTTACTCTAGCGTAGCACAGCAGCATGTCCCCTACAGAGTGCCCTACTATATCCTGTACATGAGGGAGGATTTCAGAGGGGCACAGAGGAGCCATCAATAATAATCCTAATCATAATGGCTCAAGAAGTAAACAGATGCAGCCAAATAACTATTTAAGGAAATCTGCATTTTACAGTTTGCACTTCAGGGCAGTGGTGATAACTCTGATCATACTGATTCAGTATTCTATTCAGTGCTGTACAAAAGTTAGCACATGAAAGTAAAAAATCCTGTAAAGTGAAGACAACCTCGCAAATTAAAAATTAAGTATTGTACACACCAATAAACTAAACAAAGTCAATATTTGATGTGACAACCCTTTGCTTTTTAGAAATGCATCAGTAGACTCGGGTACCGTTTGTGCAGTTTTATGAGAATATTGGCTGGTAAGGTTTACAGTGTCTTGGAGAACCTGCAACGGTTCTTCTAAAGATTCTGACGGTCACACTTGCTTCTGTTTTTGCAGGTAAAGTCTGAAGCCTTCAGTATGTTTTTCTGTCTACAAAATTATCTAATATGTAACATGTTACTTTCCTTACTGACATAAGTTGGGTTTTTTTGTGTGTTTCTGAAAACTATGGTTTGGAAATCTTTTTTTTTTTAAACTAACCCAATAACACAGAAGTCATAAAATACACACTAAAATTTGCATTTTTAAAAATAGGATGCCTAAGATGGCAGGTTCAACCTTCAGGTTTGTTGGGGCTCAAAGTGTGCACAGAGATACAATACCAGTCATACGTTTCGACACACCTCCGATGGCTTTTCTTTATTTGTATTACTTAAGACACTTCATGTCAAAGTAATGATGGACTATCGTTTCTCTTTACTTAGTTCTTTACATCATATGGATTACTACAGTTGTCAAACAAGGCTATTTACTGTATTCCAACACCACCTCGACACGACACAGCTGATGATCTCATGTACATTAAGAAAGCAAAAAATTCCAGTTATTAACTTTAGGCAAGGCACACCTGTTAGCTGAAAAGCATTCCCGATGACTACCTCATATAGCTGGTTAAGATAATGCCAATAGTGTGCAAAGCTGTCATCAAGATAAATGCTAGTTTGAAGAATCTACAATATGAAACTTTATTATTATTATTTTTTTTGCACTTTTTTGTTTACCACATACTTCCATATGTGTTATTTCAAAGTTTTAATGTCTTAGTATTGTTAAAATAGTAAAATAATAATAAAATAAAACCTAGGAATGAGTAGGTGTGTCCAAACTATTGACTGGTACTGCAGACAAATAAATTAATCATCTAGCCCACCAGGTAGTAAAACCTTGTGCTGCCCAGACCCATGGATGCCCAAAACTGGCTAAAATGTTGTAGCTAACATAATACCATATGGCGAGCTAGTGCATTAATATAACAGGATGTCCAAAAAGTCCCATGATTTTTTTTCTTCTCCGAAATAGCCTTTAAAATGCCTTTGACAAGAGAAGAACATATTGAAATCATTGTCATGCCTAAGCACAAAGATCATTTAAAGCAAGTGCTATTACACGAATACCCCCAGATGTGTTAAAATGAGTTCATCATCAGTAGGAGAGATTACTCCATGTGCATTCACAAAGAAATGGCAGGCATGTAGAGGAAGTTACATTTTGCTGAAAACTGTTCATTTCTCCATGTATGGAGACTTTTGAGACACCCTGTAGATTAAGCAATATATGATTGAACCTAATAAAACCTAAGGAATATAAAAATTCTTTAAAAAAAGGTTCTAATGCTTCTACCTTCAACAATAAATTAGTAGGTTTTGGCTATGATTTGACGTGATTTTCTGTCCTCCAAGCGTACTGAATATTATGCTAGGAGGAGATTTACATGGGAGCTTTTCGCTAAAATGTATTTGCTTCTATTTCTTCAGTGTTTCCACATAACTGCATGTTTCTGATTCACAAAAGATCATCTGTCATAAATTATCCGATCATCACACCTTTCTCTGTAAAAGTCAGGAAATAGTAGTTTTTTATTATTTTATATTTGTTTGCTTTTTGTCTGCCAGGCAACTGTTAATAAAGACTAATAGCTTAGGCACAAGATCTGTCTGTCCTGTAGACTTGGGTAGTGTTGGCATTTGAACTGACACCAGTACCTGGAATTCAGTATCCAGTCCTACTCTCCTGGGTGCAATACTACTGGTACTGATTTGGCACATTTTCTCACAATTATATTTGGCATTTAAGATTGATGAAGCAATATAGTCATGCATGACATTATGATGTCACCTAGATTTGATGGTGTAACAGACAATGAAATGTTTATGACACTAACTAATCCATTTGCAGTGAATGGTTTGGGTCTCATCACCACTGTTGGTCTGAAATGTAAATCGGATCCATTGTGACCAGTGGCCATGCCATTTGAATTGGTCTTTGACTAGATATTGTCTTCTGAGGTAGTTGTTTGGACAACTCCAATGACTTTTACTTAAGTAACAGTTCCTGTGAATTTAAGCAGAAAATTAATCTAATGAAAAAGAAAAAAAGGGGGGCAGAAGCACCATTTTTTGTTTTTACAAAAATATTTGAAAATATTTTGGAAAGTGAATACAAGTGACAAGTCAAACAAGACAGTTAATTGTGATTAGTGACCTTTATGCAAGTGATGAAATTACAGAACAGTATGTGACTGCTTAAAACCTTTCTATTTGAGAGGAGGTTTTTGCTTTCATAAGCCTTGCCATACTCATTAGATTATATGAAGACAAGTTAACTGCAGACATCTCAATAGCTCTGCTATCATCAAGATAATGTCCATTTTATTAAGAAATTGGATTTTAAATCTCAGCCGCAATAATGAGGAGCTGATTTAGAATTGTCACGGAGTGACTCGTTTGGAGAATTGAGCCGTAAGGAGAGAGCCGCTGAGAGTACAGCATGATTAATGACTTCAGAGCTATAGCTATGAATCAAGATTTCAGAAATGGCTTAATGAATTGCGTAAATCAACAAAGCGTATTTTCATTCCTTTCCCAGTAGAAGCAAATAGCCATGCTTGCTCTGTAACAGTGTAATTTACGATAAATGTTCAAACGGAAAACCAGCAATAAATCAAGTGGTGTCGTTTGCTTTCTTGCATCCGAGCTTGTTTGTGATTCTGCTGGTCTCAACGTAAACAGGCAAGGCAAAGAAAAGCTCTTTCCAGCTGTGAATTGTGCATTTGTAGAAACGTTTTTATTTCGTCATTCCCATCAAGCGGAGCAGCTGAGCCCAAAGCAGTCTAAGAAGGAAAGTGTGTGTGTGTGTGTGTGTGTGTGTGTGTGTGTTAGGAACTACACGGTGGTGAACGCAGCCAAAGGGCAGGTGGAGGTGAAGCGAATGCCGTGCCCAGGATCACGCCTCAGCTGTCAGCTGAAGATGGAGAACACCCTGTGGACCGCCACTGAGGTGGGTTTCTGGGAAATGTAGTTTATCCAGGCTGCCCTTTTCAGCCTACCGAGGCATGTTGTCATGGAAATGCCATGAATATCTTTAGGATGAGACCTGGTTGAGGTTCTACAGAAAATTAACTGCATTTTGGTGTATAATTTCCCTGTATTTGAATTAGACACAAAAGCGTAATGCCATTATTCTGGTTAAGCCGAGGCGTCAGTTTGAATTTTTATTAGGTCTTACTTATTTTCCTATTCAGAGGTCAATGAGAACTCAAAAACCAGCCAAAAATGAAACATCTGCCCAATATTGTTGCCAAATGTATTGCAGTTTTACAATATTTAATCATCATCATGCAAGTACTTTTTTATTGAAGCAGTATTTAAGACAAGACAGGTGAATAGGGTAAGTTTAAAACAATATCACCACGATCAAACCGTGTCAAGCGGTTTTTGATCGTTTGTTTCTTTTGGATGAAAAATCAGGTCTTTATTTCATTGTGAATTACTAGCAAATACACAACACTCTTATGCAGGAGAAAAACAATCACATCTAGTGTCTATATTTCAAGTTTCAAGTTTTATTGTCATATACAGATAACCATGAAGCATCATTACCCGTAATGAAATTCTTAGACCTGTGTTCCCCCCAACTTTACATAAACATTAGAAAAGTGGATATACATTACCAGTCAAAAGTTTGGACACCCCTTCTAATTCAGTGTTTTTTTCTTTATATTTGTTACTTAAAAGACACTTCATGTGTTAAAGTAATGATGGACTGTTGTTTCTCTTTACTTAGTTGAGCGGTTGTTGACA